>CM076576.1:220451047-220841047 GCA_034641835.2 Pinus albicaulis
AACTAAATCAAGATAAAGCCGTGAACTGATCCTCGGAAGCATTTTCCTCTATTTTCCTTCAATTTTCCTCGTGTGAATTTGTGACCCTTCATCTTCCTTTTCTCCTATTTTCCTTTATTTTTCATAAATAAATGGAATTTAATGTATCTTTGCCTTTTTCAATTTACTTAGCCATAAATAAATCGAAAGTGATACCCATTAGGATGTTTTTCCCAACATTCAACAACAAATACGTTTCTTGTGACCTTGGTCTTGTTATTTTTCCTTTATTAACCTTTATTACATTAAATTGTTCTATGACACCTATGGCCAGTAAGACCGCTGAAAATAAAAACATGGTTCTCATGGAGCTTTATAACTTAGCTTGATGTAGTATTTACAATGAACAACATTCTAAAACCAACCGTATGACAAACATGAAAACCATACCACTTATTGGAGGTTTATAATATAGCTCGTTGTGGCATTTACAATAACAAACATATATAAATATGTACATATACCAAAACTCCTTTGACTCAACTAGAAAATAATGAATGATACATAGTCCACATATGATCAACCATCTCTCATGTAGCTTCATTGGGCCCAAAGATATTCCAATGCAATTTAACTTGCTTGATTGCTTGGCTCCTAAGCATGAGTTGTTTCTGTTGTGATATGCACTGGGGTTCTGGCTGGAATTATCCTTCTGGCTCCACTTGCAATAAATATCATTCAATCACATGATCAACATTATTCACATATCTTTTGTTTTCAAGCTCCTATGGCTATCAAATATTGAAGAGGTCTCTGGATTTTCCATAGTGTTATAGAAAATTTGTCGTCGTTTCGAATCCCAATGGGGATCCATCTTCAGGACAGGATGTTGAAAACATATATTTTAAGAAATGAAACATGGAAAACATCATGGAATTGCATTGTGGTATACCTTGGGGGGATAATATGGAGTACAGAGGGAGGTCCTCAAGGGAATAATATGATGTAATAATGTAATACTCATAAATAAATGGACCATAGTTAATAAATAAAGTGTTTAACCAACATTATTCAAAGGACCACAAGTAGATAAGGAATAAAGTGATAAGCCCATTGTATTGGATGTATGGTATTGAGAAAATCATAGTAATTAAACATGGTATTGTATGTATGAAGCCTATATATAGGCTAGAGAATATCCATTGAGATATGTCAAGGATAATTGTATTGACAAACATGTGGAGTGATCTCTTTCCTTAAGGAGTGAATGTATGGTGTTACCCTATCTCAAGGGTTTCGATATTAATGAAGATTTGAAGTTTTATCTTTTGTTGTGTTATTTATTGAACATAGTTTCCATTTATATATATTTTTAGGTCATATTTACTACAAGTGGTATAAGATCACTTTCTTGGGCAAAGTAAGAATTTTTTTTATTTTTTATTTTTTTAAAATTTTTTCAGAAATGTTTTGGGCGACACGTTTGCAGATAAGATATGAAAATTTTGGTGAAAATTTTATGAAAAAATAGAATATATAATTTCCTTGCAAAAAATACCCAAATTGAAAAAGAAAAAACAGCTGAATCAGATTCCTGAATGAGGGAGATATCATTGATTTAAAATAAGTTGTGTTGCAAAAATGTTTCTGACAACAATTCACGGAGAACATCTCTTCTGTCAATTTTTGTAGTTTTTATACAAAATTTCAAAAAAATATTTGTATATCTAAGCTCCTCTTGAAAAATCACCAATTTCAAAAAACAATCGCTTGAATTGGAGTCCCGATGAGGGAGATATCATTGATTTAAAATCAACTCTTTTTTTAGTAATTTTTGTGATGGCAGGACAATTGTAGTGCGAATCTGAGTTTCCAGAGTGCCCAAATCATGATTTTTTTCACATGGAAAGATGCAGAATGATCATTCCATTTTCGAAAACAATATATAATAAGGATTATGAGCCATATTGACCAAGTTGTGACCATTTTAAATTTGTTGCACCAAGTAGGTAAATTTTTACAAAACCCTCATTCTATTCTAAGGGTTATATCAATATGAAGTTTACAATGAAACGATGATGGGCCTACTATTGAAGAATTTATATAATATCACAAGTCTAAATCCCCATATTACTAGACAATCATCATAGTTCCTGATATGGAAGATGAGGCTTATAAACTGTGATTCTCACTGGACAGTTCAGTGTTGTGTCTTCCTCGTGAAGAACATGAAAAAATATTTTTGCACAAATGGTCTCACACTCAAAAGAAGGACAATAAAAAATATAAAGGATTATTTTCTACTAATATATCCATATTATAGATTCATGGATGTATTCATAAAGAGAATATCATTTTGGCTATTCGCCCTAGTTGCAAGAAAAATCTAATTAATATTATATTGGCCACGTGCTTGCAAGCACACAGGTTGATGGGGCACATATTCAAATATTTAAGGACTTGAAAGTGACCATGGATAAATATGTATTACATGTTGACTTTTATGGTTTAGACATGAATGAGGCAGATATTGTTTTTGGTTATCCCTTGATGGATTCAGTTAGTACCATCAATATTAATGTAAAAAATAAATTCCTAAGGCTTTGGTATAAAAAGAAGAAAATTACATTGCAGGATATTTCCATTAAGAACCAGGCAGAGAATGTGGAGGAGGAAGCACCAAATGACACTAACACATCATATGATGAGCCTTTTATGGTAGACAAACAAACATAGACATCGAACAAGGTACCCAAAAAATCACCAGAAACCACTCATGCACCAATAATGGAGGAATTAATGAAATATATTCCATCAGTTAAAGGTTCAACGCATCACAACCCGCATCACCTAGCAAGACAAAAACTAGAAAGGTGGAAAAGAATTAGCACCAAGGAAAAAAACTCCTAGACGATACATATATAGGTGTGACAATCCACCCACAACACATCAACATAGAGGAATCGCCAGAACCATCTTCCATCTCAAGCGAACGAGGCACCGACTAGATCAAGTGTTCACCTTTCTCTGGGATGGCTATATGCACGTGCATGGTACCAGTGGACTACTATTTTGAGTAGATCTTATTATTTGTGTTATTCTCATGTTTCAGGGACGACACATGTTTAAAGGAGGTATAATGTAGTATACCTAGGGGTATAATATGGGGTATAATGGGAGGTACCCAAGGGAATAATCTGATGTAATAATGTAATAATGATAAATAAATGGGTCATAGTTAATAAATAAAGTGGTTAACCAACATTATGCAAGGGACCACAAGTAGCTAGGGAATAAAGTGATAAGCCTATTGTATTGGATGTATGGCATTGAGATATCCATGGTAATTACCCATGGTATTGTATGTATGAAGCCTATATAGAGGCTAGAGACTCTCCACTGAGATATGTCAATGATTATTGTATTGACAAGCATACGGCTTGTGGAGTGATCTCCTTCCTTAAGGAGTGAATGTATGATGTTACCCTACCTCAAGGGTTTCGATATTAATGATGATATGAATTTGTATCATCTATTGTGTTATTTCTTGGACATGTTTTCCATTGATATATATTTTCGAGTCAGATTTATTACATTCATTGTTGGAGGAAGTGCAAGTATTTAGGTCACTAGTCCAATCCTCTTAAGGATCTTGAAAGGCCCACAATACTTGAGCTTGATGCCTAAGTATACATGCTCCCCAACCTGAAACTCCTTAAATACTTTGTGTTTCTCTACATAATTCTTTTGTTTATCCTATGCCACCTTTAGATTCTTCTTGATAGCCTACATTTCTCGTTCCATCTCTGTCAACATATCCAGTCCAATCAGTACCCTATTCACTATATCACTCCAGTTGATGGGATTATTACAACTCTTCCCAAAAATATCCTCAAATGGACCCATCCTCAAGGATTCCTGATATCCATTATTGCAAGAAAAATCTACCAGTGGAAGATACTCCTCCCACCTCCTCTGTTGGTGCATAACATACATCCTCGACATTTCCTGTAGAATCATGTTGACCCTCTCTATATGTGCATCTTTCTATAGATGATAAGTTGTACTGAAAGCCAACTCTATCCCCAAAATTGAAAACAACTCCTTCCAAAACCTAGAAGTGAACTTTGCATCTCTGTCAGATACGATCTTCTTAGAAACACCATGCAATCTCATTATCTCCCTGATGAAGACCAGAACTACCTCACTAGATGAATTAGTAGACTTCACTAGAAACAAAGTTAAAAAAATTTTAAAAACTAAAAAAATTTAAAATAAAATAATCAAAATTAAAAAAACTTTAAAAAATTTAAAAATTTGAAAATAAAAACAAAACAATAAATAAATAAACAAAAAATTTTAAATTAAAAAAAAAAAAATTGAAATTGGGCCCCACCCACTAAGGGGCCAGGGCCTGCGACTACCTGGGCCCTTGAATAAACCTCCTCGCAGCCACCTAGGCTGAGGAGGTTGATTCCAGTTGCAGGAAGGTCGATTCCCTTAATCGACCTCCTCGTCCCAGGTGGTTGTGGGGCCTGGCCACTGGACGGGAGGGGAGTTGCGTGAATCAACCTTCTCGCCCCAGGTGACCATAGGGCTTGGCCGCTGGACGGGCGGGGAGCTATGTGAATTGGCCTCAGGCTTGGCCACTGGGTGGGTGGAGACCTACATGGATCGACCTCCCCGCCCCATGTGGTCGGGGGGCCTTACCATCAGGCGGGCGGGGCTTGGCCGTTGGGCGGGTAGGGGTTGCACGGTCCTAGCCGCTGGGCCACCTAGGGCGAGGAGGGCATCGACATTCCATCCCTGGTGGCAGAGAAGCCCAATTTCATTTTTTTAAAATTGAATGTCTTTTTTAATTTAATTTAATTTATTTATTTTTTCCTTTTAATTATTTTTGATTTTTAATTTTTCTTTTTAAGTATTAACTTTAATTATTTTAAAATTTTAATTTTAATTTTCCTTTTAATTTTCATTGTTTTTTTTTAATTAATTTATTTTTTATTTTAATTATTATTATTATTATTTTTAATTATTTAAAATTAAACTTTTTTTTACTATTTTTAATTGTCTTTTTTTTTTTACTTAAAAAAATTGGTTTTGATGTTTATTATTATTATTATTATTAATTTTTATTTTTTTTCTTAAATTATGTGTGTTTTTTTAAAATCCCATTTACTTATTTATTTATTTTTTTATATAAGTTAATTTTGTTTTTGTTTTTGTTTTTTACATTTTTATGGGTTGTTTTTTTAAGTGTTTTATTACCAACGTGAAAATCACCAACATTTAATATATTAGAAAATTTAAATTGTAGAAAATAAGCCCTCTAAACAAAAAAGGTTGATGTTACATCGACACTTTTCAAAATTAGCATGAAAATCACTAACATTTTAAAATAAATGTTCATAGTTAATAAATAGATAAAACTAAAGTGTCAAAAATAAGCTCTCTAAAAAAATGGGTTGATGTCGCATAAACACTTTTAAAATCAACATGAAAATCGGTAACATCTAAACAAAAAATGTTACATAAGAAAATTTAAAGTGCCAAAAATATGCTAAAAAAAAAACAATGTTATTCAGAATAACCACTTTTCAAAATAGAGTGTTTTTTTTGCTACCTCAGAAAAATAGGTAATCGATAATTTTCTCGTTTGATCAGTAACTTTTCTTGGAATGAAGTGAGATATCTTGGTCAAGCTTTCAACCACAACCATGATGGAATCATGTTGTCTAGATGTCATCGGCAAACCTGTGAAGAAATCCATTGAAATGACCTCCCATTTCCATCTAGAATTAGAATAAGCTGCAATAAAACACCTAGATGTTTGCACTCTGTTGTTACTTGTTGAAAATCCAAACACCTTGCAATGAAATCAACTACCTCTTTCTTCATATTTGGCTAATAGTAAAACTTCTTCACAGTTGTCAAAGTATTTTGATATATTGAGTGACATGAATACAACTTAACATGAAATTATCTCCAGATAAATTTTTTAGTTCACTGTTATCTGACACATAGATCTAGTCCCTAAATCTCACCAAACCATATGTCATGAGATGATTATCCACATTCTCATCACTTGTATTCTGTTGTTGTAACCTATTCTTAAGTTTTTGGAACCTATCATCTCGTTGTCATGTCTATAATATTTGATCATGTAAATTTGTCTCATATGAACTCATAAGTGTAATGTGATTTACATGCACTCTCCTGATAAGAGCATCTAGTGAAACCATGTTCTCCTTAACCTTATTGTATCTGATCTTGAAGTCAAAATCAATAAGTGTGGCTAACTGTCTAGCTTACCTGGTCTTCAAATTAGGTTGGTCAAACACATATCTCAGCTCACTGTGATCACTCATTCGAAAAAAACCTCCTACCAAGAAGATAGTTCCATCACATTTTCATTGCATGAACGATTTTTGCCAACACAACATCATAATTCACATAATTTTTCTTGTGCTCTTTCAATTTCCTTGACTTATAGCATACCACCTATCCCTCTTGCATAAGGACTCCACCAAGTCCTCTCTTGCAAGCATCTTTACAACCACTGTTAGCACCTGTTTTGAACCTTAGGCTGAAGGAAGGCAAATCAGGGTAACTTTCAAACCACGCTCAACCTTGTAGCTAGCCCTACAAGGTCAGGAGAGAGCTCTCTCTGTGAAAAATTTTCAATGAAATATAACTGCAAATTGATTTTAGGCTAGGTATAGTAGTTCGAAATGTTTATCAATTTTCTAGGTTGTATGGATCAGATGGGGCTAGGAAGTTTGAATCTGGGGAATTAAATCAGAGATACATGGTATTCTGTAGGGTAAGGCAGGCGGGGATTTTAACAACTTTGTATTTAAATGATGATGGAATGTGTAAGACTGGTAAGGAGCTGACAAGGGCATAGGAGATGGATCCTTTTCAAACAGTAGAAAACATAAAATATTGAATGATTTTCCCAAGGCAGAGCATTTACAATGGATTCTACCTATCTATCTTGAAAATTTTCAACCAGAAATGATGGAGATATGATTGAAATACATAACAATAGACAAATGATCACAAAAGAAAGACAGTTCTGAAATCCATACCACAGGGATCCCATAAATCAGTGCTGCATTTCTTTATTAATTCTCTGCCAAACTATTACAAATGGAGCACAAAGCATCCTCTATGATTCCAACGCTATCCCACTATGACCCCCTTTACAAATGATGAAGAAATTCATTAAATAGATTAGTTTCAAGGGGGATAGATCCGCAAAAGGAGGAGTTGTTTCACCTGCCCAAAAACTAAAATATGAAAATAGAAAAAAACCAACAATATGCCCCTGAAAAGAGGGAGCAATACATTTGAATGTCTAGAGAAATTTCCTGTCATTCTAAATGAATGAAAGGAGGAAGTCCGTAGAACATATCCCCTTTTCATCATTGTTGTGTATGCTATGATGATTATGTGTTTATAATTAGTTCATGGCTTTTACTCTTTGAAGAAAAACCCTTTGCCGGAGAAAAATTCCTTTTAAAACAATAAAAATCGAATTTTCCGTTTTAATGAAGAAAAGACCCTTTTTCATTGAAAAAGAGTGAAAGGAAACGATGGTGGGCCCAAACCGCAGTCGAAAATCGCAATCGGAAAGGGGAGGGTGTATCACATAGCAGAGGAAATGCGATATGCGATGGTGATAGAGCGATGGAGGGAAAACCTTTGTAAAGCGAAATGAAATGAAAACAACGCTATAACACAGAGAAAGGTCTGTTTTCTTTTGAAAAGGGTGGAAGGCTTTTATGTGGGACCCAGGGAGAATCACAATCGCAAATCAGAAGGGGAGCGGGTTTGGAGTTAAACATTGTGGGAAATGCCGATTGTGATGGGAAATATGCGATTAATCACATCAGTGGAAGGGAGCGCGAAGGGTTTAAACATGGCAGGGTGAAAACATGTGATGCGATGGTGCGATCAGAGGTATCGAGGAAGAATCAATCGCATTAGAAAAACAGAGGAGGAGGGACTATGACATAAAAATTTGCGACAGGATATGAGATGGGAGACTTAAAAAATATTTTTAAATCGAATTATGGCTTTTTACAAAGGGAAAACCCCCTTTTGTTTGGAAAGGGCAGAAGGGCTTTGGTGGGACTGGGGGGAATCGCAATTGCAAATCAGCGGAGGAGTGGAGTGGGAGAAAAGTGCTATGGGAAACGCAAATTCTGATATGCGATTCATCGCATCGGTGGAAAAGGGAAGAGTGGGGTCATGAGTTTGTGGGATTTCTATGAAGTTGAGATGCGACGGTGCAATCAGATCAGAGATGACTCAGTCACATCGAAGGTTTTTTAATTGGGGAAGGTTCAATCAGCCATGTGATGTGATGAAAATTGCGATGCGATGATGCGATCAGATCAGAGGAAGGGGGTTGAGATCGGATCGGAGGAGGGGTTTGTGATGAAAACTTTAAAATTATATGAAAAGGAAGAAATTATAAAGTTTAAAGGATCAAATGAGAAAGAAGATGGATTCCAGGATTTGGGGGGCCTCATTCCACTTGAGCATATCTTCCAATCAGTCGGTTTGAGGGAGCATAGATATATCATATCAAAGCTATTTCAGGCTCTTTCTGATGGACATACGTAGAACATGCTTTTACAATAAAAATACCATGGAAAACACCTTTGAAAATTAGGGTGGTGGCTGTGTAGAGATAATAGGTTCTGAAGCTCAACTTATTACATATGAAGACATAAAATTACATAAAAAATGATAATAAAATAAAAGTATCATGTTTTCACCTCAAAACATGTTTTGAGGTGAAAATTACATCAAGCTTAATAGAACAACTCTTTTATTTTCTAGATACTGTGCCTTTGAGTTTATTTGACCTCCTCATCACCTTGTTGATATCTATTGACACTTTCTCCAGTGGATTTGAAAGCTATGAGAGACCAGAAAACTGATAGGACCAACTTGTTGACCTAACAATATGATTTAGTAGAGTGAAATTGAATCATGATAGAACCATGGAGAGGAGAATCAAGTTTTCCACATGAGGAGGCATAGGTAATGACCACTACCATCAATGAATTCATGACCTAATGGAATGATGAAAATTTATGGTATGGGACTCCTACTATGCAAATGAAAAAGAGTAAATTTGGATCACTAATGGCAGTGTGACAAAACTGACACTAACATTGGCTCCAATGAGGATGGTAGCTCCTTGGAGGTTCCAAGAACACCGTAGACCAAGTAGCCTTATCCATTGGGCAAATATGGTCAAAACACTAAAAACTAACACAATGCAGACTGACTCTAACTCAAACTATGACTGAAAACTAAATTAAAACCAGAAAACCTTACACATATCATTCAATTTTTATATCTCTCACCTCGGGCCCCAAACTTCAATGACTGTGTACTTGAAATCTGACCAACAATAGCAATGGTATATACAATGACTGTGACATAATTTTCGATCCATTATCTCAAAAGTGGTAGTTCTTCAAAATCCTACCATTCACTCGCCCTCCAGGAAAATCTTGGCTATCCATATTTGTGAGAAAGAAAGCATTATGTCCCCTGTATGGTGAAATCTTATATGGTCCTTTCCATAAGTTATCGAACTTACCATGCTTCCCTTTGTCCTCATTTCGTGCATCCCATCTCAACACCACATCTTCCAACTGAAATTTTTCTACTTTGGTTTTGCGGTCATAGATTTTCTTGATCTTTTCCTACAACTGAATATTGTTCTGAGAGACTTCCTCCCTTCTTTGCTGAAGGTGGATCATCTGATTGATCCTTCGCTAATTATCATCCTCTTCGCTGCTAGCCTCTTGCAATAGTCTCATGACTGGAACTATAATCGATGTAGGGAACACAATATCAGTGCCATAAACTAATTCAAATGGTGACATACCTATGGATTTCTTGCAGCTGACTCTATCTTCCCATAACACATTGATGAGCTTTCGATGCCAATTCCTCTTATTTGTTTCCAAAATTTTCTTGATTATGTTTATCAGAGATTGATTTGATGATTCTGCCAGGTCGTTGCCTTGTGGGTAGTATGCTATTGAATGGCCCAACACAATATTGTATTTGTCGCAGAATTCCACCATCTTCTTGGATCTAAATGTTGCTGCGTTATTTGTTATGATTTTGTGAGGGCAACCAAAATGAGACAAGATATTTGATTCTAAGAATTGAATGATTACCGTATCCATGGCCTGCCTTGCTGGAATGGCCTCAATCCATTTGGTGAAATAATCGATACCTATCAAGATCCATCGATGTTGTGTTGATGATGTGGAATGGATTTCCCCTATGAGATCAAGTCCCCACTACTGAAAAGTAGCATTTACTTGAACTTCTTTCAAAGGAAGAGGAAGCAGTTTCCTTTTTCCTTGGAAAACTTCACACTCATGGCAGCTCATCATTGTTTTATACAAATCTGAAAATAAAGTGGGCCAATAATATCCTGCTCTCAACACTTTGTTAGCTGTTGTTTTCCAAAACAAATGACCACCACAATCACCTTTTTGAAAGTCATGCATCACCTGCTGAGCCTCATCTTCAACCAAACAGTTAAGTAGAATACCTCCTAGAAATTTCCAATAAAGATCACTGTTTAAAATACAGAACTTATCAGACTTGAGTTTTAGTGATCTACCTTTGCTTCTAGACATCCCTGGAGGTGGCGAAAGATGCTAAAGAACATAAACTATTTCTGAATACCATGGTGATTGTAGGAATATTTATGAAACTGGAACAAGCGAACCATCATCCTCATCCTCCAACATTGTTTCTATGAGGTTTATGTCCAGAGCACGTAGGTTTGATTGTGCCATTAGTTTTGCTAAACCCTTTCCTTTGACCAAATTTGTGGGTTTAATCTCCAAATCATATTCCAACATTGCTGCTATCCACTTACCTCTTCTTCCTTCCAGATCAGTTTGCATCAACACATCTTTTACTGCTGCATTAGGAACATATGCTATGGTATGTGAATGCATAATGTATACTCTAAAATTATTCAATGCTTTTATAAGAGCCAATTCTTGTTTCTCAATATTATTATACCGCAAGGCAGCATCTCGAATAGTCCTACTAAAAAAGGCAATGGGCTGTTCAACCTGATCTCTCTTTTGCATCAATACTGTAGCCATGGTATGCTCTGATGCAAATGAAAATATAATGAAATATTGAGTCTAATCAGGACTAATCAAGACTGGGGCATTGGACAGAGAAAAATTTACCAGATTAAATGACTTGACAGCATCCTCGGTCCATTTGACAGTGCTGTCCTTTTTCAACATATTAGTCATTTCTTGTAAATGTTCAGCCAAATTGGGTATAAATCTGCGCAAGAAGTTCATCTTACCATTGAATGCCTGAATCTCCTTTTTGTTACGTGGGAAGTCTATGTGTTGAATTGCCTCCACTCTTGAAGGATCAATGCCGATACCATCTTTAGAGATGATATGCCCTAGCAGCTTACCTTCATCCATACCAAACAGACTTTTCTTCGGATTGAGAGAAATCCCAAACTTTCTGCATCGCTAAAATACAACCCTCAAGTGGTGCAAATGTTCATCAACAGAACCAGAAAACACTGTCATATCATCCAAATAAACGACCAGAAAAACATCCTTTTCATTAGCAAAAGTGATATCCATTGCTCGCTGGAAAGTGGCTCCAGAGTTCTTCAATCCAAATGGCATTTTGGTGTACTGGAAAGTTCCCCAAGGTGTTGTGAAAGCAGTTTTGTCTTGGTCTTTTTCATGCACCAAGATCTGATTATAGCCTGAGTAACCATCGAGTAGTGACATCCTTGATGCACCAACTACTCTTTGCAGAATATGATCCATCTTCGAAAGTGGATAGTTATCTTTTAAGGATGCTTTATTCAGATTCTGGAAATCTACACACAACCTTATTTCTCCTGTCTTTTTGAGTACCGGGACCAAATTCGAAATCCAATTAGAAAATCTAATTGGGACAATGATACCAGCTTTATACAATCTGTTTACCTCTTTTTCAATGGATGGAAGCAGATTTGGGTTTATCCTTCTCAGCTTCTGTCTAAATGGCTTCTGATCTGGCTTGATGGGAATAGTATGCTGAATTATATTTTTGTCATACACCTTAAAATCTGAATAATCCCATGCAAACACATCAGAAGATTCAGAAATTAATTTAACATATTGTTCCTTTACCTCAGGGGACAATGCTTTTGATAACTTCACAAGCTTAGGCTTGTCAGCTGTTCCAAGATTAACATCTTCAACTCCTTTATCAGTAGGCACCAAGCTCGGTTTCTTTGCAACATCATCTTGATCAAAAAACTCCTCTAAAGGTATGAGACCTCTAGGAATTACATTGTCTTTCGGCTGCAATACATCCATCTGATTTTCTTCGATTTCTTGATCATCGACATCATAATCACCCTCTATGGAAGTATCCTTGAATTTTCCTTCACTCTGCAAAAAAGCATTGATTTCATTTTCATCCCAAAACACTTGCCAATACCTTAAATTATCCGGAACAGCAGGCCGATGTTTGACATAAATTTCAAATTTGTTGCTGGAATTCATTGGAATGTTCAAATTAGCTGCAGTAGTGGCAAGAGAATCTGCAATAAGATTCTGTATTCGGGGTATTGTTGTAAAAGTGTATTTAGAAAACATCCTCAAGATGTCTAGGACTGAATTTCTGTAGGCCCTTAATCATGGATGCTTTGCTTGATACTCTCCCTTTACCTGTTTGATTATCAACTCTGAATCTCCATAGACATAAATCCTCTTTGCCTTTAGCTTCTTCAATGTTTTCAGACCTGCGATCAAAGCTTCATACTTTGCCTCATTGTTAGAGCAATCAAAAGCCAATTTGTAAGAACATACTCTAACATTACTAGGAACTTTTTCAGGCTAGAAAATAGGGCTCCGAATCCATATTCCTATACCAGCACCGTCCTTACCAACAACTCCGTCAAATTCCATGCTCCAAAGGCCTTCTTCTTCTTCTTCTAGATGCTGAAATTTTGCTTCTTTCTCTACTTTATCTCGACTGATTTCTACATTTTTTTGATGTTCATTGTCCTTTTGTTGTTGGCCATCATAAAGCTCAGAGATGCTTGCTGCTTTGTTTCTTTCTTGTCTAAGGGCTTCCCTAAAATTTTCTGAAATTTCAGGTACCTCATCTACTTCCACCAACTGAACATTTTCATCATTCAAACCACCATCTGAATATAATAAAAATGACTCTAAATCTGTGTGGACTGCATTAATTGGATGATTAGCTAGCTTCTCTTTGCTAGTAATCATGTATTTCATTTTCTTCTCCCTGTATAGTTTTCTCAGCTGACCGAACATGGGAATGGTGGCATTAGAGAAATCAAGTTGTATGGTTCCTTTCAGTTTTGCACCCCATGACCTAGACAAAAGCATTCCAAACCGTGGTGGAACATCGGTAACAACCACATCGATCAAAACATTCTTGGCTGGGATTTGATCTAAAGATACTACCAAATCTTTGATAATACCAATACAATGGACCCTACCGGAGTCAAAGGAATACAAATCATGGTACTTGTGGGTAATATCAAGACCCAACTTCTCCATAATGGCTTTGGGCATCAAGTTGTGCGAGGCTACGGAGTCCAACATAGCATTATGTAAAATGAACTCATGCAATCTAAGACTCAGGTAGAAGGGAGGGACTTCACTCTCTTCAGACTGACCTTCTATGGCTGGACCAAAAATGAGTTCAGGATAGTCATCTTCAACATTCACCATATCTGATATAGAGTCTATTTGCAACATTCTAGATACCTAATGTTTATAAGTGTTGTTTTTTACCAACTCAGTCAAGGGCATGGACACCTTCAGCTTAGCAATTTCATTTTCTAAATTAAAAGATGGAACTTTTTCTACCTCTTTGACGGGAGGATCTTTCTTCTCCACTTGCTCCTTTGTTGCGCTAAGCTGATTCTTTTCACTTGAAATGTTAATAACTGAGGATGCCTTGCTCAGAGAGGGATCAATAGGCTCTTTCCCTTTCCTTTGAGCATTTGAAAAGTCATTTTTTGTTTGCAGTTCTTTCCTTTTCTGAACGGGATTTATTAGCACATCTCTGCTCCTCAAAGAATAATGCTTATGTTGCGCTGACAAAGCGTTCATATACCCTCGCTGGTAATCATCGGATTCTTCCTCTAACACTACATCATTGGCCAATATGAAATCATCATCTCTTCGATTGTCTGGAGTCACTGCATATTCTTCATCTTCTGTCAGAAAAATGGGCAAACCATCAGCAGTGAAAAAATGATTAGCCTCAACTACCGGATCATCATCATCAACTGTTTCCATTCCCTGAACATAATTTTGCTGCAAAGGCATTCTGAGCTGCTGCTGTTGTGCTATTTGATCTTGCGCCTTGTGCTCCCTTTGCTTAATCCAGAATTGGGGCTGATGATGTCCTCTGAAATTTGGATTCCTGATTTGTGCTTCAGGTTTATCTGAAATAGTCAACTGATCAACCATCTTCTCCACCATTCGGATCAAAGTATCCATCTTCGTATCTGAAGGAGATGTTTCTTCTTTCACAGTTACCCTCTTTTTGGCTCTTGTCCATGCTCTTTTGGCCAGCAAATTTGCTTCTACGCTCACAACTATTTTCTGCATATCTTCAAGTGTGGTAGGATCCCGTTCTCATAGCTGATATGCCATATCAACATCGAAGCCATCTAGAAATTTGAGCAAAGCTAACCCCATGGGGGGTTTTAGATTGGCTGAAATAACATTATACACAACATTAAATCTCACACAATAATCTTGTACACTTTCACCCACATTCCTTTTAATATTTTCATATTCAGACAAGATTTGGAGTGGGATTTTCTTTACCTCCCACTGGTCTAAGAATTGTCTATGTAGCTCTGGAAAATTGTGGATAGAGGCTACTGGCAGGGCCCTGAACCATTTTCGAACTTCACCTCCAAAGCTTTGGAAAAACAATCTCATAGTCACATTTTCTGCCTCCACCTCATGAAGGTCAAAGAAGTCATTCATCTTATCAACATGTTGCTGGGTTGTGATGCTTTGAGTAGCATCAAATAAAGGTATTTTACTTTGGTAATCAGTAGGCATATCATTCATATTCTGAGGTAAAACCAGGGGTGCATACCGGGCAGCCATGACTCAAGGTGGATTTACAACAACGTCTGTGCTACTAGGATTCAAGGGAGTTGTTGATGGAGGAGTCGAAAGCTGAGAATTGACTGATGAATTAAGGGTAGGAAATGCTGTTTATGATAACTTTGAAGGCTTAGGGATATTGGTTACAGTGATAGATGTCTGAGGGAATTTAAAATGTAGTCATCAATTGATCTATTTTCCCTTTGAACTTCAAGATCCACAAGAAAATTTGGATTTGAAACTGTGTCGTCAAGTGCAGTTTCAGATTTGTTTCTAAACAAAAAAAGCTCAAAACACTCATCAAAAGAGAGATATTCTAAAAAAAACCACTCACTGGGCCATGTATGGGATCTTAGAATAGGTCTAGGGCTTACTGAAATTTCTTGTCTTATAATTATTCGTGGGATGAGATTAGGGTTTTCAAATATAGGAGGAGGATTTGGATCAGGGTTGGCCCTGGTATATTTTCTTGAAGCCAGTGTGGTCAAATTTCTATTTTACAATGTTTTATTTCAGCCTAGCAAACTCTGAACCTCATCATCCAGGTACAAGAATTTATATAGAAGATATTCTTGGGGTATTCAGTGTTTTGTTTCAGAAATGTCCCCGGTACGATTGCCGAAATGTTGGCACCTAATTTGGACCTCGGTGAAGGAAGGAAAATCGAGTAACTTGAGTGTGCTTATCACTTTTAGCTAGCCCTACGAGTAAGGAGGGCTCTCTCTGAAAGATATTCGATGAAATATAATTGCAAATTGATTTAAGGCTAGGTATAGTAACTCGGAAATGTTTTATCAATTTTAAGGTTGTATAGATCAAATGGGGTTAGGCGGTTGAATACGGGGAATTAAATCGGAGATACGGTATTCTGTGGGGCAACGCGACGGAGATTTTAACAACTTTGTATTTAAATGATGATGGAATGTGAAAAATTTGGTGAGAAGGTAACGAAAAGGGCATAGGAGATGGATCCTTTTCCAAACAACGAGAAAACATAAAATATTGAATGATTTTCCCAAGGCGAGGAGTATTATACAATGGATTCTACTGTCTATCTTGAAAAAATTCAACCGGAAATGATGGAGATATGATTGAAATACATAACAATGAACCAAATTATCAAAAAAATAAAGGCAGTGCTAAAATCCATAACACATGGATCCCATAAATCGATGTTGCATTTCTTTGTTAATACCCTACAAAAACTGTTACAAATGGAGCGCAAAGCGTCCTCTATGATTCTAACGTTATCCCACTGTGACCCCCCTTACGAATGATGGATAATTACATTAAATAGATCGGTTTCAAGAGACGTATCAACGAGAAGGAGGAGTTGTTTCACACCTTGAGAAACTAAAATCTAAACACGGAAAACAAACCGGTAATATGCCCACGAAGAGGCAATACATTTCAACTGTGGAGAAATTTACTATCATTCTCGATGAATGAAAGGGAGGAAGTGCGTGAACGGATCCTTTTTTCATCACTACGCGAATCTTTGAGATGATTCTGTGTTTATAATTAGTTCACGGCTTTTTTTTTACTCTTTTGAATAAAAACTCTCTGCTAGGAGAAAAATGCCTTTTAAACCAATGAAAATCAAATTTTTTGTCTTATTGAAGAAAAGACCCTTTTTCATTGAAAAAGAGCGAAAGGAAAGGATGGTGGGCCCAAACCGCAATCGCAAATGATAGTAATCGCAATCGGAAAGGAGGGGTGTATCACATAGTGAATGCAATATGCGATGGTGATGGAGCGATGGAGGAAGACATTTCTAAAGCGAAATGAAATGAAAACAATGCTTATAACATAGATAAAGGCTCTGTTTTCTTTTGAAAGGGCGGAAGGCTTTTAGGTGGGACCCGGAAATTGCAATCGCCAATCGGAGAGGAGCGGGTTTGGAGTTAAACATTGTGGGAAATGCGGTGCGATAGGCAATATGCGATTAGCCGCATCGGCGAGGAAGGAGCGCGGAGGGTTTAAACATGGCGGGGTGAAAACATGCGACGTGATGGAATGATTTGCAATGTGATGGTGTGATCGGAGGGTATCGAGAAGAATCAATCGCATCGGTAAAATGGAGGGGAGGGACTATGAGATGAAAATTTGCGACGGGCCGATGCGATGGGAGACTTAAGAAAATATTTTTAAATCGGAGTATGGATTTTTACAAAGGAAAACCCCCTTTTGTTTGGAAAGGGCGGAAGGGCTTTGAGTGAACCATGGGGAATCACAATCACAAATTGGCGTAGGGTGGAGTGAGAGAAAAGTGTTGTGGGAAATGCCGATTGTGATATGCGATTCATCACATCGGCGGAGAAGGAAGAAGCGAGGTCATGAGCTTGCGGGACACTAGGGTTGCGATGCGACGGTGCCGATCGGATCGAGGAGATGACTCGATCGCATCACGAGGTTTTTTAATCGGGGAAGGGTCAATCGGCCATGTGATGTGATGAAAAGCTGCGATGCAATGATGCGATCGGATCGAGAGGAAGAGTTAACGATGCGATCGAGAGGGTTTGCAATGAAAACTTTAAAATCATGTGAAAGGGCGAGAAACTATAAAGATTAAAGGACCCAGAATAAGAAAGAAGAGTAAGGTTAGGCTTTTGGGGGCTTTTATTCATAGGCATATCTTCCAATCCGGGGGAAATGGGTTTTGGGAGCATGATGTATCATTGGAAAGCTCTTTCTGAGTTCTTTACGATGGACATACTTAGAACCTTGATTTTTACACTAAAAATACGCAGGAAAACACCTTTGAAAAGCGAGGGTGGTGGGTACATGTAGAATAACGACACGAGAAGCTCCAACATTACATATGAAGACATAAAATTACATAGAAAAATGATAATAAAAAGAAAAGTATCATGTTTTCACCTCAAGACATGTTTTGAGGTGAAAATTAAATCAAGCAATAGAACAACTCTTTGATTTTTTCCAGGATACTGTGCCTTTGAGTTTATTTGACCTCCTCATGGCTTTGGCTAATATTTATTGACACTTGGCTTATTAATTTTACCATGATGGGACCCTAGAGAACCTAATGAGACCAACCTATGACCTAATAACCGAAATTAGAAGTGAGAAATTGAGTCATGGATGAAGACCATAGAAGGAGAACCAACAAGTTTTCACATGAGGAAAGGCGGTAAAAGACCACTACCATCGGTGAATTCATGACTGGTAAATGGTAAAAACAAAACAAACTTTCTATGCAAATGCAAAAGAGTAAATTTGATTGCGGTGGCAATGTGACGGGCCGGCACTAACACAACCTATTAGCAATGACTTTGGAAATTGTCTTATAAATTGCATTGCGGAATGTCTATGGGCCTACCTGCCAGCACATGGCAACATTGTCTTCTTTTGGGACAAGAGTGATGAAAGTGGCGTAAAGCAATGGGAGAAGCCGGTGGTGCGTGATTCCTCCACTACACCCAGGACCCTCGTCTTTGATGGTTTCCCCGGAAAATTGAAGCGGCGGTAGTGAATCCATCGAGGCTTGGAAACTTTCCCGACCTTCGGTTTGAAAGCCTACTTATTCCTTGACGAGAGTAGCTTTGAGCGACGTCAGAGGTTGTGTTCTTCCATGACCAACTTGGGAATGTGATGAGTGATTTTTCATATTGCCTCATGCCTTTGATGATTAGGTTCTTGAAGAATGTTCTTGAAGTGATTCAGCAACTCTCTAGTGATGTCCTCTTGATTTTCCATACGCTCTCCATTTTGGTTTTTTGAAATAGTGATTCTATTATGCATCTGTCTTTGAATAGTGGAGCGATGGAAATTTTTTATGTTTCATTCTCCCTCTTTGGGCTTGACAAATCATAGATTTTTGTCTCCTTAAGTTTCTTCCGGGCTCCTTCTTTCTTCCATCGGGTTGATAATATTTTCTCTTGATTCTGCGAATCAACGAGCATCATGCAGCAGTGATAGCTTGTTGAAGATTTTTTTCATTTTCTCTTCCAACGCTCTTTGATCTTTAAGTATATTGCGGTAGATTTGTTCCACACCTTCAGTTTACCTTTGAGCATTTTCAACTTTGTACGGAATTGGAGAATTTTTGTTCCTTGTGGTGGTAATAGGAGGACCACCAATCGGAGACCATTTCCTTGAACCTTGTTAGTGACCTATAATATAGGATTCATAATTTTGACTTGATTGTTGGTAATCTTGTAAATCTGTACATACTTTGTCTTCTGCAAGTTGTATTCACATATTTTGTAAAAAAAAAAAAATCAAAAAGAGGGTAAAAAGTCCTAAAAAGAAAAATCAAAGGACTTATAAAAAATAAAAGACCCCATAAGAAAAATGAATAAAAAATGAAAGTGTGCAAGCATAATTGCCACTACTTTTTACCTTTTGACTATGGTAGAGTGTTAATAAATGCCATAGTCCATGATGAGTTAAACAATTTAATCTTGACTTGTCATGTTTCAATTTCACTTGTTGTAGATAGAGAATAATGAATTGTCATACAGTTTAATCATGACAAGTCAGTAGTTATGTAGAGAAATAATTGAATCCAACAGTTTAATCTGGATTCATGGATGAAATAAGTGTAGAATTATATAGTTTTATTTGCTTTCAGAAAGAATAAATGTTGAAAAGGTTGTTAGCTCAAATGCACCTTACTAAAAAGGAAGAAAAAATGTTAGCATGATAAGCTGGGTAGGTAGAAGAAGGTGAAAAGTCTCAATGTAAATATCATTCATCATGGGCTGCAAAATAACTAACTTCCCCTTCCCATAGTCATGAAACATTCTAAACTATCAGTCAGAAAGGCTCAAGGCATTTCCTTGACTTTTGTTGGGACCATAACCAAGGTTCTATGACTGATCAGTTGAAAGTGTAAAATGCCTATATGAATCCCCAAAACTCACATCATTATTCCATTTCATGCATTCATTCCCCTGAATAATCCTAAGTAAAACTCCATTTTTACTTAAAAACACCATAATTCCCATTTGACTAATTTCCATCATCACATGAGAAACATTAAACCCTCAAAATTACATTATATCTTAAGTTAAAGTGATAATATTAATGCAAATTATCTTTTAAACTTCACTTTAATTGGTTATGTTTATGTATTTTGAGTATACCTTGTCCTATTTTCATATTAACTTTAACTTATATATTAAATCCCTATTGAAATAACCTTTTCCTATAGTATATAACTCCTTTTATATAAATAGCCCCAAAAAACCCATATATTTTAATTTTAGCCAAAGTTAATAAATCCCACATGTTTAAATAAAATACCCAAATTACAACCCCTATGGCTAAAATATATCTTTATATAATATCCCGCCCCCTATGGTAAGGAAATCGCTTTGATTTAATTACCATATAATAAAAATATATGAAAAATTCTTTAAACATGTTTAATTATATGTTTAAAAAACAAAAATAACGAATTTTTGTTTAAACTAAACTTCAAATAAACTATCCCCTTTGCTTATTTTTCCTTCACTGACTCCCTTTACCCAAGGTTAAAAGCACAACCTAACCCAATTCCCAATACATATCCCATACCCCAAACTTTAAGCTTGGTTAAAACCCTTTTAAAACCCTCCCGATCGCTTTTTTCATTGGAAAAAATCTGCTTGTACATAAAACTTAACCATATCCCTTTCTCCATCGGATTGAATTTCAGCCCTCCGATCTCCAAATCCCTTTTAATCCGACGATCCATATTCAACGTGACATATCCGTTCCATTCCCATTTTCCCATCACATTGAATGATAACCGTCAGATCATTATTCATTTCAAAATCCAGCGACCTAAAATGAACCCGATGACTTTCATTTCCCTGCTCCTTTCCTTTTAAATCGTGACCCTTAGCTTGTCAAAGCCAGATCCGACAGCCGATACCTCATATCACGCCCATAAAGTAATCGACTAAATTTTTGTAAAATCTACGCGATATGGGTTGTTTTCCAAAACCACCCCATATCGACGTGTCATAAAATAATTGGATCGCGTTCAAAAAATGATTTACCACTTACCACTTCAGAACTACGCGAAAACCGCCCTGGCAAATCCAAAACTTCTCCCGCATATATGAAATAAATGCAATTCAATTTTGATTCGACTCAAGGTTTAATGCATTAAAATGTATGATTTTCCATTGCATTTCATCTATTCGTGCCTACAAGTCTGTGTAAACCTCTGCCGAGCCTTTTTTCGCCATTTTCTAAACTTAGTATTGAAACAGTAATCATTTGAAAGACCATTTCCTCTACAATTCAAAACACAAAGAGCCACCATACCCTCTAATAGCCCAATTCAGCAGAACTAAATACTGCGCGCAACTGTAAACTTCTTCGACTACAATTAAATCTTTTAAAGGTATTTTTTCATCGATCTTATCCTTAAAAACTTCAATTTTAAAGGAAAAACATTGTTTTACCAACCATTTCCTTTTTTACTGAATTATTCGCACAGAGAATCCAAAAAAAACCTCCAAAATACAGGGGGAAACGCTGTCAAATTTTCCCTAGAATACCTACTTTTCGTTTTAGCAAGTTTATCCATTCCCTTGTCATTTCTCACTGCTGAAATCGATCAAGATCACCCTCTGAGCATTAAAAATCCTTTTTCCATCCAGAACCCTGCTCAGAACCCTATTTCACCAGAAAAAGCATTCAAAAGTCCCTTGTTTCCAAAAGAAGAACTTAGCAAATAGTCTAAGCTTGCTCTGTTCAGCTAAAAATGACGAAGAAACAAGTAACCCCCAAATCAGGAGGCCCAAAACCTCAGAAGAAAGCCTCTGCTAAAATCCCTCAGCCTGAATCTTCTAAACTTGATAAACCCACTCCTGCACTCACCGTTGATTCCACTGAAGTTGTTAGGCCTGTCCAACCTCCAGTGACTTTGCAAGAAAATAGTCCTCTTGTTGATCTTGATTACAGAATTTTAGACCCTTCAGTGGAGTTTAATTTACTTGATGTCTATAACTGGTGTTTTGGAAAGTCTGTAGAGAAAAGTGATAAAGATATACTAGTTTGGGATTCTAATTTGCCAAAGTACATTGTCCCTCTTACTCATTCGGCCCCTGATTTTGTTAGATTGTGTCAATCTTATTATCTTCCAGACCAGAGGTGCATTGTCAATAAAGATAGAGAAGTCATATTTTATATTAATGCTGAAACCATAAACTCTATGCTGCAATTAAACCATGACCCCAATGCTGCTTCATTATCAATAGAGGATTTAACTCAGCTTTACCTAGACCTATATTTTGCTTCCAAATTCAAAATCTTTCAGACTTTTTGCCCCACACAGATTGATATCCCTAAGCTTAATCCTTCATTTGATACATTTGACTTTCCAAGTGAAACAAGGCAGATTGTCTCCATGCTATCATTCATACTGGGATATAACAGTGATGAGTTCACTGTTGTTTCTATCTTAGGTTTTCTGTCTACTTTGAGCCCTGGCCAGCCTCCATCCATTGTGTACAATTTTGCCAAGTTCATTGCAGAAAACATGCACTACCAACTGTCCAGATTGCTAGAAGAAGGAGTCTTTAGATATACTTCATATCTACTTCATCTCTTTTTGTATTATCAAGCAGAAAAGTTTCCTATTGAGTTTCAGAAGATAGATCCAGAAGGGAATGTACTTTCAGTTGTGTTTTGGTCATCAATTTTGAGAAAATGGAACAGAGAATACAACTATGCAAACTTTAATGACTTGTTTATAGTACCTTCCATGAATTTATTGAATAACGAACAGACCCCTAGAATTAATGAAGAAACAAAAAGAATCTTACAGCTATCTGAAAGCTGTAAAACATGGGATTGGTACTTGTACACGAACTACACAGAGATCAGAATATATGGTGCACTCTTGGCTCCATAAAAATTGCCTAGATTTGTAACAACAAGAATTTTTGCTCTGGAATATTTGAGGCAGCTGTTGAATGCAGATGAAATCGATTTCAGGGCTTCCAGAAAAAAGACTCAGTTTAAACTGAAAAATCAATTTGGGCCATTCATTGTGAACAACAGAGAATCATCAAATGAGATTAATGTCAAGTTGAAAGAATACAAATTCCCATACAACTTTATGTGGAATTATGATCCTCGGGGTGTTTTAAGTCAAATCAGATTGAAATGCAATTTTTCTGCTTTCTTGCATAATCCCAAGCCTCAAATTGAAAAATATGCCAACAAACTTGAGTGGGAGCCAAATACTTTATTTGATGATGACTCACGGGGCATGCAGGGAAACAGTGGAAAAGATAAACAGGTTGATCAAACACGGGTGGTGATAGTTGACAAAGAAGCTGAAATTCTTCATAAAATAAACAAAAAGGAAGATAGTTTCACAGCTGAAACTATTCTAGATAAGAGATTCAGAATTCCCTACAATAAGAAAAGTAAATTGACTGATGAAGAAAAAGACAAAGCAATTAATGTTGAAGATAACAATTGTCATGAAATTGATGATGAGGCAACAAAGATAGTAACTGAAACACTCAAAGGGCTTCGAAATGTCCAACTTGAAGCACAGCAGAAAGATACTGTCATGGTTGATAAACAAACAAAAGTTGATATGCCCTCTTCTTCTAAAAATCTGACAACACAGAGTCAGATATTCAAATCAGGTCCAGACAAATCAGAGAAAAGAATGATGAAATCAAAAGTGAAGTATATTCCAAGTTCCTTAAAGAAAATCCTGGGAATAAAGATAGACTCCTCTCAACTTTTGATTATTCTTCAAACAAATTGGTAATGTCATTTCTCAAACCCACAGTGGCTGATCCAAAAACAATTGCAGATTATTCAAAGACAGACCTAGAAGTTGATGCAGATGCTGTCCATGAATTGGACCAAATAGAATTCCATAGGAGCAATACAGAGATGTTGTATTCTAAAATAGTCAATAAGACTATGAATTCTATTAGGCTTGAGAAAACACTAATAAACCTTCAGAATCAAATGAAATTGGATAAAGCCTCATTGTATGCCAATAGCTTAAGAATCAAAGCATTGGAAGATATGGTAATTGAAGCAGTAGCTAACCCAACAAACGTTGAAGGGGAAAAAGACATAATCAAACAGAGGAATGAAGACATAGCTGCTCTCAGAAAGCAACTGAAATTGCCTCAATGTGAGAATCCACAGGCAAAAGAAATCCTTCAACAAAAGACAGAAAATGATGAACTAAAAACATATTTTTCTAAAGATGACAACCCAAATAAAGGAAATGGAAAGCCAAATAGAAGCTTTCATGAAAGAAAATGAAAATCTAAAGAAAGCTCAGCAGGTTTGCATTCCTACAGTTATCCCAACTGTAAGTACAGTTGTTCCCTCTACATTGGCATAACATTTGGCACCGCAAGGAGTATTGGCAACCAAAGTGTCAATTACTTCTAAAGATATCTCTGCCACTTCCTCATCAACATCACAGATAAACACATTAGGAGAAACAACTGCAATGATCAGGGCCATGGAAGATATGTCTATAAAAGATAAATAAATACTCAGTTTAAAAGGCACCATCAAAGATCTGGAAACATCTAAAAGAGATGCCTTAATCACTTCCAAAGGACATGAACAGAGGGCTGACAGATTACAGGAACAAGTGAAAATTCTTCAACAACAGGTAAATCTTACTGAATAGGTTGCTTACATAAAAAATGGACAAGAATCACTGAAGGCATTCACTCACAATGGCCTTCTATTCAAATAGTATATGAACAAAAAGATCTGCTACAAGCCGCCTTAGCAGAAATTGATAAAACAAAGAAGGAACTTGGCAACAAACCACCATAAGTAGTTCAGCTCATATCATTTTTTAATAGTAAAAACAGGGAAGAACTAGAAGAAATGAAAATTCCAGACAGGACAGAGGCTATTCTTGAGATCAGAAAAGTCCTAACAAAAAGAAACATTATGAACAATCTGGAAGAAAAATGTGATAATATGAACATATCAATCAGTAAATTCAAAACCAAGTATGACTTGTTGATAGAAGAAGGACTTCCAGATTTTCATGCACTGAATGAAAAATTAATGCCACAGAATGACTATGACCAGAAAATTAGAGTCCATGCTAAAGAGTAGGCTAAAAAGCCTTTGCCACAAGGATCCCCAAGTGGCAAAGTAATACTTCAATATTTTGAGAATTTGTTCTTTTTGGAAAATGAGATTAAGCATATGTTCATAGTAAAGCCAAAATTTGTTAAATACACAGAGGCTGATGAAAGCTACAGAAAACTGAATTCACAGATCTGATGTGAATCTGACAAGTAAAAGAGCAGGAAAATCACATGAGGAAAGCATATTTTACTGTTACCTTAGGGTAAAAATTCAGGGTCAAAGTGTATCAGATTGTCAAAGAGTATCAGTAAAAAGAATGTTACTGCTGGTCATTTTTCAATTACAACAGTAAAACAGTGAAAATCAGATGATAAAGAGTATCTGAGTCGAAAGTGAAAATAAAGAGTGATCTACAAGCTATCTTCTACTAGATAATGCATCCAATGCCAGCAATGCTTACAACACATCATAAAACCTTTTTAATTAGAATAATCAATTCTATATTTCCTTGTAAAAGAGAACAATTTGCAAACTATTTTGCTGTTGTCCCTCTTCTTATGTTACATTTCCTATTTTTCCTTAAAACATTATCTCAAACTTTGAGATATTTTGTAAACAATTTATTTGTATAAATACTTCATCATTCGAAGTATTCAATGTGGAATAAAATTTATCAAGACTACTATAGTCATTTTTCTGGATATATTGAAGTTGGTGTGAGTCAATTAACGAAGCAACAGACTGGAATTGAGATTAAAGACATCATAACTCAGGATTCTCGTGATGACAAGATAAGTCTAGTCTTTTTCCTGTTTTCATTGTTTTTCTTTCAAAAAGTTTCCATACATTCATTTTAATGTGTTTCTATCTTTAATGATCAACTACGAGAATTTAGACAGGATTAGTGATAAAAAGCTCCCTGTTTTTAACTAGTAGGCATTATTATGTTTTCTGCTTGATAACCGGACTATAGAATTCTAAATTGCTCTAGGTCCTTGTTTGATCTCTTCCTTCAATCTTCTTTCTGTAACTTAAGGATTCTTAAGTGCCCTTTTGTTCAGATTTCACCCATTCCATCAATAAAGCCTATTCAAAGCCTTTGAAGGTCATCTACCCTGCCCTTAGTACATTTGCATCTTTAAGTCTTATTTTCTAGCTCTGCTTGCCTAGAAAGTTGACTCCATAGCCCAATGTTCTGGTAGATCCCTCTGGTTTACCTTGAAACACTTTTTATTCCCACCACAATTTCAAAACAAGTCCCACTGTCCACTCATAGGTAGCCTAAAACCCTTTACCAAAACAAAGCTAAATTTTAAGGAGAGATCCCTCTCTGGAACTTAGGAAGGCTAGATCCTGAATTCTCAAAGCGGTTCTTGGTTACCCCTGGTTTTCTTAACTACAAAAATCCTCATCCCACAACTTGAGAATTAATAGGGTGATAACAGAAACAAGAGTTGAAGAAATCTTCGTTGGAAGAGTTGAAGGAGCCTATCTAATAAAGTCAATATGTCAAACTCTTACTTCAAGGAAAATGAGAAGTTTTGTGACTCATCTAACTTTTTCACTTGGAAGATCAGGCTGGAAATCATAGCTGATGAAAATTATGTCTTGAAATACAATCAAGGAAAAGTACCTGAGCCTCCAAAAAATGTTTCTGCTATTTCCAAGAACAAGTACAAGAAAGGTGAGTTAAATATATATATATGGGTGAAAATGTGAGGTTGAGTTACACTTTTGTGAGAATCAGGGGCGGAAATTTTTTTTCGACAATAGTTCGGCCGAACTTTTGAGTAAGTTCGGCCGAACAGTTAGATAGTTCGGCCGAACTTTATGAGAAAGTTCGGTCGAACTTGTTTTGTCGTTTAGATTGATGGCACACTGACGACGTGGGCAAACAGAATTTTTTCTAGAGATGGGAAAACCGGCACTAACAGTTCGGCCGAACTTTAAAAAAATTTCGACCGAACTCATATTTTATAAATATATCACCCGCGAACGAGTATCGTTTTCGCGCGTCTCTGTTCGCGGGTTTCTGTTTGAGTTTCTACTACTGCTCTGTTGTTGATTTAGCGCCCGCGCCCGCGAATCAGGAGTTGCACCGCTGCTTAAGAGTTGCTCCAGGTAAGTAATTGCTCCAGGAGATACGAAATAGTTTTTTTTATCTGTTGTGAATTCTTGCATCTTATTGAGCAGAGTTTGGACTGTCTCTTAAGGCATGCTTTTCTCCTGAGAAAAGACCTCATCCTTAAGCATTATTTTAGTAATAAACAAAAAAAACAGTTAGTTGTAAATCAACAGTGATTACATTACAAGGATAGTACACATTTATTACTGATATTAGCTTGGTTCCTATCTGTAAGCTGAGTGACTCTATTGAAACCAAATGATTAGGGAAATATGGTAGCATCTTTTCATTTTTCTTGTTCTTGTAATGATTAGGGTCTCTTGTTATCACCTGTATGGTCTGAGTGCACAGTTCTCCCCACTACTCGAATTATATCTATGGATAATATGGGCTATTCTCTTAGTAGTGCCATCTCTAATATGTGTCCTATTGATTTACTTATACTCCCCTTGGTCGTCCATCAAATACAGGACCCAATAATGATAACCTAGGGTGTTATAGGTTCAAATCTGGTGTTAGTTTTAATTGGTTACAGCTTATTGTATGGAATATCATAAACTGTACTAGATAGGAGCACTGCCATAGTGGAATTTTTGAAATTCCATATTTCTCAGTTGTACTTGATTTTACCTTATTTACATATTTGTGAGCTGTAAAAGTAAATTTTCTTAGAAAAAGAGGAGACCTGCATTGAATATGTCTCATTAAAAACATTCACAGAGATTCTCTAATGTGAGAGTTCGCTAGTTGTTTGGAATTTCAATATGACTTTTTCATTACACTATTTTTTTCATTTTGGGTTGAAGAACCCACTCTAGAGCAGTTCTTTGGTTTATTTGGCAATTGAATGGTGAAAAAAATGTTGCTTTAAATGTCAAAGTCATATTGCCACAAGGTAACAATTCCGACAAGTAATTTTGACGGAGTTTCTTTATTCTTTTCAATTCAGGGTACAACTCACTCTCGTTCCTCTGCCCCCCATTGCCTTTATATGCTTAATGATACATCTTATACTAGCGAGTGTGAGTGTTATCAGAATTGGAATGTTCTTTTATATATGTATATATACTCTGTGAATCCAAACCTTTAAATAAAAATATGCAATGTTCCAGACATGAGTAGGATGGTTTCTGAACCAGTTCAGACCAAAACTGGGTTGCAATTGGTTTGAGTGGACATTTATGCCTACAAAACCCCCTGAACTAGGTTGACTGGCCCGTTTAGCCAGCTTTGTTTTGGTTCTGATAAAATTTCCAGCCTTAGAAACACAAATAATAGATATTGATAGATACTGATTTGTGATTAACGAAATAGCTTTTTTTCCCTGTTGTGAATTCTTGCATCTTATTGAGCAGAGTTTGGACTATCTCTTAAGGCATGCTTTTCTCCTCAGCAAAGACCTCATCCTTAAGCATGCTTTTATTAATAATAGTAATGGTTACGTATTAGTTACCGAATAAGCTTAATCTGTGGAAACCTATAATCTAACCAGTCATCCCATATTATAGAAACACTACTTATCTCTACTAATTTTTTATCATGTAATTGTATCGACTTCTCATATTCACTGTGCTCTAATTAAATATTGATAGGCCTAATAAGTGGTTACAGAGGATTCTAGAATATACTTCAAAACCAAAAGTGATTTGATAAAAACACATTAGCCAATAAACAAACCATTGAAACCAAAAGTGATTTGATACAAAACATAGGTTTTAACCTAAGAGTAAATTCCCCTATAGTCAATCTCTGGAATAGTTTTAAATAGAAGTTTTTCATTTTCATATCCATGGTCTCAAACAACGACAAAAAAAACCTTTTATATTCAATGTATGTAAAACACAAATTAGTCATATCTCTAGAATAGATCTAAATAGAAGTTTTTCAATTTCATATCCATGGTCTCAAACAATGAGAGAAAAAACCTTTTATATTCAATGTATGTAAAACACAAATTAGCCATAAAAGTTTCCCATTGAAACCATTAGTGATTTGATACAAAACATAGGTTTTAACCTAAGAGTAAATTCCCCTACAAGTCAATCAATCTCTCGAATAGTTTTAAATATAGAATTTTTTCATTTTCATATCCATGGTATCAAACAATGAGAGAAAAAACCTTTTAAATTCAATGTATGTAAAACACAAATTAGCCATATCTCTAGAATAGATCTAAATAGAAGTTTTTCATTTTCATATCCATGGTCTCAAACAATGAGAGAGAAAAAAACCTTTTATATTGAACATGTATATAGTATTTAGAAATAAAAAGTAATTTGATACAAAACATAGGTTTTAACCAATTATAAAGTTTTTCATTTTCATATCCATGGTCTCAAACAATGAGATAGAGAAAACCTTTTATATTCAACATGTAAAACACAAATTAGCCATAAAAGTTTTCCATTGAAACCAAGAGCGATTTGATACAAAACATAGGTTTTAACCTAATCTAGTAAATGCCCCTACATTCAATTTCTAGAATAGATCTAATTAGAAGATTTTCATTTTCATATCCATGGTAGTTATATAGGCAGAGTCTGTAAAGGGCCAGGTTACCTCTGGATCTCATCTTTTATGAATGGTGACATATCTAGTAAATGCCCCTACAGTCAATCTCTAGAATAGATCTAAATGCCCCTACAGTAAATGCTCCTAGAGTCAACATGTAAAATACAAATTAGCCATAAAAGTTTGCCATTGAATCCAAAAGTGATTTGATACAAAACATAGGTTTTAACCTAATCTAGTAAATGCCCCTACATTCTATCTCTAGAATAGATCTAATTAGAAATTTTCCATTTTCATATCCATGGTAGTTCTATAGGAAGAGTTTGTAAAGGGTCAGGTAGCCTCTGGGTTTCATCTTTTATGAAAGGTGACATATCTACTAAATTCCCCTACAGTAAATCTCTGGAATAGGTCTAAATGCCCCTACAGTCAACATGTATATAGTATTTAGAAACAAAAAGTAATTTGATACAAGACATAGGTTTAACGAAGTATATAGTTGTTCATTTTCATATCCATGGTCTCAAACAATGAGAGAGAAAAAACCTTTTATATTCAACATGTAAAACACAAATTATCCATAAAAGTTTCCCATCGAAACCAAAAGTGATTTGATACAAAACATAGGTTTTAAACTAATCTAGTAATTGCCCCTACATTCAATTTCTAGAATAGATCTAATTATAAATTTTTCATTTTCATATCCATGGTAGTTCTATAGGCAGAGTCTGTAAAGGGCCAGGTAGCCTCTGCATCTCATCTTTTATGAAATGTGACATATCTAGTAAATGCTCCTACAGTCAATCTCTAGAATAGATCTAAATGCCCCTATAGTAAATGCTCCTACAGTCAACATGTATATAGTATTTAGAAACAAAAATTAATTTGATACAAAACATAGGTTTTAACCAAGTATATAGTTTTTCATTTTCATATCCATGGTCTCAAACAATGAGAGAGAAAAAGCCTTTTATATTCAACATGTAAAACACAAATTAGCCATAAAAGTTTGCCATTGAAACCAAAAGTGATTTGATACAAAACATAGGTTTTAACCTAATCTAGTAAATGCCCCTACATTCTATCTCTAGAATAGATCTATTTAGAAGTTTCTCATTTTCATATCCATGGCAGTTCTATAGGCAGAGTCTGTAAAGGGCCAGGTAGCCTCTAGATCTCATCTTTTATGAAAGGTGACATATCTAGTAAATTCCCCTACAGCGAATCTCTGGAATAGATCTAAATGCCCCTATAGTAAATGCCCCTACAGTCAACATGTATATAGTATTTAGAAACAAAAGTAATTTGATACAATACATAGGTTTTAACCAAGTATATAGTTTTTCATTTTCATGTCCATGGTCTCAAACAATGAGAGAGAAAAAACCTTTTATATTCAACATGTAAAACACAAATTAGCCATAAAAGTTTCCCATTGAAACCAAAAGTGATTTGATACAAAACATATAGGTTTTAAAACCTAATCTAGTAAATTCCCCTACATTCAATCTTTAGAATAGATCTAATTAGAAGTTTTTCATTTTCATATCTATGGTAGTTCTATAGGTAGAGTCTGTAAAGAGCCAGGTAGCCTCTGGATCTCATGTTTTATGAAAGGTGACACATCTAGTAAATGCCCCTACAGTCAATCTCTGGAATAGATCTAAATGGCCTTACAGTCAACATGCATATAGTATCTAGAAACAAAAGTAATTTGATACAAAACATAGTTTTTAACCAACTATATATTTTTTCATTTTCATATCCATGGTCTCAAACAATGAGAGAGAAAAAACCTTTTATATTCAACATGTAAAACACAAATTAGCCATAAAAGTTTCCCATTGAAACCAAAAGTGATTTGATACAAAACATATAGGTTTTAAAACCTAATCTAGTAAATGCCCCTACATTCAATCTTTAGAATATATCTAATTAGAAGTTTTTCATTTTCATATCCATGGTAGTTCTATAGGTAGAGTCTGTAAAGGGCCAGGTAGCCTCTGGATCTCATCTTTTATGAAAGGTGACATATCTAGTAAATGCCCCTACAGTCAATCTCTGAAATAGATATAAATGCCCCTATAGTTGTGTTTTACATAATTTGTTTACACTAAATTAAACAAATTAATTTTTTAACTTTATCTTGAATTTAATTTAAATTAGTTATTTAAAAAATTAATTGGAAATGTCCACCGTAGATATATATATCATGGAGGATGAACGACGAATATCAAAAAAATCCTATATCTCTACGAGAGGGGAGGATCAGGGATCAGGAACGAGAGCTGTTCATGGTAAATTTAAATATAATATTAAATCTCCATACATGTGTGTACATATGGAATTGATTTTTTATCAACTTTGTGAGTTAAATTAGTTGTTAATAAGTTTCATTTTTTATTTTTTAGGAGCTAATAAGAAGAGAAGGGTCTCTACTCCAGCCATGGATGCCCATGTTTCACCTAGTTGTGGTATGGTTTTAACACAATTTAATCAATGAATATGTACACGTGTATTTATATGTATGCATGTATTTTTCAATTGATTATAAATTCATATTTGTTTATGAAGCTTCTCTCTCCTCTCGAGAGGTTGGTGGTGGTTCAAATCCCCTTAGAGGGCCATCAATAAGTGGTAGCAGGTTGCGTGAAGGTGGTGATATTTATTCCCCTGGAGGCCAATTAACGGCTGGTGGTGCTGGTTCTTAGCAGGGTCATTCTGGTTCTCAACAGTTTCAAGGTGGAGAAGATGCTAGCCAATCATGTCAAGGTTGCCATCAATTTCAATATTTTTTTCATTGAATTTGTACAATTTTGTTTACATGTGTTTTTTATAATATACAAAAGTATATATATATTGATGCAGAGGCTGAAAATGTTCCAAATGTTGGTCAAAATAGACGCAGGGAAGAACGCTACATTCAAGAAAAATGTTGTCTACCCACCACAACTTATCCGACCGACATTTCTGATATACCATGGGAAAGAAACACGGTGCAATGCACGTTAGAAAGATGTCAACAACTTCATGAAAAATAGCGGAGAGATCTCGTGGCTTTGACTCTAGCTACTTAGAGTCGACAAAGCCTCTAAATAGTTACACATTTAATGGGTGAACTAGTAAATGTGTACAAAAATCTTGGGCCAACGACTGATACATTTGTAGAAGTCATGAGAAAGAGAAAGGAAACAACAATGGGTCCTGATAAATGGGAGGATGTAAAACAAAGAGTTACAAAAGAAATGGCGAAGTCAATTTTTAATTTCAAGGAAGGACCAAAAAGAAAAATGCTGAAGGTGCAATATTTCAAGCACCCCGATATAGCTCACTATTTGTATGATAGGCACCTTGCGGTCTATGGAAGGCTCCCATGGAACGACGAGGTTCCTATTTATTTTGTAAAATTGTTTTACGTAAAATTCTTTTTTGAAAATGAAACCCAATTACAATGACCTTCCGTCAGAATTTTTTGGTCCGGGGAAAGGTCGATTGTGTGACCGTAGGGGCGCTAGGCGAGATGTGGAGTTGCCTCGCCCTGAGACGCCATTGGTGATTCAACCTTTTCGAGTCGAAACTCTGCGGTTAAATATGGATGCGACTTCTCAAATAAGTAGAGAAGCAAGGGATGTCATCATCGACAATGTTCACAGCGGATTGGGTGGAGTCGATGTTTGTCTAAATCGACAAAGAGCACGTGAGAATGCACGTGCCAATTTTGTGTATTATACAGATGAAGAGATTGACAACATGAATGTTGAATTTCTTCGAATATATGCAAAGAATTGTCGCAATGGTTGGCAAGACTTAATTCTTCATGAGAAAGAGGGCACGAGAACGGTATGTTTTAATGACCTTAAAGTTCAATTATTTTAACACATACGTGTATACAATTTGTAATAAATACATGTGTATGTACATATATACATTTATTTGTATGTACATTAATCTAACAAAAATGTATCATTATATGTTAAAACACCATTTGTAATTGTCATGCATGATGAATGACGAAAATGTTAATATCACGATCAGGGCTTCTGGTTCAAACAATGAAGATGGGCCTCACCATCAAGATATGTTGATAAATGTTGGTGTTTTTTAAGTGATATCTTTAAAATAAATAATTGTGCACACATTTACATGTACATATATAATAATAAAATGTTTTAACAGATTTCGATTCTGTCTGATGTTTTTGGGATGGCAGTACCTTCTTCTTCCTTGGGAGATGTACCTTCTACTTCCATAGGAGATGTGCCACATCCACAAGAAGTATGGACAATTTTAAAATTTTAAAATTTATGTTGAAGTTATATATATATTCCACCTCAAAAAGTTCCATTAAAAATTGAGATATATATATCTATCTCTTGAGTTATTTTAAATTTTTTGAATTTTAGGTTTTTGGAGATTTTATTTTGGAGTATCTCTTAGGAGATGTCCCAAATTCACCTGTAGAAGTATTCAATTTTGCACTTTTAAATATATATATGTTTTTTTTAAAGTTATAATTTATAAATTGAAGTTTATTTAAGTTTTATTATAAATTGAGATCTTGATCTTGAGTTATTTTATACTTTTAAAATTTTGAATTTTAGGTTTCTATAGAAGATTTCTTTAATCCACGGACTCTAGCGACGGAGATAGGAACATCCACACCATTTCAACCATTTGAACAAGTTGTCTAACATTTTTTTAATATTATTGAAAAAAGTTTATATATGTACACATGTGCATTTTCATCTGAAATTTTTTAATATATATATATATATATATTGTACAGTTTACTATTGGAGATGTTCCCATGGGGGAAGTTGTAGCATGCGAACAAATGGAGAGGGAACCTAATGAGGTATTGCATGATTTTTTTTTTTATATTTTGTTTTTAACATGAAGTTCTATATATTCTCACTCATTTTTACAATGTCAAATTTTGATGTTTGTATGTGTATTGTGTACAGGTTCCCCATGCTTCACAAGATAGCGTGCGGATTGAGACTTTGCTAAGAAAGACACTACATCCATCTGTATTTGATGGACATGATTTGTAGATTTGATTTCAAGATTTCTAGTCTTAAATTTACTTTTTTATATATTATCTAGATGCACAGTCATATATATATAACTTGATACTTGATACTTGTGAGATCTACAATTTTTGGACATATTTTATTACAGTGTTAATATAATTTGTTTTGTTCCAAAAAGTTAAGTTTTGGATGGTTTTAGTACTTTTGGCATGTGAATGTGAAATAATGTTGTTATATAATTTGTTTGGTTTTTAAAACTTTTAAGTTTTGGATAATTGAACTACTAGTAATGTTGTCATCTATAAATTAATGTTTTGCTTCTGAACTACATTTGGCATGTTATGTAATGATGTGTTATAATTTGTTTTGTTTTTAAAACTTAAGTTTTGGATGCTTGAAGTACATTTGGCATGTGAAGTAATGTTGTGATCTATAATTTTTTGTTAAATTAAAAGTTAAGTTTTGGATGGTTTCAATATACATTTAGCATGTGATAGAATGTTAAATGTTTTTATTGGATAGTTGAACTATAATTGGCATGGCATGTGAAGTAATGTTGCACGATATATAATCAAAAAGTTTTTAAAACTTAAGTTTTGGATGGTTTCAATCTACATTTGGCATGTGATATAATGTTAAATGTTTAATGTTTTTATTGGATAGTTGAACTACAATTGACATGACATGTGAAGTAATATTGTGATATAATCAAAAAGTTTTTAAAACTAAAGTTTTGGATGGTTGAAGTACATTTGGCATGTGAAGTAATGTTGTGATCTATAATTTTTTGTTAAATTAAAGGTTAAGTTTTGAATGGTTTCAATCTACATTTGGCATGTGATATAATGTTAAATGTTTTTATCAGATAGTTGAACTATAATTGGCATGGCATGTGAAGTAATGCTGCACGATATATAATCAAAAAGTTTTTAAAACTTAAGTTTTGGATGGTTTCAATCTACATTTGGCATGTGATATAATGTTAAATGTTTTTATTGGATAGTTGAACTACAATTGGATGGCATGTGATGTAATGTTGTGATATAATAAAAAAGTTTTTAAAACTCAAGTTTTGGATGGTTGAAGTACATTAGGCATGTGAAGTAATGTTGTGATATAATCAAAAAGTTTCTAAAACTAAGTTTTGGATACCATTTCAATCTACATTTGGCATGTGATATAATGTTAAATTTTTAATGTTTTTATTGGATAGTTGAACTACAATTGGCATGACATGTGAAGTAATTTGTTTTGATATAATCAAAAAGTTTTTAAAATTCAAGTTTTGGATGGTTGAAGTACATTTGGTAAGTTTTAAAAAAAAAATTCACTCAAACAATAGTATGTATTATGCAAAGATCAAAAATAATCTTACGATTACTTTTAAGTATGATCAAGTGTTCTTGAAACATTTTCCCACATGATGATACCTTCATTGACCTATGAACTAAAGTAGTTCATAGGCTATATGTTCTACCTCTTTCCCATATAAATCTCTTTAATTTTGATTGGAAATATAAGAAGTAGATATATGTTTGTTGAATTGGGGTCAATGTCATTAATGCACTCAACTAGGTAGCCTTGTTGATTTATAAATTGGTAAATTGATGGTCCATTCAGTTTTAATTCCATTCTAGAATATATATATTCAGTACTTGAAACATTTTTCAACAATGCACATGGGAAAACTACTTGAACAATTGATTTCATTATAGAACACACACACACACACACACACACACACACACACACACACACACATATATCCAATACGTGCACAACATTTTTCATCAATGCACATAGAACATATTCGACCATTGGACAGACAAATTTTGTACTAGATTTTCAATCAGGAATAGAGATGTGGGTCAAATCCCACCAAAAGTTGAAAAAGTGCTCCGAGTCTTTTGTCTGAAAGGAATCTTCGTACAAAATTATACTACGGATGATTTATTTACATTGTGGATACTTTTTACGAAAAAAGCCCACAAGAAAAATTGGGCATGCATTGAGTTCGTGTATATATCTAGTACATGTAACATTTTTCATCAACGCACATAGAAAAACTACTTTAAGTTAATTTCATTCTAGAACATATATATTGAGTACATGAAACATTTTTCGTCAATGCACATAGTAAAACTACTTAAACAGTTAATTGACAGTTAATTGCATTATATATATATATATATATATATATATATATATATGCAACAATTTTCATCAATGCATGTATAGAAAAGCTACTTTCAGTTGATACTAGAGTGTGCATGTACCAAAACAATTTTTACATGTGCAAACACTTGCATAGATAACATAGCAAGGCAACTCAATTTTTAATTGAGTACTGGAAGTTCTAGAACATATAATCAAAAGAGAATAAATTGTTGGGCAGTTCAATAAAAAAAATTCCAATGGAATGCCATCTTCAATAATCCGTTCATGATCGGATTTTTACATTTTCCATTTCTTAATATTCATTTTTTGCGTGTTGCACACACCAAGTGACTATATTGACAACTTATGAAATCAGGTTCATAGTCTTCAAAGTAAACAAAATTCCCACTTTGATTAGTTTGTCTGAAAAAATAACCTTTCAGTATAATAGATCCTATTTCATATGGAAATCCGTGATCATTATAGTCTTCTAATAATTTCATTTTTCATTCAGTGCAATGCATTAAATAATACTTCACATTTTCATCGTTGTCAGTAGGTGCAGTTACAGCAAAAACATCTCCTGCATAATTAATAAAATAAATTTAACAAAATTATACATATTCAACTTTATTTCTAGATCTTTATCGTAAGAAAACAATTCAAATGTTACCTTCTCTAACAAGATCAGAAAATCGATCACCATCGGATGATATTGTAGTCTCCTCTTATTGCATTTATTCAAACATTGCAACGAACATTTTTCCCTTTGTATTTAGCTCTGTATGTTTCCAACGTTTTACATAGATTTTGTTTTCACAAACGTCATTGGATTTTGTGTTGTCTATGAAAACATGACAAAAACAAGAATATTATATTTTATCCAATGCAAACACATTTCTGGACGACTTTGTTTTAATTGAATGAAATTTTAGAGTCTCTTTTATTGTTTCAACGTCATTTCCAATTGATCTATCTACGTCTTTGATCCCAATATGCCAAAAAAACCTTTATATGGAAAATTTAAAGAAGAATGTAAATATGATATCAAAATAAAATCAAAGATAATCATTGTGATAAATGTACACTTTTTAAAATTAGATATCCAATAAAAATTAAATTGAATGTACCTTCGCACTTCCCTTGATCGGTTAGTCTCATGGCTTAGAGTAGCGATGCACCATTGAACAACTTCTTTCGCGTCCACAGGTTGGCTTGCAGAGGGGTTCATTTGATATCTTCGAAGTACTCGTTTTATGCATGCCCCTGCACCGTCATGTTCTCCTTTTCCATGGCCAGTCTCAAAGAAATTCCAACAATGTTTAATGCATGTTTTCTTATGAAGACAACACAACCAAAAGAATGATACTGCAGATTTGAATTGTCCTGCGCATTCATCTGACCATATACAATGTTCATTGAATGTTATTCCACGATTTTTCAAGGAATCATAAATTTTTCCAAAACAATGTTGTACAAAATATGTATCATGTGTACGATCGTCATTGATATAAAAGTGATATTCTTTAATAATATGTCGATTTTCACTGGTGCTATCTATATGATCGGCGTTTTGTTCAGCATGTCTATATAGAATATGGATTGGCATGGAGACTTGATCAGAATGATAGTATTCACTATGAATTTCTTTTTGTGGAACAAATGTGTAGTTTTCTGCAAAATCAATTACTGACAAAATGGTCCTTGGTGGAAAAACTTCACGGGTTTTTTTGAATTGCAAGTCTTGCCATCGAGCTCTATGGGAATGTTTGTTGTATTTGTAAATTTTTGCCTCAAACTCTCTCAAAAAGTCTATCACAAAAATTTCTTCTTCTCGTAATTCAATTCTTTTAACACTATTTTCAACTTGAATTGATGTATGGATATATTCACATCTCTTCCATTTCACTTTCATGTTGGACAATGATTGATCATTTATATCAGTACGATATTTGTTTTGAAATTTAGTCAAATTTCCACAATCATCGCATTTTTTACCACCAACACATTTCTTTTCGTAAAATAGTTCATCACTTTCTCTTTCACATAGAATTTGAGATATGAAATCACGGATAGTGGAAGGAGGAGGTGAATCCTTCCATAATGTTCTACCAAAATCAAGGAATGTGTCATAATATAACTCAAATTCCACATGATAACGGAAACAACAAGTGTCGCGTACGGTGATAGGTTTTACATACCATGGTTTTTGTTGAACAAAAGCACTGATTGAAACATGAATTTCACGATTCTCTTCTTTGAACTTGTTGAACAACTCTATCTGAGTGGTTTCCAAGAAATGTTTTTCATGTTCTTCGTACTGATTTCGTGCTATTCTTCTTCACATCACATGCCTTGCAGTTGGCGAAACACGCGAATTGTTCTTCCAATATTCATATATTATTTTTTAACATTTTCTCCAAGTCTATATTTGTATGGTTTCCTACAAATAACTCTCCAACAAGCAAGTTCATCATTTACATCTATTTGCAACCGAAATTTCTGATGTTTGTGCAAAGTTTTTTGTGAGGTTCCTAATGCTCGTGCCATAGATTTTACCAAGTGATTCTCTTTAGTACTTGATGAAACCATTGCCATATGTATTTCTCTACGTACAACTGAAACATTTTTCTGTCTAGATCTTTTAATTGAATTTATAACACTATTTATATTTTGTATCACATTTTCCTTCATTTTTTTTTTTAAATCTTTGGTTGATTTTCGATTACCCAATAAAGTCGTAGCTTCTTTTAATTTCCTTAATGATATGAGACCTTTCAGCATTTGGGCTTGAACTATCACATTTTCCTTTATGAAATACTTCTCAAAAATGCGGTTAACACGATATCGTATATAATGGTCAGCTTTTTTATCTCCATATGTGTGAGTGTCAACATTTTCTAACATCTCGTCATTGACATTGATTTCATCTATACATTTTCGAATCAATAGTACATAATAAGTTTACATATTCAATAAATAACTAAATTAATAAATATATGTATAATTTCAATAATACGTGCATGTGTTCAACATATATATATATATATATATATATATATATATATATATATATACCTTGTGATTCAATTTCTTCACTTGAATTTCTTTCATCATTTTCACCATCTTCAATCATTGGTTCAAAATCTCTTTCACTTTCTCTTTCAAAATTTTGTATCTCATCATCAATGTTTTGAGGAATATCTCTCTCTATTTACATTGCAAAATATTTTTCAAATTAGTTTATCAAATAAAAATTAAACTTCACATTTTACACTAGGAAAATTTTAAATATATCAAAATCATAATATTTACATTTACATACTTGTTTCAACTTCTAGTTGAGGTTGATTTTCCCCTTCAATATTTGAGAGTGCTTTTATCTTTCTTTTGCGAGATTGTCTCGTCTCTTCTCTACATTCCTCAGAGTCTCTTTTTCGATCATATTTTCTCGTAAAATTTCTTCGATTTCCCATGATAGTAGAGTATGAAGTTCAAAAATTTTCCTTCAAAAATTTAGACAAAAACTCAATTTAAAAAAACATCACAAAAGATTTAATTTAAAAAAAACTCATTTTTTAAAATTTTGCAAAAAATACATACTCCAATCCAAAACACTTACTTTAAAAAATTCAAGAAAAAAATGTCTTATGAAAATTAAACGAAGTTCAAAATATTTCCTTTCAAGTCCTACAAAAAAAATTCATTTAAAAAGTTACACAAAAACTCATTTTAAAAAATCATTATAAAAGATTTACTTCAACCCAAAACCAAAAAATGTCCTTTTGAAATTAAGCCCAAAAAATTGTATCACTTACCTCCAAGAAATGTCTTTTGAATGTACCTCCAAGAAAAGTCTTTAAAAATGTTTTTTGAATTTACCTCCAAGAAATTTTGAATGTACCTCCAAGAAAATTCTTTAAACCCAAAAAAATTTCTTGCAAAATCAATTCAAATGTACAAAAATAATGTGTCTCAAAAAAAAGTCCTTTGAATGTACCTCCAAGAAAAGTCCTTAAACCCAAAACAATTCTTTGCAAAATCAGATCAAGACTTTTGTAAAATCAGGCCAAACATGCGAAAATAATGAATGGTTTCGTGGCAATTTATATTGTCGCAAAATGTTTTTTTGGAGGGGCTCGGCGGTACTTTCCAGCCGACGGAAAGATTAGTAAAAGGTCGGCCAAAATTTTAAGAAATAGTTCAGCCGAACTACTTTTTCATTTGACTTAACGTGCCATTGGTGCAAAAAACAGTTCGACCGAACTTTGTTTAAGAGTTCGGCCGAACTAACGCGTCACTAGTTACGCAGAGCCAAGCCCTGAATACGTTTCTGCAACTTTGAACTGATTAAAGTGCATGAAACATTCTGAATTAACTGTTGAAGCCAAGACAAGCATTTTCAGAATTGAATCTACTTTCAGGAAATACAACTTTCATGGAATTTCATAAATATTTACTAATTTTAATTAATGTTGTAATAAAACGGATGCAAACAATTTCTGAAGGTCATTGCGATTCAGTGAAATCAAAATTTTGTGTCTTCCAAAACACATTGTAAAAAAAATTGAAAAAATTATGGTAAATTACATTGGTTCGTCGTCTCTAATGGGTAGCTTTTAGATTTTTTGTTTATAATTTATATGTTAAGAAATTTCTTGCGTCGTGAAACATATTCAAAATATGCAGTTTTTCATATTGGACCATTTCAAAAAATTCTAGTAATTATGATATGCATCCATTGGCTTTGTAAATATGAAGAAACCAAAGTAGACTCTGTCTGGATTGTTGTAACACATTTTGTTTCTCAAAAACACAAATTTTCAAAGAATACAACATTGTGTATTAACATGACTTCTTATGAATCCATTGATTGTTAAAAACACACACTCAAAGAAACGATAAGTTGACATATCAAATGTGTATAAAAAAATTCCAAAAAATAAGTAATAGAAAGCTAAAAAAAAATTTGAGAACTTTTATTTTTATCGCAAAATGAAATTCTAAATAGAAAAATTGTTTTAGCTTGCAGAAAGTTGAAGAACTGAAAAAAAAAAAATGAAAGTTTATTCTCAAAAAAGAGAAAAAAGTGTAACCCAACTTCACATTTTCACCCATATATATATATATATAGTTGATTTTTTACAAGATCATTTACTTATATATGTTGGAAATTTCAAAAGTCTAAGGATATGTATGATAAGCTAGTTGGCATGTATGAAGTCAACAATTTGAATGAAATCATTACCTTGAAAGATCAACTAAAAGACATGAAGATGAATAAAGAGAGACTATGCAATCCTATATCATGAGGAAATTTTGTCTTAAAGATCAATTGTAGAGAGTTGGGGAAAATGTGCCTAACATGGACCTAATAGTGGTAACTCTTAGAGGTCTCCCTCCTGTTTGGGAAACCTTCATTACCACCATAAGTAGTAACACCAATTTTTTGTCATTTGATGAACTTGTTGGAAAGCTCACTCAAGAAGAATCGAGGATGATTTCAAGAGCGAGAATTCATAGGAATGGAGAAGAAGAGCCTGTTGCATTTGCTAATCAAGATAAGAAGAAAAAGGAAAAGTTAAGAACATATGGTTCGAATATTTCCTCTCTCGATTCAAAGGAATCTCATGAAAGATAAAGGGATATTGAATGTTACAATTGTCACAAGCGTGGTCATTATGGCCAAGACTGTCCAAGAAAGAGAGATGCTCCAACATCTAATCGAAGTCACAACAACAACAGGTACGCTGATAGAAGAAGAAGCAATGATGGAAGAAGTGATGATAGAAGAGAGAGAGATGATTGAAGAATAAGAGATACTTTGGATGATTGTGAAGAATGTCCTCATCCTCAAAAGAAGTCAAGAAACTCTAGCTATGAAGGTAACATAGCTACGGGTCAATCTAAATACATTTTATTTCAACCCTCTCTTGTTCTCCTCTGGATTCATATAATAGATGGTTGGTCTATAGTGGGGCTTCTAGACACCTCAACGGGTATAAGGAAGTCCTCTCAAATTTGGTTGAGAGGCAGAAAAGTTTGAAGATTATCCTTGGGGACAACTCTGCATATCCACTGATGGGCTTTGGTACTATCAAATTTGATTTGGAATACGGAAAATCTGTTATTCTTCATGAAGTGATGTATGTTCTGGAATTAAAGAAGAAACCTGATATCAATTTCTGCCTTGGAAGACAAAAGAATGAGAAAAACTTTCATTAATGGAAAGGTACTAACCTGACCGAAGGGATCCCGGATGAAATATTCTAATATCTTGGGATCTAGAGTTGGAGGACTATATAGATTCACTGGAAGGTCACTTCTAGAAACAGTTCACGACACTTATCATCAAAATGATCTATGGCACCGAAATAAAGAAAAGTATAGGGGAGCATTCCCCTTTTAACAAGATCAAGATCGATGATAATTCCAAACAAAAGGAAGTAGTTGTGAGAAAACAAGTCTGGAAGGATGCTAAGCCTGATGAATCAGTTATGGAGAATGATATATGGGATGGTGCAACTTAAAAATGTCTATACAAGATGAAGTATGAAGTCGCTGAAAGCATTGAAAGGTTCAAGGAAGTGGTATGTCTTGCACAACCTCAAGGGTTTGATGTATAAAAAAAGAAGACTTACATTTGCATATCAAAAGCATTATGTGGTTTGAAGCAAGTTCAGTGAACCTGGTATTCTTGAATTGAAAGTTACCTGGTGAAGCTTGGATTCACAAGCAACACTACTGATCTGAACCTCCACTTCAAATTGGTCCAAGCTATGACTTTTATTTTGATTTTATATAATGATGATCTATTCCTAATAGGTAGTGGGCCTCCAATGATCAAACGTAAGAAGGATTGTGATCTAAGATATACTTCTAGAGATATGAGACTATATGGATACATCAATGATGATTGGGATGAGAAACTTAGTCATACTTTGACTAATGAGCAGATTGCGAACATAGAGCAACATGGATTGATGGATGCGACCCTCCCAAGTAAGGGTTTAGGCTGATTGAGGACATTGAGTTATGCTCTTCCCCCCTGTTTGAGCTCCTAGGTGAGGAATTGAGTCTTAGAAATCCTGGGGTTGAGGGACCTTAGGATTTGACAGTGCATACCCTAGTTGTCTTATGGGTGTGATCCTTACCATTTATGGTAAGTGGTATCCCTCCTATTATCTCCATGCAATGGGATAGGTGCGATCCTTGCCTTATAAGGTAAGTGGCATCCCTCCTATTGTCTGTAGATTTCCCAGGTTGTAGCATTGGCTCCCCAATGGAAGAGACTTCTTAGGTCAGAGCATTGGCTCCCTACTGGAAAAGGTTTCTTGGGTCGTAGCATTGGTTCCTCGCTGGCATAGATTCTTGGGTCATAACATTGGCTCCTCGCTGGCAAATATTCTCGGGTAGCAATATTGGATCCCCAGTGGCAATTGTTCTAGGTGGTAGTAGTGGCTCCCCAATGGATAGCGGGTGGTAGCTAAATCTCCCCTATGATTTTTCTTCTTTATATTCGAGAATGTTTCAACAAATAGATTTGAGCAAAGATGGGCCATGATATGATGACAAGATACTTGCGATGACTACATGATGCAGTTTGAATTTCTCCCTAGCAGAGAGGGAGTGTTAATTTGGCACCTCGGAGACAAATTCCAATCATGGAATACTCCTATTTTCGAGAGGACCAAAATTGACCTTTGAAGCACTTGTTTTGGCATTAGAGGAAATTTTAGCTTAAAAGTGCCCATGACATTTTGACGTACATAATATGTGAACTAATCAAAATCCTTTAAATTTAAAAAGAGGTACATGTAAATATTTTGGAGGGAAAATAAATAAAATATATATATATCTTTTTTAATTGTAATTTTTGGCTTATCTCCTTATAGGTTTCCTCAAATTTCGAGTGTAGAGACTTGTTGGGTGTGGAATTAAATTATGCATACAAAGAGTATCCATTATGCAAAATTTTGAGAAGACTCACATTGATAAAAAAATGTAGATACTTTTGTAATGTATCTACAATTTTTATCAATGTGGGTCTTTTCAAAAGTATGCATAATGAATACTCGTTGGATGCATAATTTAATTCCACATCCAACGAGTGTCTAGACTTGAAATTTGAGTAAATATATAAGGATATAAGCCAAAAATACAATGAAAAAAATGGTATTCTTCTTTCTCCTCCAAAATTCATAACAATTATTTTATTATTTTCCTATTATTTTATTATTTTTCCTTAGGAGGCCACTTTTAGGCTGAAATTTCCTCTAATGACAAAGGGAAATTGTATTCTTGAAGTGAAGCCCACATGTGCACAAAAGGACAGGTCAACCCTAAAAGGAAATTGGACACCCTTGGAAGCCTATAAATACAAGTCAAGTGACCCTCATTTGGACATTATCATCACGCATCTTCTTCCTCTCTTTTCTTTGGATTGATTTGCACAGGTCTGAAGTGAGTTCGTGGAATTTTGTTATGAAACCAACTCCAAAAATAAAATAAAAGAGATATCAACGCCTTAGAAATCAACCACTTCGAGGGGGAAACTTCCTTTACATTATATAAATGAACAATTCTTGGATTATAAAAATGAAAAAGCCTCCTTTCTTTATATAGGATTCTATGGGGTCACAATATAATCTTAGCCGAATTAACAATAATAATGTAAGGGCACAATAATAAAAATATGGGGGTTATAGGGTACAACAATAACAATAAGGGGGCTACACTAATAACAATAAGGTACTACACTAGTAATATATGGACATAACATGCCCCTCTCCAAAAAAGTGTTGTCCTCAACGCTTGAGTAGCTCTTGATGCTTCTGTATAAAATTCTCATCCTTCCATGTAGAATCTTCAGTGGGTAGGTTCTTCCACTTGATGAGATACTCTAAAATTGATCGATTTCGAAGTTGTCGAGTTCTTATTTCCATGACTGCTTCAGGTTCCAATATGATTTTTCCTTCCTCATCAAGTTCTGGCAATATTGTTTTAATTGGAAGTTTGTCACCTATAACCTTCTTTAAGCATGGAACATTGAAAACTGGATGCACTCAAGAAGCAGGAAGCTCCAATTTGTATGCCATAGTCCCAATCTTTTGCAACACCTTGTAAGGACCATATTACTCTGGTGATAATTTATTATCCTTCTTATCTTGCTTGATGGACATTTTTTTGTATAGTTGTGGCCGTAAAAATACCCAATCTCCATGGAAAATTTTAGGGGCTAATATTCGCAGGTGGGATAATTTTCCATGGTTTTAAAAAAAAAAAGATTCGCCAATTTCCGAATTTTTTAAAAAATGATTCGCACAAATTTTACAATATAAAAATATTTTACCTTAAAAATCACCAACATTATATAGAAAATATATATAATATCATTATAAATTTGAATAATTTTACAAATACATCAATAAACATTTTATAGTTTGCATATTAGGGACTAGTGAGATTCGCCAATTTTTTAAACTTCAGGATAATTTTCCATCCTTAAAATTATCCCTGCCAGTCTCCTACATCAAAAATTCTCTCGCTGCAATATCGATCTGCTTGTTGTTTCATTCAATTTTGTGCAAAATTTAGGTTTGTTGAAGATTGCAACAAGAAACAGTGAAGGAGGCATCCTGAAACATCATTCCTGATCCTAGTTGGAAAATAATCACCTAAACTAGGTGGGGCCCACACAGGTGATTTTTGTCGCAAAGTCTATTTTTAGACTATGTCTATTTTTAAACATGTCGATCATATTCTATGAGTTGCAGGATGCTATTTGTGGATGGTTGGTCAAGTTGGAAAAATAGATGGACTTCTATTTTTAGACATATTGGGTGGAATCTATTTTTAGATTGCCAGTCTAAAAATAGATATATCGAATATTATTAGCTCTTAATAATATTTGGACTATAAACATTATCTTATTCTCTTGGAGCACTTCAGTTAAGTGCACAGATGTGGCACAGGAGCTGACAGAAGGAATTACGCTATTCCTAAGGGTTAATTGTAGCTATTGCATGGAGACTTCAGTTAGAACTCATGTGAAAGAGTTTGGTGGAGTTGATTGAGGAAGTTAATGGAGTTGTGTTCAGTTTAACTGAGTTAAACATAGTTGAGCTAGTTGTATCTAGTCTAACTGATTGATACACTAGTGAGAGTGGTGTGAATTAATTATTGATTAATTCACTAATTATTAACTCATTAATCAACTAAAGAATACATCAGTTAACTACAGTGCATGGACAGTTTCAGTGGAGACCAGTGAAGAGGTAGGTGAAAGAGCAGTGTGACTATCAGTTGTGACTATAGTGTTGCATGATTTGCAACACACAGTGGTTGGAGATGCCAATGAGGATTGCATGGTCAATATAGGATGGATTCTAGTTCATTATGAGCCATTCTTCAGCAGTGAGTGTGCAGTAGAGGCAGGCTAAAGGTTGGCAAAGATCGGTGCATGGATTTGCAAGATCAGGGCCTGATTAGTGTGTAGCAATTGGAGATTGTACTAAGAGATTGTGAGGAGCTTTGTATAATGATTGTTACATGATCTCTATGACATATAAGATACAGATAGTTGGGGGTTTTCAGCTTTAAGCTTTCCCATATATACTGTGTTCATGTGTGAATTTGTATGGTTTTAATGTGTGCATGCAATTGATTTTATTTTCGTAATTAATTATCAATGGTAGAAGAGATTATGTATTGTGCATGAAGTTAAAATAGTGTGTGATCAGGAGAATCTCGGTGTATAACATATTAGTTATATAATTTCTACATGGTATCGGAGAGATATTGATCATTGGAGAAATTGCAAAGCATTGAAGCGGTTGAGTTTTGTGCTGGTGCAATTCGAAATTGCTACAGTGTTTTCTTGGTGTCGAAGTTGAGCATTCATTGAAATGTCTTTCAGCGGATTGCGATTGGAGTATGCCCTTGAGGGTAGCTCGAATTATATTGCATGGAAGGACAGGATGGAGGCAGTGCTAGAGGATAATGGGTTGAAGGAGTTCATAGATGCTGATATTCCTAAACCGGGTTCTAGCGATGCAACCACACTTGACGCATCACAAAAGAAGGTAGCAAGGTGTCGAAGGATTCTGTTGGAAGGTGTGAAAGATCACATATTGTCCAACCTTCATGGTAAAGCTTCTCCATTCTTGATGTGGAAAGCATTGATAGACTTGTTCCAAAGCAAGAGCGACCAGAGGAAGTTGGTGCTCAAGGATAAACTTAGGAAAATAAAAACGGAGAAGAATGACACTATTCCGGTATACTTGACAAAGTTTTTCCACTACAGGGATGAGCTTGGGAGTGTAGGAGTTAGTGTGGATAACGAGGACTTGGTGAGCTTGGCTCTCCTTGGGCTTTCGAAGAGTTTGCATTCCTATAAGGACTCTATCAATGGTCGGGAGAAACTGCCAGGATGGGAGTGACTTTGGTCGGATCTTGTGCAGGAGGAGATAAGGCGGGATACCAGGGATGGATCTTCATCAAAAAATGATGATTAAGAGGATTGTGCTTTGGCTACCAAAGCAAGGAAAGGGAAGGGGAAGAAAAATCCTTCTCAATCCGGTGCGGATGGAAATGAGTGTGACATGTCCAAAGTGAAGTGTTTTCACTGTCACGAGCATGGGAATTTCGCCACGCATTGTCCACAGAAGAAGAAGAACAAGTAGGCTACTGGAGCTGTAGCTGGTTAGGCTCTTGCCTCACAATTTGATCTGGACTTCTCATTGATCGCATGCATGGTGTCTAGTGCATTGGGATCGGGGTGGTATTTTGATAGTGGCGCTTCCTTTCACATGACGGGAGATGTGAATCTTTTCAATGACTTGGTGGAGAAAGATCTCTAGTTGCATGTTGAGTTGGGCGACAATGGAAGATACAATGTGACCGGCATTGGTACCATTAACTTTCAGAGGGAGTCAGGTAAACTCATTCTTTTACAAGATGTAGTGTATGTTCCAGGTTTAAAGAAGAATTTAATCTCAGTTGCAATGTTAGAGGATAAAGGCTATGATGTTGTCTTTAGTGAAGGAAAAGTTTTCCTTCGGCACAAAGCAACAGGGTAAGTCAAGAAGGTTGAGATTCGTGCAAAGAATCTCTACAGACTTGAAGTAGATGGGATTTCTACGGAGCTTCCTACTGTTGGGAAGTGCAAGAAAGACATGCAATTGATGCTTGAGAGGGAGCGAGTTTTGCATGTAGGTAAGAGTGAACCTCAGGATGTGGAGTAGCCACAAGATGAGGATCATGGAGTGGGAGAAACCACTCATGCAAAGAAATTTCGTGCCAGATGGGCAGAGGGAGTGCATGTAGCTATACCACCAGGTGAGAGGTGGTGCGACATGCATGATTAATCCCAAGAGGATATTTCTGGGCAGGATTCATTGAGATGGTGTGGATCTCATGAATTGAACCTGACTACGAGGTGCCCACAGAGCAGTAGTAGCATGATCAGTTGGATTGATGCATGCAGATCAAAGTGACAGTGTCGGATACTGGAGCGCGGTTCAGAGTTGACAGCAAGTGCAGAGTGTATGGGTGCAGAATTCAACAGCGCAGTGGTTCCTGAAGACATGTGAAGTTGGTACCAGTAGAATTCGAAGACTTTGATAGATGCATTATACTGATTGAGTTGTTTGGAGCCTATTCAGTTTCAGAAGAGTTGCAAAGCAGATGCATGGAGTTGCATGGCGCTTGTGAAGGTTGCAGGGCGAATGCATGGAGTTGCATGTCGCATGCAAAGACAGTCCTTTCTTGTTGAGAGTGAGTGTTGAAGATTGCAATAAGAAATAGTGAAGGAGGCATCCTGAAACATCATTCCTGATCCTAGTTGGAAAATAATCACCTAAACTAGTTGGGGCCCACACAGGTGATTTTTGTTGCAAAGTCTATTTTTAGACTATGTCTATTTTTAGACATGTCGATCATATTCTATGAGTTGCAGGATGCTATTTGTGGATGGTTGGTCAAGTTGGAAAAATAGATGGACTTCTATTTTTAGACATATTGGGCGGAATCTATTTTTAGATTGCCGGTCTAAAAATAGATATGTCGAATATTATTAGCTCTTAATAATATTTGGACTCTAAACATTATCTTATTCTCTTGGAGCACTTCAGTTAAGTGCACAGATGTGGCACAGGAGCTGACAGAAGGAATTACGCTATTCCTGAGGGTTAAGTGGAGCTATTGCATGGAGACTTCATTTAGAACTCATGTGACAGAGTTTGGTGGAGTTATTGAGGTAGTTGGTGGAGTTGTGTTCAGTTTAACTTAGTTAAACATAGTTGAGCTAGTTGTATCTAGTCTAACTTATTGATACACTAGTGAGAGTGGTGTGAATTAATTATTAATTAATTCAATAATTATTAACTCATTAATCAACTAAAGAATACATCGGTTAACTACAGTGCATGGATAGTTTCAGTGGAGACCAGTGAAGAGGTAGGTGAAAGAGCAGTGTGACTATAGTGTCGCATGATTTGCAACACACAGTGGTTGGAGATGCCAATGAGGATTGCATGGTCAATATAGGATGGATTTGAGTTCATTATGAGCCATTCTTTAGCAGTGATTGCGCAGTAGAGGCAGGCTAAAGGCTGACAAAGATCGGTGCATGGATTTGCAAGATCAGGGCCTGATTAGTGTGTAGCAATTGGAGATTGTACTGAGAGCTTATGAGGAGATTTGTATAATGATTGTTACATGATATCTATGACATATAATATACAGATAGTTGGGGGTTTTCAGCTTTAAGATTTCCCATAAATACTGTGTTCATATGTGTGAATTTTTATGGTTTTAATGTGTGCATGCAATTGATTTTATTTCCGCAATTAATGACCAATGGTAGAAGAGATTATGTATTGTGCACGAAGTTAAAATAGTGTGTGATTAGGAGAATCTTGGTGTATAACATATCATTTATATAATTTCTACAAGGTTATCCTTTAATATTTGGAGAACTTGTTGTTGATGCTTGTTGTGATATTCCATTGCTTGAACCTTATAATTTTCTTTTAAAGATGATGTGATGGACAGTGGATGATATCCATAACATGCCATAAATGGGGTCGTTTTTGCTGCAGTATGGAAGGAAGTGTTATACCACCATTCATCCATAGGTAACCACTTGACCCATTGTGTTTGTTTATCAGATACAAAACATTGAAGATATCCTTCCAAACATTTATTCACTATCTCAGTGTTCCCATCGGATTCAGGATCATAAGATGAGCTATGAGCTAGTTGAGTATCCAAACAAGAAAATAATTCCGTCCAAAAATTTCTAGTAAAAATGGGATCTCTTTCGCTTACAATAATCTTTGGGTTTCCATGTAGATTTTGAATTGTTTCCATAAACTCAGTAGCAACTTTACTTGCTTTAAATGGATGAGATAATGCATAAAAGTGTGCATACTTGGTAAGTATATCAACAACCACCATGATGACACTCTTTCCTTCGGACTTAGGTAAAACTTTGCTAAAATCCATTGAAATCTCCTCCCAACATTGACTTGGAATGGATAAAGGTTGTAGAAGACTCGGGGTCTTAATTGTTTCAACTTTATTTTGCTGGAAAACGAAACATTCCACCACAAACTTTTGAATATTAGATTTAAGGCCATCCCAAAAAAATTATTTCTTCACCCTGTGGTAAGTTTTTAAAAATCATGAGTGTCCTCCTAAGGGAGAAGTGTAAATTCCAAAAGAATATTTTCTTTTAGTTCAGAATTCTTACAAAGATATAAATGATCTTTGTACCATAAGGAATCATTTTTCCAACTAAATGTATCAGATGTACTAGGATCTTGCAGCAACTTTGAATGAGTTTCCACACTTCTTCGTCCTTCTTCCATTCATCCCTTGCTTTGGTTATCCAATCTGGTTGGGTAATACAAATGGCACAAAGCAATGCTTCCACCTCTTCATCCTTTCTTGAGAGTTCATTTGCAACAACATTTAGCTTCCCTTTTTTGTAGATGATTCATAACCCAACATCTTTGCGAAAAATTTTTGTTGCTCTTATGAAGATGACTTTGTTCCAAAAAGTATTAAGACTATCATGATCAGTTTTTACCTTGAAGTGTCTTCCCTTTACGTAATTTCACCATTTATTTAGTGCATGTAGTATTGCCAACATTTATTTTTCATAAATAGCTTTCTATAAATACTTTCCTTTGATTGGACGACTTTCAAAAGAAATGGGTCTTCCTTCTTGCATTAAAACAGCACCAATTCCTTTTTATGAGGCATCACATTCCACAATAAAGGTTTTTGTGAAGTCTGGCATAGCTAAGACCGCTGCTAGGCACATTGCATCTTTAAGATGTTCCACTGCCTTAGTTTCTTCAAGAGTCCATGAAAATGCATATTTCTTCAATAATGTTGTTAGAGGTGTTGTTATTCTCCCATAATTCTTAACAAAATTGTGATAATACCCTGTTAACCCAAGAAATCCTCGTAATTGCTTTATGGTTGTGGGGACTTTCCATTCCTTAATGGCTTTAATTTTGTTAGGGTCTACCTTAACACCCTAGTGAGATACAATATGACCCATATATTCCATCTCTTGTACTCAAAAGAAACATTTGGAGGTTTTTTCATATAATTTTTTCTCCTCTAATAGTTTGAGCACCCTGTCAACATGTTGCACATGATCCTTCCAAGACCTGTTGTAGATTAGTATATCATCAAAAAATACTAACACAAATTTTCTAGGAAGGGTTTGAAAATGGAATTCATCAACACTTGAATTGTAGAAGGTGCATTGGTAAGGCCAAAAGGCATGACCAAAAATTCATAATGACCCTCTTGAGTTCAAAATGTTGTTTTTGGAATATCTTCAATCTTCATTCTAATTTGATGATATCTTGAAATAAGATCCAACTTGGTAAAATAAATTTCTCCATGTAATTCATCAATCACAGGAATGGGAAATTTATCTTTAATAGTGAGCTTATTGAGCTCCCTATAATCCAGACACATGTGCCATGATCCATATGTTGGGGTCCTGTGATTTGGCAGATTGGCATACCAAGTGACAAGGCAACATCAAAACCAATCTTTAGAGCTCTAGGACCTAGCCTTCCTAGTCTCAGAGAGGGATTTTTCAATTTGTTTGCAAAGATATGACTTGTTTGTTTTTTAAGGGTTTGATTTTAGGCTAGTTATGAAGCATGGATTTTTTTGATTATTTGGTTGGACATGATGATCTAGGCAGCATAGATAGAGAAGGGAAACCTCTAAGTCATTAGGGAATGGAGTCAAGTGGAAGTTGTAACAAGTTTGTAAATTAATCAGGGGTATCAAAGGGCAAATATAACTTGGCCAGTGGATCTACAACGTATTTCAGGTGAAATGAAATGGACATCAAGGATTTAGAATAAACAGTAGAAATAAGGGCAATTAAGAATCCTTAATTATATGTACTTCTTGGAGGAGTTTCATGACTGGAACTCCTATAGATGTTGGGAAGATGGCATCCATGCCATAAACCAGCTAATATGGAGACATATTTATTGATTTCTTAGTGGTTAATCTATCAGCCCATAAAGCATGAATAAGCTTACTATGCCATGATTTCTGATTCTACTCCAACAGTTTTTTGATAATATTGAAAAGGCTTTTATTGGAGGATTCAGCTAATCCATTTCCATGGGGATAGTAGGCAGTAGAATGACCCAATGTGATATGATATTTATAGCAGAAGTCAACCATTCTTTTAGACTTGAAGGCAGCAACATTGTTTGTGATAATTTTTCTAGGACAACCAAATCTAGATAGTATGTTGGTTTCAAAGAACTTGATAATGATAGAGTCAGTAGCATTCCTAGAAGGTATGGCTTCTATCCGTTTGGTAAAATAATCAGTGGCAGTGAGGATCCACTTGTGTTGGGCTGATGAATATGGGTGGATTTCCCCAATGAAGTCTAAGCCCCATTGTTGAAAGGGAGCCTCAACACTGATGGGATGTAAGGGTAAAGGTAGGAGTTTTCTCTTGCCATTGAAAATTTGACACTTGTGGAAGACATGACAAGTTTTTGAGTATCTGGGAAAAGGCTGGGCCAATAGTAGCCAGATCTGAGGATTTTATTTGCTGTAGTCTTCCAGTAAAGATGTCCTCCACATTCTCCCTCATGCAGCTCATGCATAATTTTTCCTGCATCAATCTCAAGCAAAAATTTAAGAAATATTCCAACAACATTCTTCCAATATAAAACCCCATCTAATATGCAATAATTTAAAGCCTTCTATTTTAAAAATCTAGATTTAGTTTTGGACAGAGAAGGAGGGGTATTCAGATAAAGTAGCACATATATGATATCAGCATACCAAAGTGAATTTACAAAATTTCCTTCAATAAATGGAGCTGTGAATTCTTCTGTTTCTTCCAAAACATCAATCATATTCATATCTAAAGCTTGGAATTTTGATTCAGCCATGAGTTTTGCTAATCCCTGCCCTTTGATTAATTTGGTGGGCCTAATTTCTAAGTCATATTCTAGAATAGTAGCAATCCATTTTCCCCTTTTACCATCAGGGTCTTGACTTAGAATATCCTTGACAACTGTGTGGGACAAAAGCAATGATATGAGAATGTAAAATATAGATTCAGAAGTCTTTCAGTGCTTTTACCAAGGCTAAGGCTTGTTTCTCCATGATGTTATACTTGAGTGGAGCATCTCTTAAGGCCCTACTAAAAAAGGATATTGGTTGTTCTTGCCCCATGATATTCTTTTGTAGTAATACTACAGCTATTGTATGTTCAGATGCAAAAGAAAATATGTAGAAATATTTGGTGAAATCAGGACTAATAAGAACCAGTGTTTGAGTGAGAGCTTGTTTCACTAGCTCAAATGACTGTTTAGCTTGTATTGTCCATTTAACACCTATCTCTTTCTTAATCATGTTTGTGATGTTTCTTAATATCTCAGCAAGGTTTTCCGGATGCGGATGTGGATGGGGTATGATGGGAGTTGGGACCCTGCGCAGCTCCCGAAGGAGCCCGCATGGGTGACCCATATGGCTCCTGGTACCAATCTTAAAGACGCCATTAATTTGCCACCTCGGGCTGGAGTTCACCTTCTTAATTGCTCTGCGATGCCTCTCCATTTGGCAGTTCACTTAACCTCGGCTCACATTATGGCCTGTGCGCATGACTGTAGTTGCAGTGGTAGTCTCCCGACGCCCCTTCGCAGTGATTGCCCTCCTGGCTACGCTAAATCCAGTATCAAAACTAAAACAGGTCGACGGTGCAGTCTCCTCGCTTGCCTGGAGACTCTCCCTAGGCTTCACTTCTCCAAAAACCCCTTTTGCAGTGTTAATTCTCCCCCTGGCAGGTCTGCTGAGCCTTCTGAAGGTCCTGACATCCCTGTCATTGCTCATTTGGCTCTCTGCTCTCGTTTTCGTACTGCTCTTAGACCTCCTGCGCTCTCCGGTGGTTCCTCCTTCCTGTGTTACGTCCGCCCTCCGCCCTTTTCCATGCCTCGACTCCGGCAGAGGATGCGGAGCAGACGAGGGGTAAGCCAGGGTTGTGCATCTTTCAGTCGCCCCTCGACCTCCTCTGGCTCAAGTCCCTCTTACGCCAGCGATGACCCGGTTCAGCACCATGCTTCATGAGGGGGCAGGGTTCGAGGACGAAGGCGCTTCCCTGACTCTGGACATGCTGGGCCTTCCATTCCGTCTTTGCATTATGTTCCTTCCAGCAGTGCTCATCCTAGGACCTTCATTCGTCAGACCACCAAGCTAGCTGAGCTCCGTTTTGACTGCACCTCTGTACAGTCCATTGTCACTGCCCTTATTTCTGTCACCCTTCACGAAGAAATCCCTTACCCGGCTCCTGCATGCTCTGCTTCTCCCTCGCCCCGTTCCCCTTGCTCCACTGGTAGAGTGAATCTCCCGACGTCTTCCTCTCCTCCGCCTTAGTCTGAGTTGCATCAAGAAGCTGAGGACGCTGACCCGAAGGACAGAAGACATGCTGGCAAAGATGACAATAGCAGAGAACATGAATATGCTTGCAGGATTGTTGAAGAATTGGAATCTCCAACTCATGAAGGGTGATATGCTCAGTTTCCAAGCTCTCCAGGTTTCGACGTTTAAACATTGTAGGCTTTTTTTTCTTTTTGATTTCAAAGCACAGCTAGAAGGGCTGATGGATGTTTTCAGTTTTTATACACATGTTATTTTGGTCTGCATGTACTTAAGGTCGGTTTCCATTTTACAGGCGGCCAAGACATTGATGATAACAGGATCGGTTTCCCATATAGGGCGATCCAGACTCTCTATGACCAGCCTGTCTATCAAGCCCAGCAGTCTGGCTTTCACAGCAGATGTTGAGGCAGTTTTGTACTAATATTTACTTTTAATAGAATTAGTCTTACGTAGAAAAAAAAAATATCTCAGCAAGGTTGGGGATGAACCTCCTTAAAAAAATTATCTTTCCAATGAAAGATTACAATTCTTTGAGGTTTCTAGGATGGCTAATTTTCAATATGCCATCAATCCTTTTTGGGTCTACTTTGATTCCTTCTTCAAAAATTATGTGACCAAGAATCTTTCCTTCTTGGAGACAAAAGAGTGTCTTTTTGGGATTCAAAGATAAGCCATATTTCATACATTTACCAAAAACTTTTCTTAAATGAATCAAGTGATCTTCATCAATTTTAGAGAAAACAGTAAAGTCATCAAGGTAAATGATTATAAAATAGCCTATGTCGTCTGAGAAGGCTATGTCCATGGCCCTTTAGAAGGTGGCCCCTGCATTCATCAAACCAAATGGCATTTTGACATACATGAATGTACCCCAAGGTGTAGTAAAAGCAGTCTTATGTTGGTCACTTGGGAGTAATAACACCTAATTGTAACCTGAGAACCCATCCAATAATGATATTTTTTTAGAACCAACCACCCTTTGAAGTATGTGATCCATTTTTGGCAAGGGATAGTTATCTTTTAGGGAGGCTCTATTTAGATTTCTAAAGTCAATGCAAAGCCTGAATTCCTCGGTCTTCTTCCTGATAAATACTAAGTTGGAAACCCATTTTGAATATCTGAGGGGAACTATGATCCCAGCATTATACATTTTCCTGATTTCTTTCTCAACTAAAGGCAATAAAATAGGGTTTATCCTTCTAAATTTTTGTTTGAAAGGTTTCTGATTTTCCTTAAGAGGAATTTTGTGTTGAATGATGCTAGTATCATATGATTTCAGATCCTTGTATCCCCATGCAAACACATCTCTAAATTATTTGAAAAGTTCTATGTATTGATGTTTGATATGAGCTGGAAGAGTGCTGGATATCTTGATCATTTTGGGTTCTGCTAGGCTGCCTATGTTATGTTCTTCTATATTTGTTTCTATAGGCTCCATTCTTGGCTCTTTGGCTACATCATTAAGATTGAAAATCTACTCTAATAGTGTGAGACCTCTTGGAATTGTATTATTTTTACATTGTAAAACTTCCAGGTCTTTCTGGTTTGTATTATCAACTATTTCTATTGTAAAAAGATGTTTAAATTGGTTTATATCAACAGAAGAGGACAACTCTGTTTCAAGGATTTGTTCTTCATTTAAACAGTTTTCTTCATGGCTTGAATTAGATGTTGGTATGGCATTCATTCCTTGATTGCAGAAAATCATCTATGTGTTTTTCACCTTCAAACACTTGCCAATAATCTTCATTGTCAGGTACTGCAGGCTTATTTTTAACCTTTACATTGAATTGTTCATTTATCTATGGTATTTGGCAATTACTAGCAGCAAAGGCAAGTTCATTTGCGAGATGATTTTGAGCTCTTGGGATGAAAATGAGTTCATATTTTTCAAAGGTTTTTAGGAGATTAAGGGCAACATTCCTATATTCCTTGAGATTTGGGTTTTTGGCTGAATAATCCCCTTTAATTTGTCTAATGATTACCTCAAAATCTCCTTGGACTGATATTTTCTTAGCTCCTAAATCTTTGAGCAAATGTAGGCCTAGGAGGAGGGCTTCATATTCAACAATGTTATTTGTGCATGGAAAATCTAGTTTATAGGATAATCCTTTGTTTGTGTTTTGTATCCATACACCAGCCCCAGAACCTAATTTGCTACAAGAGCCATCAAAGCTTATTTACGAAGGTAATTCAATCTCATTTTCATTTTCTTCTTGTTGTTCAAGGTTGTTACAGTTTGAACTGTTATGTACTTGAGTTGAGGACAGATTTGACTGTTCTGGTGCACTGAATTCTTTCTTGTTTTCCTTTTCTTGTTGGTTGATTTCATCTTCATTATACAAGATAAAGGAATATAAATCTGAATGAATACAATAAGCAGGAGTATTGTTTGGCCTATCTATGTTACTCACCATGTATTTCATATGAGACTCCCTATATAGTCTTCTGGTTTGATTGAACACTGGGATGGTGGCATAGGATATGTCCATTTGAAGGCTCGCCTGAAGTTTGGCTCCCCATGATCTAGATAGAAGCATGCCATACTTTGGAGGAATGTCAGCTACTACTATGTCCATAACTAGACCTTTGCAAGAATTTGTGCCAAGTTAACACATAAATATTTGATTAGGCCCAAGCATTTGACTCTGCTTGAATCAAAGGAATACAGGTCTTTATATGGTTTAGTAATTTCTAAGCCTAGGCTTTCCATTACTACTTTGGGCATAAGATCGTGTGAAGCACTTGAGTCTAGCATGGCATTGTGCAATATTTTATTATGTATGTTCAAGCTAACATAGAAGGGAGGGACGATCCCTTCTTGGTATTTTCCTTAAACTTCAGGACCAAACAATAATTCTGGTTTATTATCTGTCAAGTTTAAATTATCAGTGTCACTGCCTATATTCAAAGCTTTCAAAACTTGATTTTTATATACATCCTGAGTCACTAGTTCAGCTAAGGGCATGGCAATTTTGATCTTGGCAATTTCCCCTTAAAGGCTGAAAGGAGCTATTTTTCTTGTCATATTTACATATGTTTTGTCATTTACAATTCTTTCAGCAATTTTGATTTGTTGAAATTTATTTGAACTTTTATTTAGGGTAGATTTTTTAGGGCCACTAGCAACGGTACTAAGGAAGCTTTGTTAAACACTTTGTTGGCTGTTTTTATCTTTATTTAGATCATTTTTCTTGGCCATAGTCTTGGTGTTACTTGCTGTCTTTTTAGGCTGATTTTCTAAAATTTTCCTAACAGCAGTACTAGTGTTTTTGTCATTAGAAATCTTTGGGTTCCATTTGCTTCTAAGATTATATTGTTTGTGTACCTCCATGATTGCATTTTCAAACTCCAATCTGTAATCCTCAAAATCCTCATGATTGTTTTCAGTTTGTTCTGAGGAGAAGAATCCTTGTTCTTCTTTAGTGAGAAAAACATCTGTCTCACTGTCAGATCCTATTAGGTTTACATGATTTTCTTCCAACCTTTCAGTTTCCCTTTCCTCCTCTTGATCTACATAATTTTGTTGGAAGGGGGGCCTAATTTTTTGGTCATTATCTCTTTGCCTATCTTGATTAGGATCTCTTCTGGGATTTGGATTTGTATTTCTGTTTTGGGGATTGGTCTGGTTCTCCCTAGGAGGCACTGTATCATTTAGATTTATCTTTTCAAGCATTCTCTCCATTACCTTCACTATGTTATCAATTTTTGCATCGGATGATGAGGTTGATGCCATTGTTTCATCCCTATATGTATCTCTTTTCTCTGCTTTTAACATAGCTCTTTTCTCAATCAGATTTGTTTCCACACTTAAGGCTCTCCTCTGCATATCTTCTAAAGTCAAGGGGTCACTTTCTCTTAGCTGGTAGGCCATTTCTGGATCAAAGCCTTCTAGAAATTTAGTTAAGGCTAGGCCTAGTGGAGGTTTCATGTTTGGGGAAGTGCATTATACGCACTATTGAATCTAGTGCAATAATCTTGGACACTTTCCCCAGTATTTCTCTTGAGGTTATTATAGTCTGAAAGTTTTTGGAGATGGTTCTTTTTAATTTCTCATTTGTTTGTGAATGTTTGATATAAAGAAGGGATATCATTTATGATGTGAGGAGTTAAGCGTTTGAACCATTTTTTGGCTTCTCCTCCTAAACTTTGAGCAAAAATTCTCATCTTAATGGTCTCTTCTTTTATTTCCATATAATCAAAAGCATCATCCATCTTGTCTACATGTTGCTAAGCAATAGTAGGTTCATTTCCAGTGAAATGGGGAATTTTGGATTGGTAATCATTAGGTAAAGGAACCAGAGGTTGTGGTAACACTAATGGAGCATACCATGCTGCCATGATAGGAAATAATGGGGGATTTATAAGAGGTGGATTTACAAGAGGGAAAATGGGCTGAGATAGAGTTTTTTGAACAGTGTATGTGTGGACAGGAGTGGAAGAAACACTTGGGCCAGCAAGCTGATAATGAGAAGATTTGTTATGGAAGGAGCTGAAGTGATGGAGAAGTTGAAAATCAGGTGGAGTAGAAAGTGAGGCTTCTCTGCTAAAGCTCTGTTGCAAATCTGTGGTTTCAAAGTCAGCTTGGTTTAAATCACTCTGAGACTTATTTCGAAATAGGTTCTTTGTATGAGGTAATTCAAAGTGAGGATCTTTCAAGACTGTGATATTTTCAGGGACAAACCTTGTTCTTGAGATGGTCCTATCAGCAGTTGAGTTTCCAGATCTAGAAGTTTCCCACAAAATCGTTTTTGGATTATCAACTATGGTAGGAGGGTCAGGATCTGGACGGGATCTAGTATTGACCCTATGTGAAGCCAGATTTCAGTTTTCAAAATTTAGAGAGGCTGAGGTTTTTAGGACTGTTTTTCAAAGTTTTCATCTCATAGTGATTTCTATAATAGGGGACTAGGTTTCTAAACTTCCTCGGGGCTGGTTAACACAATCCTAAGGAAATATGGATATCTAGAGGAGTAATAGGCCTACTAGGGCTAGTGGAGTCGCCAGGTGGAAATTTTTAGCTTTTTTGAAGGTAAAATGTTGTATGGTCCACCACCAATAAGTATTTCAAAGACCAATCTAAAATGTTTTTGGGTTTTTTCTGAGTTTTTATATGGTTCTATGGTTTGTAAGAGTTTCCTATACTTTATTTCATCACTTAGATAAGGTGGTGAAACAAACAGAGTCTACTCTATGGCTTATCAGCTGATTTTCTAAAGTAAATAAAGGACTAAAGAGCCTATAAGAGTTTGTCAGGTTAATATGTACTTAGAGGTCCCACCGTGATCGCCACTATGTTGGGGTCTTGTGATTTGGCAGATTGGCATACCAAGTGACAAGGCAACATCAAAACCAATCTTTAGAGCTCTAGGACCTATCCTTCCTAGTCTCAGAGAGGTATCTTTCAATTTGTTTGCAAAGATATGACTTGTTTGTTTGTCTTTACAGGCAGAAATTAGGTCAAGGTGTCAGTTAGATATTTTGAGTGAAGAACTGCTCTTTGTTGATGTATTCAAGGTTATTTTTTAGCCTAAATTTCCTTAATTTCATCTTTAAATTGTGCTTAAGGCTTGATCTGCTTTTGTTCTTCATAATCCATCATGTTGTCTTTAACACTTTCGAACATTTTTAAAACTTTGTTTATTTGTATTTAACTATTCTTTCCTCCCTTAATCCTCGCTTAAGCTTTAATCTCAATCTTCGTCCTTTGGTCTTCTATTCTTCAAACTTCATTGTTTTCTCTGTTTATGTGTGAAGGAGGCTTCTTTGATGCACTGGAGGGTTTCAAAAAGGATTAATTCTCATGAGGCATCGATCAATTGTTGATATAAAACCCTGGATCCCTTTCTTCTTTGCTTGTATACCCTCAGATCGTCATCCTGAGGCCTCAGTCACTAATTTTGACTGTGGGATGGCCTTTCAGGCTCAGGGCCACCATTAAACCTGCAAGAAAACAAAAAATTTAATGAATCCTGTGTTTTGTGGCTAAAAACTGCTTTGCAGAAGCTTTGAGGAATGTGGAGGAACGTTGTAGAGGGGGAAAAAATGCGAAGAGGAGGGTCTTGTGGGCCAAACCAGAAGAAACCAGGGCGAATTTTTAATAATGGCACAAAAACGGAGAAAAGTGGTTTTTGGGGGAAAACCAACGGTTTTTGCGTGAGATTTGGGTTGTAAGCGGTAAAGGCCCAAACGGACACGATACCATAGAATGGTCACCACGTGTCCAGGCCAATACCGCATGTTTCACGTTGAAAAGTGCCATTAAATCCTGGCATAAAATTTCGTGATATTGAACTTGCGCCGTCAAATCTCAAGGAGTGACATCGACGGCGCGGGTGGAGCCTGAAGGTTGGGTGCAAGTTTGATGAATGGGAATAGTGGGGTATAGGTGCTAGGCGGGGATTGGGCGCTGGTTTTTTGGATGGAAGGTGGGGCCAGCAGTGATGTGTCCAGTTCTGTCGGGTAGCGGAAAGGCGGGTGCGTGGTGGCCATTGGATTAGTGCCCAAGGCCTTTGATCAATGGTCTCGATGGCCTGAGGAAAAAATATGAAGTGGGCGAAGGAAAAATGAAATGGAAAGGTGGGGGGTTAGTTTATATGAGGGAAAGGGGCTTAGATAACGAGCGGAGGAAATGGTCTTGTGGAGGAGTGAGGGGACCAGGGCTAAGAAAAAGGGGTTCATACTTAGCCTATGGTCGCGGGCCTCAGTCACATAAAGAAAGGGGTTGAGGGTTTTAAGCTCGTAGGGGCTTAAAGCCTAATTTTTTAAATGGGTGGATATAAGGCTAAAAATAGGGTTTTTTAGGCCTTTTGAGGGGTTCCAATAGGATAAATAAGTGGATTTAAATCAAGAAAATGAGTTTTTCATGGTTTAAAAGGGTTTTTTAGAGGAAAAAGAGGTTTAATGAAGAGGAAAAGGCCTTTTTAGAGGGAAAAAGACTGATATAAAATAGAGGTAGGAATGATAAGATGAGGGAATGAAATGGAGATGAAATGGTGGAAAAATCCTGAAATTAGTTGTTTTTTGAGATGGTAGGATAACTTGGAGGCTTTGAGTGAAGATTCTTGGTGATTTGATAAACTTGGGATAACGAAGGCAGTGAGATTTCTAGAACTCACAATGTTTCTACAAATATTGTTTCTAGAAATCTGAGATTTTTCAACCTAGTCATCTTTGGAAAAAATCAAAATTATGGATGACTAACACCATCCTTCTTATGCACCAATACTATTGGAGCAAAGAAAGAACTTTGACTCACTTGAATTATACCAGCCTCTAATATTTCTTCAATCATATGTTCAATTTCGTTCTTTTGGACATAAGGATATCTGTAAGGCCTGATGTATGGAGGAACACTTCCTGGAATCAAATGAATAACATGATCATGATCACGAGTAGGTGGGAGTCCTTTGGGAGTTTCAAACACCTTGGAATGATTGTCCAATAATTTTTGGTGATCTGGAGAAATAGATTATTTTGATGTTGGAACTTCTAGTGAGCATAATTGTGCAATTACGCCTTGTTTTTCGTTCTTAAGAAGCTTTGTCATGACTGTTACACAGTATTTTATCACCGTCCCTACATTCCCCATCCCAAATACTGTAGGACTATCAGTGTGACCCTTGTGTACTGTCACACTTCATGATGAATTTCATTGCATCCCTTAACATGCAAGTAACATATCCTGTGTTGACCATTCCAGAAGTTGACCCTTTAAAACATATGCTTTTGGGTCAGAGTGGTTGTGTAGTTATGACCTTGCGCCGATGGCCAAATTAACACTAGGCCCTGCGCCATGGTCACTATGTCTCTGAAGAGCACCCACGTCGAGCTAATTTTGGAAGGTTTTTTAATATGGAAACACATCTTCCATGATGTAACAACTTCATGGGCGGAGTCATGGATGTTTGTTCGACTAGTCGAGGTCGAGTTTCTCCCTTTGGCCTTCTAGTTCCTACAAAAATGCAACTTCCCAAAGGGATATACCTTTCCTCCACCATATGTGGATCCCAAATCTCATCCTCAACTCCTATAAATCTCTCTTCATTCCATTGAATCAGCTAGCCAGAGATAGATAGAATAGACCAGGAGATGATAGTAGAGAATAGTCCATAGTTGTGAGAGAGAGTTTGAACCTTTCGTCTCTTCGAGCTAAATTGACGAACGAATGCTTTGAGATGTGCCCAATTGAACCCGTCGAAGGAGGTCTACAATGTCAAGGCACAGGTTGTAAAATCCCTTATTTATATATCAATATGACATGATTGATTTCTAGTTCCATCTTTGTTATGTTAATGATTAAAGTTTCTGACTCTCCTTGACTAGTTGGATAGTTATAAATGAACATATATGTTTGTATGATGTTAGTGTTCATTTGGTATTTTTGCAGGTGTGTAAATGTCGCAACCAAAGGAGCACAAGGCTTGAAGGTAAAATATCGAGGGATCGCTGCAAAATACTACATAAAGAGCGTTGGATTGAGATAGGACATCTGTTTCAATCCACATTTCATTTATGAACTAGGAATTTAGAAACCAGCATGTTCCCTTGTTGCTAGACCCACCCTAGGGCTAGATGGATCGCCTCTGTCCGCAGAGTGGATTTCCTTCACAACAAGTTGGTGATTCCATGTCGCCAATATGTTCAAGAGAAGTCCCTTCTGCAGTTTTCAAACCCTAATCCTTTGTTTATTCTTGATTCACTATCATCTTATTTCTCTGTCTCGTGTCGATGATGTGGGAAACATTATAACCCTCCTTCAATGGATCACTTCCTGTCGACTTTAGCTCATTATCCAGGACTGATCTAGAGACTCCCTTCTGGTGCCTTAGAACTTGTATGCCTCAATGGAAAGTTCTTCACATTTGATGATAGGTTCTCATCATTGGCCTTCGATCAGGTGATTTCGCAAATGTTCGACTCCAGCTCATTTAACACATTCCGTGGATTGTACTAGTCATACCTTGAGAACCATTGTCATTATTGGTGGTTTCTCTTGTGCATGTTAATAACTTCCATCATTGGCTGGTAATCAGGTGATTTTCCTGCACGTTTGACTTCAGCTCATTTATTCGCATGCTTGAAATTGTACTTGATCGGGTCGAGACGGAGTGCAAGACCCTGTGTTTTTTCTGATAAAATCCGAGCGGCGAGACGATTTGGTTTATCATGACTATATGAATGACTCTTCTGACTGGATGGTTGCGATCATACCTGAGTCTATTTAATGATCCTTCTCACTGAATTGCTGCGTCCATACCTTGGATCTTATTACATGCTCTCAATTATGGATGGTTGTGCCGATACCACATATTCATGTATCAGAGATATCAGTCGTACTTGATCTTGTAGGTCCTCTGATGACGACGTTTTGGTTTGGGCATGTTCTCATAAAGCATTTAACCCCTCCCTCTCTTTCAGACTTCATGCTTTAGGGCAAATTTGTCACATAGTATTTTTTCACCGTCCCTGCATTCCCCATCCCAAATACTGGAGGACTGTCAGTGTGACCCCTGTGTACTGCCACACTTCATGATGAATGTCATTGCATCCCTTAACATGTCAGGAACACATTCTCTGTTGACCATTCTAGAATTTGACCCTTTAAAACATATGCTTTTGGGTCGGCGCAGTTGTGTAGTTATGACCTTGCGTCGATGGCCTTATTAACACTAGGCCCCGCACCGTGGTTGCTCTGTCTTTGAAGAGCACCTGCGTTGAGCTACTTTTAGAAGGTTTTTTAATAAGGAAATGAAGCTTCCATGATGTAACAACTTCGTGGGTGGAGTCATGGATTGTTGTTCGACTGGATGAGGTCGATTTTCTCCCTTTGGCCTTCTAGTTCCTAAAAAAATGCAACTTCCCAAAGGGATAGAACTTTCCTCCACCATATGTGGATCCCAAATCTCATCCTCCACTCCTATAAATCCCTCTTCATTCCATTGATTCAAATAGCCATAGATAGAAGCTAGAATAGACCAGGAGCTGATAACAGAGAAAAGTCCATAGTTGTGATAGAGAGTTTGAACCTTTTTCCTCTTCGAGCTGAATTAATGAACGAATGCTTTGAGACATGCCCAACTGAACCTGTCGAAGGAGGTATACAACGTCAAGGCGCAAGTTGTAAACTCCCGTCTTTATATATCAATATGTCATGACTGATTTCTAGTTCCATCTTTGTTGTGTTAATGATAGTTATAAATGAACATACATGTTTGTATGCTATTAGTGTTTGTTTGGTCTTTGTGAAGGTGTGTAAATGTCGCAACCAAAGGAGAGTGAAGCTTGGAGGAAAAAGATCGAGGGATCGCTCCAACATACTACATCAAGAGCATTAGATTGAGATAGGACATCTGTTTCAGTCCACATTTCATTTATTAACTAGGAATTTAGAAACCAACATGTTCCCTTGTTTCTAGACCCACCCTAGGGATAGAGGGATCATCTATGTCCGCAGAGGGGATTTCATTCACAACAATGACATTTGAGCTTATTACCTTTCCCAGCTTCCCTACGATACCCCGTAATTGAACTTCCTTTCCTTCCAAAAAAAATTCAAGAAAAGTTATTGAGAATTAAAATCTATCGTCCCCAAAGATTGTAACCATTGTACTCTTAGTACAACATCAGAACCTCCCATTGGAATGGAAAGTATTGGACTATCCAATACATAGTCCTCCATGGTTACCTTGATATTATGGAATTTTCCAGAGGAATTTATAGTTCCTCCATTTGAAACCATCACTTGACATTCTTGTGTTGGGTATAAGAAGCAATTCAATTCCTTGGCTACCTTACAATGAATAAAATTGTGGGTACTATGCGAGTCAATCAACACTATTACCTTTTTCTTCTTGATATGTCCTTATATCTTGAGAGTTTGAGGAGTGGTAATTCCTGCCAATGCATTACAGGATATGGTTAGACTCTTTTATTCTTTCTCTAGGGTTGGTTCTTGGTGTATATCCTCTTCTTTTGAATTTTCTTTTTCATTTTCTTCCTCCTCTTCACAATCTATGTAAAATAATTTCTTCTCATCACACTTATGACCTTTAGTGTATTTGTTATCACAACTATAGAAAAACCATTTTGCTCTTTTTTCTTCCAATTTTTGTGGTGTCAACCTTGTAGGTTGTGGAAATATAGGAGTAGCAACACTTCCATCTTTATAGATGTGAATGGTTGGCTTCCTTGTCGCCATAATTTTACATTCATTTTTTCTTGCCAACCTGAATGCCTTCTCCAATGAATCAGGTTCTCAAAGGCGAACCTCATGTTGGATGTTATCCTTTAAAGTCCCTATGAAGACATCAATCTTGTGTTCCTATGGAATATCAACCCTTATATTCAATTTTTGGAAGTCCTCAATGTGCTCCATCACTGAACCCTTTTGTTTGAGATTTATCAATTGGCTAAAGAAGGTGTTTCTCTTTGTATCCTCATAATGTGCTATCATTTCCTCCGTAAAAATTGGCCAAGTGACAATTTTCTTACGGGAGCAAAGCCATCGATACCATACAAATGTATTTTGTTCTAAATATAAAGTTGCAAGGCATACCTTTTGTGTGCTTTTCACAATATTGAGATCAAAATATTTCTCCATCTGTAGTATCCATGTTACAGGATCCTTGCCATCAAACTCCCTCATATCGATCTTTGGAATATGGCGGGTCTTCAATCCAACATTAGAGTTTATGAAATCGCAATTAACATTTATTTTGTTCTCATCATCAGTTTTCTCTACAATCTTTTCACCATTAGGAATCATTTCTTGTATTAACTTTGTCAAACCTTCCTTCAAACCTTCCATGTCTGATTTTATATCATTCTTCATGTCTTCCATTTTTTCTTCCATGTCTTCAATGCCATTCTTCAAACCATTCATCTTAGCTTCCACACCTTTCTTTAAACCATCCATATTATCTTCCACGCCCTTCTTCAAACCATCCATCTTAGCTTCCACTCCTTTCTTCAAACCATCCATATTATCTTCCACGCCCTTCTTCAAACTATCCATCTTAGCTTCTATGTCTTTCTTCAAAATTTCCATTTTATATTTTGTTGCTATTTGCGAGAGAGAAATTTGGTGCACTTGCTCTTGTAATTTTGATATATCATGTTGCACTTCTTCCTCTTCATGATTCATAGGAGAGTATTCTAAGGGCTTAATGGGTGTTTAATTCCTTTTAGGGGGCATTTTAGAACCCAATACTGATATCTATGCTTCAATATGCCCTTGAAATCACTTAAAACTAATTTTTCAAACAAGACTTATGTAGTTAAAAAAAAAAATACACACCTTTTTCTTGCTTTTGAGGAGCTCGATATTTAAACTGAATTATCTCTATGATTTTAGATCTTCAATATTTGAAATCCGGTCCTATAGTAGCCCTTAGAATCTTCTTTCGAATGCCACAGGTCCGACCTGATTTGGATTCTTCAAGGAAAAGTTATGCCCAATATCCCACAATGACCTAATTATGGACTAGTTTAGTAGAGAGAACTTGTATGATGTGCCACATATCATTGTTTCCTCCTTCAGCTCTGAAAGTGATATACAGGAAACTATATTCCATGTAATTTTGGACATTTTTTACAGAATTTCAATCTGATGCTCAGAGAGAGAGTTATGACGATTTTCCCAAGGTCACCTCTTTTAGATGAAATTCAGGACCTTGCCAAAACCCTAACTTCCACAGATCATATCTCCGAAAGGATTGCGAACCAAGACCTAAAATTTTTAGATGAAGTTCCTTAGGATTTCTTCGAAATGGGTTTTGTTTGAGTGTTTGAACCCTCGTAGAAAAAAATTTATAGCGAAAATGACACGATGACCTATTTGAAGCAACTAAACCCTAGAATCCAAAGCTCTGATACCAAATGTTATGAAAAAAGTTCAAAAAATAGAAGAAATAGATATCAACTCCTTAGAAATCAGCCACTTCGAGGGGGAAACCTCTGTTACATTACATAAATGAACAATTCTTGGATGGTACAAATGACAAAACCTCTTTTCTACATATAGGAGTTCATGAGGTCACAACATAATCCTAGCTGATTTAACAATAATAATGTAAGGGCACAATAATAACAATATGGGGGTTACAAGGGTACAAATATAAAAATAAGGGGGCTACACTAAAAACAATAAGGGACGAAACTAGTAATATAGGGACCTAACAAATTTGGTTTGTACAAGTTCAAAATTGTAGGGTCTGAAGCTCGCATGTGTGATAAGGATTTTTGGGTTCAAGCCATAGGGTATACATAAGAATTTTGTGTTTGTAACTGCATGCATCCAGGTCTATCCATCCGACTAGAAAGCTTAGTTGCACACATGAATCTCCCTTCATGCAAATGGGACTTACAGTTTCATTTTTACAGGTGAATGCAATTGACAACAGTTGACTGCATATTGGGAAAGTTAATTCTGATCAATATTTTTTTGGGATTATATTTCTAGATATTGTTTGGTGGAATTATTGATGGATAGTTTTTTATTGGCTCATTGTACTTGCTGCTGAACATTTTATGACAATCTAATATAAGAAGAATTTCAAAGGGTTTTCCACCTTGCGGTGTTTTTTCCCTGGTCGTTGACCAAATCAATGTCTCTTTTTGATGTGTTAATTGTCTCCTATCTTCATTGCATTTTTTCTATCTTCAGTTATTATCGATTGATGAACTAATTAATTTCTATTGAAAATATTTCTAATTGGAGAATTGAATTAGGCTAAAGTAATTAAAACAACCTAGAGTAGTGTAAAAATTAATACGAACATGGGATGAGAGTCGTCCTTATGTACAACACAACTATAATAGAGATATCCATAGCTCAACTGACCACGTACCCTTTTAAGTGGGCATGTGATTTCAACCATTGTGCTCGATTAATGTTGAAATGCCTCTTGCGACTACAGAGGCGAAATCTGCACATGTACAGTCTGAAGTTGATAAAGCCTCCTAGTTTATTGAACACATCCATCACATCTGCAAACAAGTTCATGATATCCTAGGTAAATTTAATGCTAAGTATAAAAAACACCATGACCAACATTGGGATCCACATAAGTTTCAAGTGGGTGACAAGGTGTGGTTGCATCTACAGAAGAAACGCCTTGTTGAAGCCCATCGAAAGCTTTGACCATTTCGATATGGGCCTTACACCCTCACTAGGTCGTGGGTGACAATGCTTTCGAGCTAAGTATCCCTCCATTCCTTGGCCTGCATCTTGTATTCAATGTGGACCACCTTCGACCATACTTTCCACCATTGTTGGACACATTAGGCATTGTTCAGAAATTGATACTAGAAAATTTCAATCCCGATTGCATCGAACAAGCCACAACTGATCGAATCGTGGACACACAAGTTAAAAGCACTCTCCAACAAAGGATCCAGCTGTATTGAGATGCCAAATCTGTCTAGCTCCTGCACCAAGGCAAGTGGCTAACCAGGGACCAAATTCAACCGAAGTTTCCCCATCTCATGGAGACACTCAATGCAATGGAGACCACTGCTTCCTAAGGGGGGAGGACCAATCCAAATATATATTGGTGGCTTCCTACCTATCCACTTGGACCCCCATCATTGTTTCCTTTTATTTTCCTAGTTTCTAGCACATTTTCCTATTTCGATAGTTTTCATTTTTTGACAGTTTTTCAGGTCCTAAATTGTCGGAGTCATTTTGACACCCTAAATGACGTTTTTTTGGGAAACGATAAAATACAAATCTTGTTGCCTGAGATTTGCATTAGAAATTTGTTTTCCACGGATAAACCTTTCTAATGGGCTTTCGTGCATGCCAAACGAAGATCATATGCTTTACGACTTCGGGAAGTTGACGTTCCAACTAACCCCAGCAAGGCCATCAAGCTTTTGGCGCTTCATCTCATAGGGTTATGTTTTAGGATGTTTAGAGTTTTCTATTGTTTCTTGATGATAAAAAGTCCTAAGATCCTCATTATAACTCAGTTCAGAAGGCATGTAACCATCACATCACTTCTTAGAGATAAATTACCATTTCTCAAGCTAGTTGTTTTTCTTCTTGCATGTAAACAATTTTCAACATTTGCTATTTATTAATTGAATTTTTGTTTGAATCTATATTTCATTTCATTCCTTCATAAATCCGGATCACTAGAGAATCGAATGGTCACCCGAAGTGATTAAAACTCTACATTAGCATTGTCGTGTAGCTATATAGTGATAGAGATAAATCAAAATATTGGTCCCATTCACAACTTTATGAATGAAACAATTTGTTAACTTAAAAATAATATTACGAATGTTCAATTTACCATCGATTTAATATGTATTTTAAAAAAAAGGGCCAAGGAAGCCATATGAAGAAATGCAAATCTAATTATCCCTAAAGGCATATTCTCATGTCTTAAAAAGGTTTGATGCATTGTTGTGAGCGATATTCTAGTTTAGAATTTATGAGGACAAAACTTGGTCATGTCTCCACATAAAGAAAAAATACAACATTGGGAGCTTCTTCTTGGATAACCCATCCATAGTCATTGTTTGCACCATCTTTCTTTGAAGTTTCTCTAACTAATTAACAAAACACTAGTCAATCACTAGGAGAGAAATATGCCTAAACCAAGTGCATTTTGTAATTTTTTGTGAAAGTTGACATAAGATTTTGTATATTTCTAACATCAAAACCATAGTATAGTGTGAACAACTTTTCTCTCACACATCCATAACAAGTAGTTTGGAAAATTATTATTCATTTTTGTTGGCATTTCTTTATAGTCGTTGCATAAACATTGTTGAAAATGGAAGCACTACCATGCTCCTAAACCAAATTTGCATCCATGGTTTTTATATGAAGGGCATGCTCACTATTGCAAGAATTGACTCCTATAGAGTTAATCTCTTCACAATTCGGGGAATTTTGAGGTCTAAATGGGCTTCCTAAGTAAACTAATAAAATAATAGTTAAAATAAAAAATAGGGGTTATGATTTTTTAAAGAAAAATAAAGAAAACTAGTTTTTTATTGTATTTTCACCTTATCTCCTTGCAGTTTTACTCAAATAGCAAGTGTAGACACCCATTGGATGCAAAATTAAATTCCACATCCAATGATTACCCACCCTTCATACTTCTAAGTAAACCAACATCGAAAAAAATGAAAATACATTAAAAAAAACATGCTCAACACGTTTTTTTTAATGTATTTTCAATTTTTTCGATGTGGGTTTACTGGTAAGTATGAAGGTGGGTACTCATTGGATGTAGATTCTTTTTTGTATCCAACGAGTGTCTACACTTTCCATTTGAGTAAACCTAGAAGGAGATGAGCCAACATACAATTAAAAATAGTTTTCTCCTTTTCCCTCCAAAATTTTCTCCCTTGGAAATGGCATCATCATCTTGAACCCTATTGGTTCTTTTAAAGTTAATTTTCAGTACATTTTTTGTTTTGAGACTCATTTTTTACCCCAAAATTCTCCTAATGAGAGTTTGGTTAAATACATAAAATTTGAAAATCCTTTAAAATTAAAGTTGTGCATCATAGTGTAGCGAACCATGATGAAGACATGAGTTGAACATTGCTAGGCATGCTCCATGTAGAAGTGGAATGGGGCCAAGAATAAGCCTTGGGTTGCTTTTGATGGCATAGATGCCTTTGAGATGCAATTTCTAGGCTCAAAATCATTTTCAATTTGGCACTGCTACTTCCACTTATTAATGCTAAGTGATGTTACCCAATTTACCTATTGCAAAATTGTTGATCAACATGAGTTAATAATTTCTAATAAATGGAATATGAAATTCATTTGGCACAATGATATATTCTTATTGAACTCTATCTCTTTTCACTTAACCATTAATTTCTTTTACAACTTAGGGGTAAGAAGTCGCTAAACTAGAGAAATTTCTTGACATTGGATGAATAATGCTTGCTCATCCCCTTTTCTTCATAATGACATAATCTTATAATTTTTCTATAGTATATTTACAACAATTGTTAGCCATAGATATATGAATATCATTTTATCACGAAAAAAAAACATTTAATGTCAATATCTCATCCCTTCATACTGTTACATACGGGTATGGTATGCTAATGGCCAAAGTTGACCATGTCCAACATTAAGGAAATCACCCATTCAAGGCCCTAATTAGACCCCTTTCCGTTTGTGTGGTGATTTTGATCCATTTGAGGGCCCAATTGCCTCTAACTAAAACTATCCTAAACAGATTTCTCAATCTAATCTAAGTTAATCTAAATGAATAAACCATATAAACTAAACTATCGCTAAATCTAACCTCCTATTGTTGGTGTGTGATTGTGTGTGCAATTAACAATAGAGAGAAAGAAAAGACACACCCTCTTGTAGCTGCTTGAAAAAGGTAGTCTTTGGATTGAATAAAATGTGGGCTCATCCAAGCCACAAGGACACTTGCTCCTACATAGGGAGACTTTTTTCTAAAATAAATTAAAATTAAATCTAAGTTTTAGATAATAATGAAGATACAAATAAAATTGTCCTAACCTATCAAATATAAAGTAGTTTGCATTAAATTCTAGTTGTGATTTTTCATTAAGGGCGATCATAGATATATACATGGAGGGAGAGACTCTTGGACTTCATATTCTAGTGTCTCTTCATAGTCCAACTCTCCTTATTTTCTATTTATATTATTTTACATATTCACCCAATCCCAAGGATTAGGTGTCAACATTCCCACCCATAATCTGAAGGGATGTTGGTGAGTCCAAACATCGTTCTGAATATTTCAAACTTTTCTCTTCGAAGAGCTCTGGTGAAGATGTCTATAATCTGATCATTTGTGGAACAATGGTGTAGATGGATTGTCTTGCCCTAAAAATGATGCCAAATCAGATGGTATTTTGTATTGATGTGATTCGTTCGATCATGGAACTTTGGGTTCTTGACCAAATTTATTTCAGAAGTGTTGTCAATCATGAGTGGAGTTGAATGCACTTTTTTCTCCTACAAATATTCTAGAATTTTCCTGAGCCACACAATTTCCTTTATTCCTTCAGCTATTGCCACATATTCTGCCTCAGATGTGGAATCTGTTGGAACTGATTGTTTGTGTGATCTCCATGATACAACTCCTAATCAAGGACTCATAGCATAACCTAAAGTAGATACCCCAATTTCTTTATCTCCATCGAAGTCTGAATCAGAGTATCCAATCAAGTTTAAGTTGCCCACCTGTGTATAATTGAGTCCAAAGTCTTCAGTCCCCTTCAAGTAGTTTCTAACTTTTTTTGTAACAGACCAATGTCCCTCACAAGGATTTTCCATAAACCTGGAGAGGATTCCAACAACAAATGAAATGTCCAATCTGGTAGTAGTCAGGTAGTTGAGACTTCCTACAAGTTGTTTATACTTTTTTGCATCGTCAAATTCTTTTCCTTCAATGTATGTGAGTTTCAAGTTCTGTTCCATTGGAGTCGTCAAATAATTACACTCATCCATGCCAAAACCTGTCCAACAAATCTCCAATGTACTTCTTTTGAGAGGGGAATATAAACTTTAGATGTTGAGTTACTTCAATACCAAGATAGTAGTGAACATATCCCAAGTCAGTCATTTAAAAACCTTTCCTAAATTCCTTCTTTACGGATGGAATGTAGCTCTCATTGTTCCCTGTCATCAAAATATCATCAACATACACCACAAGATATGCAATTGTTTTTCCAACTTTCTTGACGAACAAAGTTGCATCATCAAGATCATAATGTTTGAAGTTGAGTTTTAGAATATGCCCATTTAACTTCTTATACCAGGCTCACGGTGCTTTCTTGAGGCCATATAAGGATTTTACAAGTTTGCATACTTTGTATTCTTGGCCCTTCACAACAAATCCTTCTAGCTGGGACATAAAAACATTTTCTTTCAAATCTCCATTCAAGAAAACAGTTTTTACATCCATTTGATGGACTTTCCAACCGTTCTGAGTTGCCAAGGAAAAGAGTGTTTGGATGGTAGCCCATTTTTCTATGGGGGAAAAATTCTCCTCATATTCAACCCCTTCTTTCTGTGCAAAACCTTTTTCCACAATCCTGGCTTTGTGCTTTTCAAGTGAGCCATCAACTTTATACTTGTTCTTGTAGACTGACTTGCAACCAATTTGTTTGGTTCCCAATGGAGGATCAATCAGCTTCCAGATGTCATTATTTATCAAGGAATCATATTCCTTCTGCATCGCTTCTTTCCATTCATCATGAGAAGTGTCTTCTTTGAAGGAAGTTGGTCCAAAATCTATAGACAAATTCAGTTCACAATCATAAGAAACATCCATATCAACAAGTGAATTAGAATCATCTAAATCACCTCCATTTTTCTTGGTGGAACTTCTTATTCCTGTCTTTCCAACTTCATTAGGATGAAAACTTTCAAGTGTCTTTGTCATCCATTTTGGAGGACCTTTCTGAGATGGCACATGCCACCCAGTTGACTGAGTTGGGGTTGAATTAAGATTTAGTCTCCCAATTCTGTTAGTCACATCACTCAAAATGTCATCAGTGGTTGAAGCTTCATGCAGGGGAGAGAGTGCTTCATAAGAATATTCCACAGATTGATCCAATATAGGAATCCCCCCTTCAATATGTGGAACCTGATTATCAAATTCTTGAAATTTTTTTGCATTTCCAAATCTATCCAAGCGATCACGTTGTCGCTCAACAACATTGTCAACCTTGGAAGATTCAAGAAAGATCAACTATATAGACACTATAGACTTCTTAATAACTTCATGATAGAGACGATATGCTTTGGAGGTATTTGAATACCTCAAGAAGATACACTTACGACTCCTTGTGCTAATTTTTTTTCAGTGTTCCTTAGGTATCAATGCATAACAGGTGGAACCAAAGACCTTGAGATTCTTTACCTAATACCACATTTCATAAGGAGTCTTGTTTATAATAAAGTTATATGTTTTTTGTCCCCATAATTTGGCATATTGTAAATGACCAAATAGACAAGGGTAACATCAAACCAATATTTGGAGTCATAGGACCTAGCCTTCCTGGACTCGGAGAGGGCTCTCTCTATGTTTGTGTAATTTATGTAACTTGGTGGATTTTAGGGTTTTGATTTTAGGGTAGTTGTAGTGATAGGGTTTGTTTGTTTGTTTGGTTGGTTGGATAGGTTGTTTAAGAAGAATAGGTAGAGTAAGAGAAAATAAATCCATTGGGATATGGAGTCTGCAAAGGTCTTGGAAAGTACAACAATAGGTCAAGGGTGTTTCATAGGGCAAGTTAACAAGGCCAAATGGATATAACTAGGTTTAGTGAGTGTGAAATGAACATGAAGTTATGAATGCAGTAGGTTAAAAGGGAAATTAAGGATGATTCAAAATACTAGAAACAATAAAAGCTTTTAGGATGATAGCGTAGCAAAACTGAAGAGAAATAAAAGGATTCTTCAACTAGAATTTTGCTAAATAGACCTCAAAACAACAAACAAGTAATCCTAGAGAGCAGTTAAGAATTCTATGAACATTACTTTCCAAAAAAGAGAAATTTTAACATAACATTTCAGTGAAACTAAAGAGCATTTAAGGATTCTTTAATTAAACTTCAAGGTTGAAAACATAGAGATAATAGGATGCAGACAGAAGTAGGGTGTCAAGAAGCATATCCTACTCTAAAATTTATGTCCTATGATCAAAGAAACCATGAACATAATGAAAAATGAAGGAAACAAATACAAGGGTGGAATAACATCACCATATAACAGATATCTTGAATCCTAGGAATGTGCTTGATCCATTGATGCTCAATCCAAAGCAATCACAACACACCAAAGCCAATTTCACCAATGAACTCAAAGTCTATATCATATTATGCTCAACAACCAAAAAACATGTACAATGAGGCCTCCATGCAGTATTTAACTAGAAAAGGAGGACCACAACCCTAACTATGGTTTCCAAAATGTCATTAGTGCATCATAAATTCCATTTTTGTCCAAAGAGACCATGCAAGGCCCAAGGCACAAAATATCTAACTTAATAAATGAAAAATAACTTCTAAGGAGTGATTTGCCTTAAAAGTCCTCAAAAATATATTTTTTAAATAAATTTGTGTCTTTTTCTGACTTTGAAGGCAAGGGCGCAACACTAAGGTCCAAGGACGCAACACCAGGCTAAGTGCACAGCACCTGCACTGGAAAAATTGCCTATTTTGTAACCAAGATTTGGAGGTCTTACAGGTGTCCAAATGAGCTCCATCATAGCTCATTGGAAATCATGTCCTATCTAGTTTCCAAATATACCTTTATTTTTCTTATTGGTGTCCATTTTCCTGCTCAAAAACTCATTATGCCAAGACTGCTCATGGCACAGCGCTAGTGCTGAAAATAGGGAAGAAAGGTGATTTTTGCATGTTTTTGGCACTTTTGGAGTACCAATTTTGATCCAAATGAGATGAAAATTTCTGAGAGTGATTTCCTTGGCCTAAGGATCATGAAATTTCTTAGTTTTTATCCATTGGGTGCCCCAAAAAATAGCACAGCGCCAGTGGCGCTGCACCTTTGGCCCTTCAAAACAGTAAAAATTTCAAAAACTTCAAAAATGTGCCAAAATTTGGATTTGTCTTGCTGATCATGTCTGGGATGCTTGTAGGGATGCATCAATAAGAATTTCAAGTTTTTCTTTGTATTTTCCTCTTCTTCATCCATGACCTTCTCCTTACCTTTCTCAAGCTGCTTGGTTGATGTAGAAGGCATGGCCCCTTGCCTCTTTATGTGCTCAGAAGACCTTGGAGGAGACTTGAACAGGGTTTTGAGGTGCTCTGAGTGTTTTCAGGGTGTAGGAGGTCCTCCTAGCCAAGGGCGCAGTGCCTATGTCAGGTGCGCAACGCTCAGTCCAGGTGCACAATGCTCAGTCCAAGCGCGCAGCGCCAAGGTCTTCTTTATCGGGCCTGTCGGGCAAGAGCGCAGCGCTCTGCCAGGCATGCAATGCCCACTTCTAGGTGCACAATGCCTTAGGAAAATACATGGGAAAAATTTTCTAAGGGCACAACGTCTGACTCCAAGCGCGCAACGCCACAAAAAATTTGCCCGATTTGACTTAAAAACTCAAATTTTTTTCTCTCTTGAATGCTTCTAACTTTTTGCAAGTGAACAATGAGTCATATGAAAAAAAAATGACCTTTTATACTCTTAGGAATTAAATTTAATCTTTGCAAACCCATTTCCTAATGTATTAAGCCCTTTTCACTTTTTTTCTTTCTCACTAACTCTTTGACCTTTTTTCTTTGCTGGTGACTTAGATCATGAAGTCCACTCTTCTTTTTGCTCATTGAGATTTGACATGTTCATTTGATGATTTTGTGATGGTTACACATAATAGCAGGTTCAAAATACTCTGTGGTTTCCATTATGAATTTCAACTCAACTTTCACCTCTTCTCACTGACCTTTTTACAATGTTTGTATGTAGGTTGATAAAATGATGAATTTTGACTTTTATTTTGGTCATGGAGGCATGACAGATTGATTTTGACACCTCTGGGAGGATTTCTCATAGCAGCACCTTTAAAACCTTCTTTGGCCTGCACCATGGGGTTTAGACCATTTTTTTACCTTGTTTGACACTTCTGATTGCAGGTGACTGAAAACACTGCCTTGGCTTTCTCTTACTCCTTGAAACATGGTAACTTCACCTTTGACAACCTTAGGACGCTTACATAGTAACAATATCTCCAAAAACTTCTTTTTTTCTTACCTTGGAGCTCAAATCATCTTATGTTTGGCAGGTGATTAAAAACATTGAATTCACCTTTCTTACTGATATTATTTATACCTTTGCTTTTTGAGGCAATGACACATTCACCTTGGAAAAATTTAGGATGACTGCACACAACAACACCTTCACAATCCTTCCTTTGTTGTCATCATGGAGTTCAACTCATAATTTCACCTTCTCTGGCCACCTTCCCAAAATCCTAGATCTTTGGAGTGTTTTAAGAAAATCATTAGTGTTGTGTTCTAAGTTCTCTATAGCCCTTTCAAGTTCATTTATTTATGTCCAGTTCACCTCACCTTTTTTGCTATCAATAATCTCTGAAAAAAACTTCTTCATGTTTAGTTTTTGGTGTACCTCCTCCATGGTCATTTCTGCATTTGATCACTGCTTGGTACACTGCTGGACCTTTAAGCTCAAAAAACCCTAATTCTCTACAAGAACAAGTGTTTCCTGCCTTTCTTGCTACAAGATGTCTTTGTTCAGGAGAAGACCTCCTACCTTACCAAATTTCTACTGATAGACCTTCTAACACTCCTGCAGAAGTGTCAAAGTTTACATTTACCTTTTATAGAACTTGAATTTGATAAGGTAATCTTCTTTGGAAACTTTTAGATCATTTCTTGAGTAACCATGTCTCAACATTCCAATACTTCTGAACCAAATTTTAACAAAGAAAAACAATTTATGAAACACCAATGATTTACCTTGGAACATATGAAACCCTAATTGACCTAGTGGGAGGATTATTTGACTTGGTCTTTGACTGAAAATTGGCTTGGAGTCTTCAAGTGAAAAACAGAGTATTTGTCAAAGTGTTGTATTGAAGATCCAAAATCCAATGTACTTGATTTATCTAAAGAGCCTATATAGATAGTTTTGAGACCATCAATGCTTGAGGAACCTGGTGAACATGGGAAGGAATAGGCTTATAGGAAACCCTAGATGGAAAGTGGAATTATGGGCAAGGGAAAAACATAAAATGAGGTCATAGGTAGGAAAAAAGGATGGAGATGAGTGGCGCAAGCCCATAAGGAGTCTTTTAGGAGTGGTAGGGTGACCATGAAATGGAAAAATGATAGAATAGTGAAAATTTTTCTATTAGGATAATGAAGGCAGTGAGATTTCTAAAACTTACAATGTTCAAAAAATGTTGTTTTTAGAAATCTAGAACCAATCCATAGTCATCTACAAATAGTGAAAAATATTCATGACTAACAATATGGACATATATTTTTTATATATACAACACATAGAACTGCATTAGCCCAAAAAATTAATTTTAAATTCTTGAAAAACATCATGGAACGTACCATATTAAAATTATATTGTTCATTCTTTCATCTACTTCATTCCCTTGGGAATTATAAGGCACAGTTGTTTGATGTTTGATCCCATGTTGGCTAAGATATTTTTCAAATTCATTTGAAGTGTATTCTTTTCCATTATCAATGTGAATGGAGCCAATATGAGATTGTGCATCATTTTAATCCATGCACGAAAGTTCTTGAATGTTTGAAAAACATCATATTTGTTCTGCAATAAATAAACCCAACACATTCTGGTGTAGTCATCAATAAATGTCATCATATATTTATTTCCATTTGTAGAAGGAACATGCATTGGGCCACATAAATTTGAATGAATGAGTTCAGGTTTTTTATGTGCTATAGAATGAGAATCATGAAAATATTGTTTGCTATGCTTTCTTAGAATACAAGCATCATATTGCTCAAGTTTACTAGGAATTGTAGGAAAACTAGTAACACCATTTTCTTCAACAATCGAAGGTTTTCATAGTTCAAGTGACCAAATCTAGCATGCCATAAAATACTTGATGGAAAATTACCTTCATCATAGTGAGAATTTTATTCAAAGTTATGTGCACGAGAAGAGGTAACTTGCAACTTCAAAAGTCTTTCTTCTTCTTTCCTCGTCATGAAAAGTGAGTGATTTGATGCTTTTCTAACCTCAACCTTGCCATCAAATATATGAATGGAGTGTCCTTGCTGGACAACGTGGACCAAATACAACAAGTTTCTCCTCAACTCAGGGAGGTTTAGAACATCATGTAGAAGAAAGTTTGGAAGACCAGACAATTTGAGCCTAATGGTGCCAATCCTGATGGCTTGAGTTTTGAATTTTTTTCAAAGTATATTTCTCCATAAATATTGTCCGTAAATTCCTCAAAAAAATATCTTCTAAAATTCATGTGGAAATTTTCTCCTAAATCAAGCAAACAATCATCTTTCCATGAAGCAAGTGAAGCATTGAACAAGTCTTCAATTATTCCTAGATTATAATGTGGCACAACATAATGAGCGGATTCAAGTCCTTTACCTTTCTCCTTGTCATGGGTTTTACCTTTGGCTTCATTTCTTTCCTACTCAATTATGTCCCAAGGTAGCTTACATGTGGATGCATCATGTCCATATCTATTGCAACATATGTAATGAAGATCAAACTTTTCTCCTTGAAATTGTCTGCCCCCCCTTGCCTCTAAAATTTATTCTTCCTTTTCCTCTTCGGACACCTCTTCCTCTAGCAGAATATAGAGCTTGATTATTCTCTCTATGTGCAAGACACACAGCTTCTTCAAAACACTAAGGAGTTGTCTTCTTCCCAAAATCCTTTTCTCTCTCAACAAACTTCTTCTTAAGGGAGTCAAAGGTAATCTCCTTGAGATTTCCACTTTCTTGCAATGACTCAAGATAATGTGAGTAAGTGGGATATAGTGCCTTGACATAAGCTATGAGAGGTATGACTATTTCCACAACATTATTTTTAAAATCATGCATAATAGATCTTACTTCTGACGCTAAAGAAAGAGGGTCATCATATTTCAATTCAAGACTGAACAATTTAATCATCAATTGGACAACTTCAAGTTTAGAGTGTGAGTCATACATTTCTTTTAAATTCTTAAATACATCATAAGAATTTGAGAATGGTGAAATATGGCGACTCACCTCTTCATTTACAGATGTTTCAATCAAGGCACAAGCCTTGTTGTTCTTGTTTTTCCAAATGACGATCTCCTTGTATGAGGTGGGCTTTGCAGGTGCATTATCTCCTTCCCCTTCACAAATTTCTCTCCAGAACTCATTAAATATGAGCTTCTGTTTAATCCTCCTTGACCATTCAGAATAGTTATCTTTTCCCGAGAGAAGTACTCCAACAATAGATATCAATGAATGCTTTTTAAAATGTATACTGTGTAAAATGTATTCTGCCGCCAATATACTGTAAAAAAAATTCACTTCTGGTGGTAAAAAAAATACAATTCTCATATATATATATATATATATAATTTAGGGGAGGTATTATGTGGGGTAGGGAGTATATGGGGAAGGGTGTTTATGGGAAGGTTATATGAGGGGTGGGGGTATATGGAAAAAAGCAATGGTATAATGGAGGCAACGTGCAGTGGGATAGGAGCATAGCTGTCATGGAGGCACCACAACAGAGTGTCGTATGATTATTAACACATAGTGGGAGAGGTGCGAGGGGCACGGTCGAGGGCCAAAGGGCTGAGGTCGATGCTGTGGGTGTGTCAATGTTGTGGGAGTTGCGACAGACTGTGATAATGCGCAGTGGGAGGTGTGAGGGATATGCGCTCCAACAGTCGCAGTTGGGTGCCGACACACAAACTCTCCTCAATAACACATTCCACAACACCATTAACATTGTATGTCGTAACACCATTAACGCAGTAATGCCACAACATCATTAAAGCATTAATCCACAACACCATTAACATATTAATTGAGAAAAAAATAGCATGCCATTTGCGCACCTCCGTTCAACTGTTCTCACAACACCACAACTCCTCCAGACAACAAATATTTGATTCTCCATCACACTCATGTGTTCAACATCTCCAGGAAGAAAAATCCACATGGGAGCAGAGAATGTTAGTTCTGCAAAATAGGAAGAACAAGAGGGAGTTACAACAAGGGCATAAAACCTAAAAATGGAGTTGGCTCTGATACCATGTCAGGCTAGGTGTTGAGATTCAACAAGATGATGAGCTTAATGAAAAGTAAGCACCTTCACTAAGTGGGGCCCGCAGGCTATTTTTAGGTGTATGTCTATGTTTAGACATGGTGAGCATATTCTATAAGTTGCAGGATGCTATTTGTAGATGGTTGGTCAAATGTGAAAAATAGATGAAATCCTATTTTTAGAATATTGGGAAAAGTCTATTTACAGATCGTCAATCTAAAAATAGGTGCATGTCGATTATTGTTAGCCCTTAATAATAATCTGACAATACATATCAACTTATTCTCTTGGAGCACTTTATTTCAGTGAAAAGAACTGGAAAATCAGTGGGCTGAAGGAATTACGCAATTACTAGGGTTATTGGTGACTCATGCATGGAGGAATCAGTTAGAACTGAAGTGGAAAAGTTGTAACAGAGTTGGAAGAGTAGTTATGGGAGTTGTTATTTAGTATAACTCAGTTAAGTGAGTTAAACTCGGTTGAGCTAGTTGTATCTAGTCTAACTGAAAGATACACTAGTGAGAGTTTAGTGAATTAATTAGTTAAGTAATTCACAACTAATAACTCACTAACAACTGAAGAAATACAACAGTTAACTACTTGCATGTCAGTTCCAGTGGAGACCTAGTGGAGAGATAGGTGAAAGGGTGAGATGGACCATCCATTGTGATTATAGTGATGCATTCAATGCATCTGACACACATTGGAGATGCTTATGAGGATTTCACAGTCAAGGAAAGGCCAATTCAAACTCATTTAGGGTTCTTCTTCAGCAGGGATTGCGCAGTGGAGGCAGGTTGTCAGGAGGCAAGAAATTGGTGCATAGATATGCAAATTTCTACATGGCAGTGTGTGATGATTATATATTGTATTGAGAGCTTCATGTACTAATATTTGTATGATATTGTTACATGATTCCATTTATATACATAATATATTATAGTTGGGGTTTTTAGCTTTAAGCTTTCCCGTTAAATAACTGTTTTTATGTGCGATTGATTTTCTTCACATGTGTTTGCAATTGGCAATTTAATTTCTGCAAAGAATTTAGTGGAAGGATTTTGTATTTAACATAAGATTAATTTGTTAGATTAGGAGAATCCGGTAATACATATAAGTATTAATAAATTTCTACATGGTATCAGAGCAGTGTTGATCACTAGAGATTGCAATTGTGAAGAGGTGTTGAGTTTTGTGTTGGTGGACAATTCGAATTTGCTACAGAAATTTCTTGGTGCGACACTTGAGTATTCTTTGAAATGTCTTTCAATAGGTTGTGATTGGAGTATGCCCTTGAGGGTAGCTCGAATTACATAGCCTGGAAGGATAGGATGGAGGCGGTGCTTGAAGATAATGAACTGAAGGAGTTCATCGATAGCGATGTTCCTAAGCCAACTTCTAGCGATGCTGCATTACTTGACGCATGGCGAAAGAAGGTAGCGAAGACTAGAAGAATTCTATTGGAAGGTGTGAAAGACCATATTGTGTCAAGCCTTCATGGGAAAGCCACTCCATTTGCAATGTGGAAGGCTTTGATAGATATTTTCCAAAGCAGCAATGACCATAGGAAGTTGGCACTGAAAGATAAGCTCACAAAAATAAAAATGGAGAAGGGTCAAAATATTCCAAAATATCTCACAAAGTTTGTCCAATGTAGGGATGAGATGGGAAGTGTGGGGATTAAAATTGCGGATGATGACTTGGTGAGCTTGGCTATCCTTGGGCTTCCGAAGAGTTGGCATAGCTACGAAGACTCTGTCAATGGACGGGAGAAACTGCCGGATTGGGAGCAACTTTGGTCGGATCTAGTGCAGGAGGAGGTAAGGCGGAATACCAGGGATGGCTCTTCATTGAAGAATGATGATGAAGATAATTGCGCTTTTGCTGCCAAAGAAAGGAAAGGGGAGGGAAAGAAATTCCATCCAAAATCCGAGGCTAAAGGCAAGAAGCTGGATTTGTCCAAGGTGAAGTGTTTTCACTGTCACGAGCATGGGCATCTCGCCACTAACCGCCCACAGAAAAAGAAGAACAAGAAGGCTACTGGAGTTGCATCTGGAGAGGCCTTAGCCTCGCAATTTGAACTTGATTTATTTTTGATCGCATGCTTGGTTTCAAGCGCAATGGGATCGGCGTCGTATCTTGATAATGATGCTTCCTTCCATATGATGGCAGACAAGGAGTTGTTTAGTGACTTGAAGGAGAAGGATCTCCAAATGAATATAGAGATGGGCAACAATGGTAGATATAGTGTGTCCAGCATTGGAACCATTAACTTTGAGAGGGAGTCAGGTAAACCATTTCTGTTGAAAGATGTTATGCATGTTCCAGGTTTGAAGAAGAACTTGGTCTCAGTCGTTATGTTGGAGGATAGAGGTTATGATGTTGTTTTCAGCGAGGGAAAAGCTTTCCTATGAAATAAAACAATGGGTCAAACCAAGAGGATAGGGATTTGAGTTAAGAATCTCTACAAGTTGGAGGTATATGGTTGTGCTGCAATGATGGGCAAAGCAGAAGAAGTGGTGAGCCAGGATGAGGGCAAATTATGGCATAGGGCCATCTTCACCATGGCTCCTTGAATATTTTGCAACAAATTTCTACTGTAATACCTAAGGGTACTCTTGTGCAGTCAGATCAATGCAAGGGATATAATATGGGTAAGTTTGTGAAGACCACCTTTCATGAGAAGGAGAACCGTGCTTCGGTGATCCTGTAGAGAATTCACACAGACATGTGTGGACCTTTCTCGGTTGCTTCAACAGAAAAACACAAGTATTATGTTATATTTGTTGATGACTATTATCGTAGATTCCGGATCTTCTTCATGCATAAGAAGAGCGAAACATTCTCAAAATTCTCTGAGGTTAAAGCATTGGTGGAGAAGGAGTCGGGGAATCAAGTGAAGGCTCTGCGGAGTGATAATGGTGGTGAATATATCTCGAACGAATTCAAGGAATTTTGTAGAAAATAAGGAATTCAAAGAGAATTCATAGTGCCTCATAACCCACAGTAGAATGGGGTCGCGGAGAGGAAGAAAAGAACGATCGTGGGTGTTGCATGAGCTATGCTGCATGACCAGGGCCTACCAATGCACTTGTGGGCTGAAGCATGCAACACTGCGGTTTATGTGCAAAACTATTGTCCGCATAGAGTACTTGGCATGAGTACACCTGAAGAAGATTTTACTGGTAAGAAGCCTGATATTTCTCATTTGAGGATTTCTGGCTTATCTGTTTACATTCATTTGACAAAGGATGCCAGGAAGAACATGGAGCCGACTGCAAAAGTTGGGATATTTGTGGGGTACACATAAACACCCCATAATTATCGTGTGTATTTGCCAAACAATCGAATGACTGTGGCGCGACAGGATATAAAATTCAATAAGGTGAAAGCCATGAAGTTGTCGCTTAAGAGGGAGCTACACTTGCATGCAGAGGAGGAGCTACTTGTTCCCAAAGATGAGCCTCTAGATGTGGATCAACCACAGGAGGAGATTCATGGAGTGGAGGAGTCCACTCATGCAGAACCAAACATCAGAACAGGTAGAAAGCGTACCACAAAATTTGAGATATTGAAGCTTGATGCGGCACAAAATGTAGGAGTCCCTACATCACAATGCAAACAGAGACAGTCACCTGACCGATTTACTAGATACATGGCTCTTATGAGAAAGTGTGTCATGACAGAGCCATATTCTTTTGAAGAAGCAATGCAAGAGCCCACATGGGTAGATGGTGGAGGAGTATGACTCCATTGTCAAAAACAGTGCTTGTTATATTGTTCCAAGGCCAGTGGGTAAATTAGTTGTAGGATCAAGATGGATCTACAAGGTAAAACAAGCTACTGATGGGAGCGTCGACAAGTATAAGGCAAGATTTCTTGCTCGGGGCTTCTCACATATCGAGGGGATTGATTATGAAGAAACCTTTCGCACCTGTCGCACGGTATTCTTCCATAAGGACCATCCTTGCTCTCTTAGTGCAGATGGGTTGGCACATTCATCAGATGGATGTGAAGACTACATTCCTTAATGGGATAATTGAGGAAGAAGTGTACATTGAGCAGCATGAAGGATTTGAGATCTTCAATAGAAAGTCTCATGTGTGCAAACTCAAAAGAGCATTGTATGGGCTGAAGCAAGCACCATGTGCTTGGTACACACGGATCGACAGCTATTTCACTGGACTTGGCTTCACCAAGAGTGAGGCGGATGCAAACCTGTACCAAATTGTGGTGGAGGGTTAGCTTTTAATCATTGTTCTTTATGTTGATGATTTAATACTAAGACTAGACATATGCTATGCGGTGAACCAACTTTCTCAAGCGATGGTTAAGCCTACCAAGCTCTTTTGGAAGGTAGGCAAGTATGTCCTGAGGTATCTCAGGGGCACATATGAGTATGGCTTATGGTACAAACAAACGGATGAGGTGAAGTTGCATGGCATCACGGATGCATATTGGGCAGGCAACCCAATGGACAGAAAGAGCACATTAGGAGGGGTTTTCAGTATCGGATCTACAGCAGTTTCTTGGTATAGCAGGAAACAAATATCTGTGGCACTCAGTTCAGTGGAAGCAGAATACATGGCAGTAAGTCAAGCTGCATGTGAGACTATTTGGATGAGGAAGATCCTGGTCGGTTTGTTCGGTTCTCATTTAGATCCTATAATGACACATTGTGATAATCAGAGTTGCATTAAACTCTCGATTAATCCTGTGTTTCATGATAGATCTAAACATATTGACATCTGGTATCATCATATACTAGATTGTGTGCAGTGGAAGATCATGTTGCTTAAGTACATTCTTATCGAAGATTAGGTTGCAGATATTCTGATGAAGCCGCTCAGCAGGAGAAAATTCGAATACCATAGAGGCAGGATCAGGGTGAAAGCTAATCCCTATCTTGTTGAGAGGGAGTGTTGAGATTCAACAAGATGATGAGCTTAGTGAAAAGTAAGCACCTTCACTAAGTGGGGCCCGCAGGCTATTTTTAGGTGTATGTATATTTTTAGACATGGTGACATATTCTACTTAGGTTACGAGGATGCTATTTGTAGATGGTTGGTCTTTTTTCCAAATGTGAAAAATAGATGAAATTCTATTTTTAGAATATTGGGCGTCTCTATTTATAGATCGTCGGTGCAAAAAACGGTGTATCTGTTATTATTAATATATGTTAATCGTAGTCAAAGTATCAACTTATTCTCTTGGAGCACTTTATTTCAGTGAACAAATTTGGAAAATCAGTGGGCTGAAGGAATTACGCAATTCCTAGGGTTATTGGTGACTCATGCATGGAGGAATTAGTTAGAACTAAAGTGGAAAATTTATGACGGAGTTTGAAGAGTAGTTATGGGAGTTGTTATTTAGTTTAACTCAGTTAAGTGAGTTAAACTTAGTTGAGCTAGTTGTATCTATTATAACTGAAAGATAAACTAGTGAGAGTTTAGTGAATTAATTATTTAATTAATTCATAACTAGAGACTCACTTACAATTGAACAAATACAGAAGTTAACTACTTGCATGTCATTTCCAGTGGAGACCCAGTGGAGAGATAGGTGAAAGGGTGAGATGGACTATCTGTTGTGACTATAGTGATGCATTCAATGCATCTGACACACATTGGAGATGCCAATGAGGATTGCGCAGTCAAGGCAAGGCCAATTCAAATTCATTCAGGGGTCTTCTTCGCAGGGATTGTGCAGTGGAGACAGGCTGCCAGGAGGCAAGAAATTGGTGGATAGATACGCAAATTTCTACATGACAGTGTGTGAAAATTCTATATTGTACTGAGAGCTTGATGTACTAAGCTTTGTATGATATTGTTACATGATTCCATTGATATACATAATATATGATACTTGGGTTTTTTAGCTTTAAGCTTTCCCGCTAAACAATTGTGTTTATGTGCGATTGATTTTCTTCACATGTGTTTGCAATTGGCGATTTAATTTTCGCAAAGAATTTAGTGGAACGATTCTGTATTTAACATAAGATTAATTTGTTAGATCAGGAGAATCCGGTAATGCATATTAGTATTAATAAATTTCTACACTAGGAGGTGACTCCACAATGCTAATTGTGATTTTGCATTAAGGGTGATCATAGATATATACATGGAGGAAGAGACAATTGGGCTTCATCTCCCAATATCTCTTCATATTCCAACTCTCATTATTTTTTATTCACATTATTTTACATATTCACCCAATCCCAAGGATTAGTTGTCAAGAATCGCGGTACACAAGTAGTTTTGATAACTTATATTAATAAATATCGTTCATGCTCTATTTGAAGAATTATTAGAGATTAAAAATGATCAAGGATAAATCTCTATAGCATGGAAACAATTCTCATTCTTAAGTGTCTGTTAAGCCAATGTATATTAAAAAATATTTGAGAAATTATTTACCAGACATTCCTTGATAAAAATTATCAAATTTTGATATTGATAATAACATTCAAACCAAGACTAGAGTTTGCATGAAATGAAAACAATGCACATTTACACTAATAAACAAGAAAATCTGAAGTCAACAATAAAAATTTATTGTATTAAAATCAAATAACAATATTTAAATTAAAATACAAACAAAACCTCAAGTCCCTGAATGGTTCCTCTCACTGCAAAATCTTTTAAACGATCTTTTTTGAAATCTGAAACTCTGAATCCAAAGGATTGATCTAAAATAGTATACAATCTCCCCCCTTTGCTACAAAAATTAAGAGTTTAAAAAACATCCAAAAACTTAGATGTAATCATAAAAATAATTATATAGGAAAAATTCCCTTACAACGGTGCACAGAGTCTCTCCTTTTCATAAATTGGAACCCCAGTCTCATTTACAGACCTCTTATTTATAATCATGCAATATAATTTCAAAATAGAGGGTTGTTTCAAAAGAGATCATGAATATTTCTTCTTTGATATCTTTAGGAGCTGAAGAATCTCTCTTTTCCTCTGAAATTCCATTCATAAATTTTGGTTCTCCCAAGTCGTAAAAACCTTCCAAAAATCTCTACAAAATATCAACAAATTATCATTAAAATCATATTAAAATTAAGAGAAAAACCCATATCTAAAAACATTTGAAAAAAACATTCTAATAAAAGTACAATTTAATTAATTAATTAAATCTAAATCTAAACCCCCAGTAGTCCTTTTTCTTCTATTGTATTATTGACAAATAGATAATTTGGAGATGAGATCCCAACAAAACGTCCTCGTAGTTAATTGTTTTTCTAAAAACTCACTCAAGAAACTCAGTTAGATGCAATTCACAACCTCATTTTCCGCTGAATTTTGGAGGTGTTTATCCTATAGATTTCCTAAAATGGATTATCCCAGGTTGTTCTCCTTTGTTTAAACATTCCAATGAGTGCTTACGAGCCCCATTTTGTGCCCCAAATCTTAAGATATAACCTCCAAAAAATGGGGTCTTGTAATTTTCCAAGTGCATTTTGTAGAATGGTCTTTACATTTTGTTTAATAGTTAAAAATCCAAAATTTTAGTCCCTTGCATGGAATGGATTGTAATAGCAAGTGTTTGTGATATTTTTTGTATGCCTCATGGTATGTTGAGTATTGTGAGGAGACAATGGAGGAAGGATGGAGGAAGAAACTAGTGGTAAAATCTTGTTCCCCGAAAATTATAAAATAAAATAAGAATAAATTAAAAGCAAAATCTCATGAGATGAATGGAGGTTCATGTGAGGTCTGCCACACCCCATGCTTAGGTGGAATTAAATTGATTAAAATAAGCACTTCATGACCCGCTTTTATCGAATGTACATAAAATATTAACTTCAAACCTTTGCGCCCCTTAGCTTCATTGACCATGGTTAGCTCAGACCCTCGGACCGCGCCCTTCCGAAACATGAAATAAGAATTCTTAGGTGGAATTAAATTCATTAAAATATCCACTTCACGACCTTCTTTTCATGAATGTAAATAAAACCTTAACTTAAAACCTTAGCACCCCCTAACTTCATTGACCAAGGTGAGTTGGGACCCTCGGATCGTGCCCTCTCGAAACATGAAATAAGAATGAGATAACGCCAGATCCCGGGGCCATGAAAGTTCCTATCCCTCGGTTGTAAAAAATGTCATCTCCCAGACCCATCAAATGATAGGTATACGGTGCCTTAGGACATCTTCATGGTGGTTAAGCTGCCGAGAGACTGAGTTGAATTCAATGTTGGTTCCTAGACTTACATGGTCTCCCTGCTTATAAAAGTGAATTCATATGTTATATCACAATGGGATTTAAAACAATTTCCAAGCTTTTAAATACATGGTGATAATTCACGTAAGGTTTCAGATGTAGTACATATTTATAATAGCAGAGCAGATTAGTGTTATATTATATATATATGTGTGTTTAATTATAATTACAATACATAATATAATTACATTATATGTAATTATGTGTTTACATATAAAATTTATTAATATTTATGTGTACTTTCTAATTCCATTTATTAATATAAAGTTTATTTTACATTATTATATATGTATATACATGATTTCAATTAAACATGGAGGTGAGGTGTCGGAGATGAACCAAGTTACTAAGGTAGTGACAATATCCCAAACCTCAAATGATCATAAATTTCAAACCATGAGTCATAATCAAGCAAAATTTATATCATTAGAAAAATCTCGAAGATTCAGTTGCATTGGTGCAATAAAAAATAAATACCAAGGAAATCCAAAATCACTGAAAACAAAACAAGCTAAAGCAATTGAAAAGCGATATTAGCAAAATTTAAATGGGGGGCACCTTAATTTTATTGAAAATTAAGGGGACGTGTTGAGACCTTAACAATTGGCGAGACACTGGGATGAAGTAGTTATCTCTGGTACATAAATAATAGGGTTAAATTTATCAAAAATCAAATGATAAGTTCCATAATACTCCCATTCATTGCACCACTTTCTATGGGTCCCACATAATATGGATCAAAATAATACAAGTTCTAAAGATGAAAGTACTAGATATCTACCCAGACTTAAGTAAGGAATTTGATTTAAAGGGAATTTCATTTTTATACTTTATTTCTACTATCAGATAAAAGAGGTAGGGATAGGAAGTTTTGAGATTAATATACATCTATTGAATGTAGAGTAACTTTTTTTCCAGAAATTGCTTCGTTTCCCATGAGTATCCATAGCCCCAACAAAGATGTCACAATATCATACAAGCATGGCCCCACTGCCAGTGAGTGTCCATAGCCCCTACGAGTTTACTTGTACTTCCCACACATAGGTGCTTTCAACTCTCTTGTGTTTCCAGCTTTTTTATTTGCTTAGTTGGAGAATTTCATTTTGGCAATTGGGTGAAGGGAGAAGGGTGGTACAAGACTCATGTTTTTATTTAAAGAAAATTGATGTAATGCCTGTTAAATTTGACCCCTTTAGCCTTCCTTGCATCTACCAATGTAGAGGGTTTATTTAAATGTGGTGGGAAAAGAGAGGGATTCAAAGAAAAATACTAGAGTAAACTCTTCACTTTATAAAAATGAACTATATGACCTGAAACACATCTAAGTGCTCCTCCATAGTCTTTGGGCCAACGTAGGGGGGGGGAATTGTAAGAATTGTCGTTTGGATAAATGAAAACCTATTCTAATGAAAAAGTATGGATTTCCCTAAGCCATTAATTGGTGTTTCTTTAAGAACGGTTCCCCATGTAGATTTTGAAAACATCACAAAATCTAGATTAAAACCAAGATCAAAAGGAAAAAAAAAGAATTGTATGATGCCAAAAACTAAAGCTATAAGAAATCTTGCAAGCTTAAAAGAAAGAAAAGATAAAAAAAATAAATAAGTCATGAAGTAAATAAACTTTAACCAGACAAGATAAGAAGAAACATCTAAACATAAGAAGTAGAAAGAAAATTATTAAAGATCTTCTTGATCAATATATTATTTGTTTTATGATAAGATAATAATAATGTTGTCTTGTATGGCAAGTCATTAATCAGGTTTTTATTCGAAAGTGAAACCTTGAACCTAAGGCATGATTATGAGTAAAAATGAATGTATAAGTATCTTATCACGAAGTATTTTCCCTTTAAGATATATTTCATTAATAGTAACACTAACTATTAACCGAATAATCCTTAATGATGATTTATTAAATATAGGACTTATGCTAAGCATTTAATTATATAAACGTGAGCAAGATGAAAAATTAAAACTAGAAAAAAGATAAGGTTACTTCCCTAATGATACTTCTAGCTCAAATGTCATCATAATTGCTTTATTCAAGAACATAAAATCTAATTATTCCTAAACCTGGTTTACTTTGTTAGAAAAGTCAAATCTTTATCGAAGACCTGCAAGAAGATAAACAATAAAGATTAGAAACAAAAATGTAACTAAATTGAGAAAATTGGAATTACAATGAAAACTATTAGAATATGAAAATAAATGTATGTATGTTTATCTTGAAGAATTTATTTGTAGTTCAACTTAGAGGAATTGACAACCTCCAAAGTTAGTGTTTTAAAGAAGTAACTTCTTCTCGTGGAGGATATTGAAAAAGTATAAAATAGGAAAGAAGTTGCATTCTCCTAAAAAAATTACATATGCTCATGATCATCTAATTTATTAAATATACACTAAGTGCTAAGGAAACTATTGACTCAATGGAATGTACCACCTGGAAATGAAAGAAATGGTATTACAAAGATTTAATCGTAGCAAGCAAGCAAAATAATATTAATAGGAACATTTGTGGATACTTGAAATTAATTTTGGAGAAGAAAATAGCATTAGAGCATATGAAATGTCATATTTGTGCTTGTAATAGAATCAACTATGGTTGGGTGTGGATGTGTCTTACTTTGCTATGAGTGAAAATCAATGACATCAATACCATAAACTCCTTTCTCTAGCAAATCATAAATAAGGTATGAATTTTCTTTATGATCAACTAAGAAATAGAGTAAGAATTGATATAAATGAACATATTATGTTGACATTATCACCCTGAACTAGGTGAAAAGAAACCTTATGACTAACTAATTTTACAAAATGTTATTTTTCACTAAAATGTAAACTAGTTCAAATATAAATTTTAACATCAAGATTATAGTGATTTCCAAAATATAAAAATTAGGTGCTTCCATATGACTTTTATTACCGAGAATTGAAGCATCTTTCATGTACTATAATATTAAAATAAATTTTGAGTCAAAATGGTTGAAACTAGTTCTAAATTAACCTTTGAAAAGGAAGGATTGTGCCATGTGTACTAGTTAAATCTTGAATATCATGGACCTTTTATCTTTTCTAGAAGCATTAGAAGAAGTTTAAACGACATTTCAAATAAAATATTTGAGTTTATACAACTCTTTTCTAAATTTTGAAAATATGTGAAACATGCCCCTGATGTATGTAATTATAAAATAGGTTCAATAAAGTTTGATATTAAATTATGATGCCAAGATTAACTATGTTCATCATTATGTGATTAATATTTGGATAAGAAGATCGAATGATGAACAAGGCACACTTGAGCATAAAGTGATCTTATCAAATCTCGGACACAGGGAAAATCCTTAGGATGAAATTTGTAAGCAAAACAAATATAGAGTGAAGCACGTGTATAGATTCATTATTCAGTATTAATCAAAGCACAACTTGTGAAAACTAGAATTTTGATAAGTAAATGAATACTTCCTTGAAAGGTTCCATGCATAAATTTATTTTGTCAATAATATTTTGAACCATTTTCAATCTTTCTACAAGAAGTGGAGTGAATAACCAAGAAAAATTACGGTGGACTTCTTGAAGGGCTCGTCACCTGCTTATTACCATCACTACATTATTCAATAAGTTAAAGAAAAAAAAAACTAAAACAACTCATAAATATATTCAACTCTAATATATAGGAACAACCAGAACCATGTAAAATGAAACTTCCAACGAAGCCATTCAAGTTGTTTTAACCCTACACATAAATGTACATTTGAAATTAGTACTGGAAGAGGATTTAACCTAATAAGACAAAATAAAATAAATGAACAATTTACAATTCCACACATTAGTGTAATATAATAACGTTGTTATTTATAAGGAACTTTACTTGAAAGGATTCCTCTAACCAAGATTCTATTCTATCATGAAAACCGTCATGTAGCAAGCTCTCCTTCAATAATAGTTCTTCAGTTCGAAATTCATTTGAATGGTTAAAATTAGGTTGGAAAAATACTAGTGATTGGGAAGAACTTATACTTGAATAGTTTGATTAGTAGGAATCAAGCAATGAAGTTTTTGTGGGATCATGAAAATTTATTCTTAGAGAAAAAACAAGATGAAGCACCACTGCATGTTGAAATTGTAAAATTATATCATCAATCTAAAGTAAATCAGTTGAATCAATAAATGCATTTTTCCCCAATAAACTGTCAGTATGAAATACCAGTGAATATCATTAGAAGAATGGAAAAATATAGTAATATGTACATTATAAATTAGAAAAATATATTCAATAAAAAATAAATCTAAGACATCTAAAATTGAATAAAAAACATGTAAGAAAAACAAGTTAATATTCACAGATAATGTACAAACATTGGTGTGACAAGGTTGGAAACAATTCAAAAATGAGTGAAGATCATGTGGAAAATGTTGTCGAAAAATCATGGTATAATTACTTTTAGATATTTTAGTTGTTGGGAAATCCATGGGAAGCAACATTGGATGATTTCTCTTTCATTGATAACTGCTTGTGGTATATTTTTACTTAACTTGATTAGCTTCTTCTTTCACTCGTTTATTATTAGTGTTTTCTCCATCAAACAACTACCAAACCATAAAGAACAATAATACAAAGCACACAAGATATAGGTGATCAGTGAGGTCCAAAAATTCTCCACTTGAGAGGAAAACCCACAATAATTCTTCTTCTTATAAATCTTCAATTGACGAATTCCAAGACCTAGACCCTTGACCAAGACTCCTCCAAGACAAGTCAAACCTTGCCCCTTTTTTTGTCAAGTCAAATAAAGTCATACTTGACTTAGAATTGTTGCAACTTCTACTTCGCCCTTGACTTCAACCTTGCAATACTAGTCTTCTTTTGTTCCTGCAATTCTTGGCCTCCTGAAGCTTCCTGCAACTTTCACACTTGTGAAGTGATTAGGGAAACTTTAGCCCTTCTTCTCCTTCACTTGACTAAATCCATTATCTCCAATACTTCATCCTTCAAATTAGACTACTTTGGCACCAAATTTAGGCTCTTAGGTATGACTGTAATTCAGTCTATATTCTGCAGTGGATGCCTTAGCTTCAACTCACACGTGTTTGATTTTTTACCTAAAACAGACCTTAAAGTATACGTCTTCTTATTCGTTCTAACCTCTCCTTTCTTCATAGTCTTTTATGCTTTAGATCGAGTTTCTTGTGTGTGATTGATACTCCCAAAGGTGGTCAACTAGTCTTGTATATATAGGCTTCTAGTCACTTTAAAATAGGCGACTTGTCACTGTCTCTAGGCTGACTTGACACTGTTTGGAAGGCCGACTTGTTGCTTGCATATTGATTTGGTCTTGGAGGGTCATTTGAATATTTGACTTAAATATTTTTCTTTACAATATGTAACATGCCTAAGAAGGGTCATTCATGCATGACAATGACTCTTATGATTTGTAAACTTAAGGACAAGCCCTAGAAGCTCTCAATGGGAGCTTGACATATAAAATAACTTTCCTTGAGCATGAAACCCATGCCTTAAGAATAAAAATGATAATTTTATTTTTCTCATTACAACAAATACATGAAATCATGATTACATATGTCATTATGAATGTTGAACCTAGTTATATATTTCAACACTCCCTCTTAACTAGGGATTTATTCATAATCCATACAAGGTACTTGAACATTCTCAATCTGAAGAATTCTCACAAGAAGAGTAAGATTTGTAACCCATTTGTTTAGCATCATATCAACCAACATTGTTATATAGTAAGGTCTTGGCTAACAACTCTATCTCTCCACAAGATAAGAGAAAAATTATGGAAAGACCAATGATTGAAAAACACCATCATCATTGTCTTTCAAGGAACATACCCCACCCAAGTGTTCATGGGGTATGTCCTTCCAGGACTATTCTTATCTTGGATTCCCAGTCCTCAAATATTATTGGTCCTCTACGACTACTATTATCTTGGATGCCCTACTCCATCCTCAAAGAGTATTGGATGCCAGATGCTTACCCAATCCTCCATTCTTTCTTCACAAATTGAAGACAATAATATTGTGTCTATCTCTTCCTCTTAACCATGGAAGATATACCCATTCTTATAAAAGGAATGTACTCAAGCTCCCTCTTAACCAGGGACTTGCTTCCAAGCTCCCTCTTAACCAGGGAATCGTTTCCAACAACAACTTTCTTCTCTTTAGTGGAGATCATTGGACCTTTAGTTGCTTGTAAATCTCCTCCTTTTGATGTCATGAATTTCATCTTTATCATCATGGAGCCTTCATATTTGTATGGAATCGACCATCCACGACTTTCCTTCACGAATCATGTTTGTCATGTCATCCTTTTCTTCATTGGAAAGTGATCTTCTAATCCACATTTAACTTTTCTTCATATAACTACCCTTTCCAAGTCATGTTTCCTTTAGGATATTTCATGAAACCAAGTTCTAGTTGTAGGTGACATCTACAACTCTCTTTTGGTAGCCATGTATCAACCCATCCAAATGTTGTTCAAAAATAAAAAATGAAAATCAAAGTTACCTTTTTCGATGGCCTTTAATCATGACATCTTTTTGTTTGCAACATCAACATCCTGCACATTCATAATCACATCTCCAAGCATTTCAATGTCAAGGTTCTCCTTTCTTTACAACCCTTATTAGGGTCTTCATGCCTTCTCTATGGAGATGTCATGGCCAATTCTTTTACTCATATGATGATGATTTCCTTTTTCTACGTGACCATAGTTGCACCTTTCACAATCTCTTATTCTTCTTTTTTGCTTCACATATTTCTCCTCAGGAATTTCCATCCATAGTTCCTTCATATTTTTCAACCACCTCATATTCTATATGAGGACATATTACATTGATTTCATCTAGTCAATATGTAAACCATGCCTTCATGCATCGTTCCAAAGAAGAGATTCTTCTTCTTCGATCATGCTCATGATGTAGAGTATTTACCCATGTGACCATATGATTACATGTCTCAATAAAATACATGCATACATACCTATTTCCTTCTTTTGGCCATATAGACTTCCTTCAACATCTTCTTTTCCTTTATTGAGAGTACTTCAACCATCTTGACATGTTGTGTTCTTTATCCATTATACCATCATTCTTTCAAACAATGAATCCCATACATGGTGGAATTCTCAGCGAGACACTTCTTTCAAGAGAGGTGAACCTTATATGAAAATTCCAATGGAGGATCTTGATTATCCTCATCCTGCAAATGCTCCTTCCTAATTATGATGTATGATGAGTTTTATGCTAGATGACTTTCTTCTACCCATAAGTACTATTGTGCTTTCAATGAGATTACCAAGAGATACTTCCTTTCTCTAATGACTACCTATCCACGTATACTTCTACTTCATATATCCTTTCAAGCTTCTATAATGATGTCATGAGCTCTTTATTTTATCCTATGCTTCTATTATGATTCCATCTCCTCATATGATGCATCTTATCATACTTACAATGATTTCTACCATGATAGTTGTCTAAAACTGAAAAGAACTCGGTGGAGGAAATTATCTCATTCATAATAGATATCTTTCACTTCCTCCTTTTATTTCGTATTTTCAGCTTCTTTGGTGACATAGGATTTATCCCTTCCTCTTTTGTTGTTGTCCTTCTTGAATTTAGGACAATTTCTCTTGTGGTGCCCATATTCATGACAACCATAGCATTGGATCTTTGACATATCCTTCTTGTTCTTTTTTTTAGGACCAAAACTTTCAAATTTTCCTTTCCTCCTAGCCATGGCAGCAAATGCTTGAACTTGCTCGTTTGATCCTACATCGCTTTTTGAATTCAATTTGGTTTCTTCAATCTTACACAATGACCAAATTTCATTGAATGGGGTAGCTTCCTTCTTCCCATAGATGCTTGATTTAAAGTTTCCCCATTCCTCTGGTAGTGCGTTGAGTATTATGGTGTTAATTTATTTATTGAACATTATTTCTCCCAACTCTTGTAGTTGGTATCTTATTTCTGATACCCTAATAAAATATGAGGCTATTCCATCTTCCTTTGATATCTTCATCTTGTAGAGTTCTTGTCTTAATGATATCAATTCTCCAACAGTACTTAGGGAGAATAGTTTTACTAGCTTCTCGTATATTTCTTTTTATGTCTCCAACTTTGATACATATTGTATGAGGGGATATTTTGATGGATTCTATAAGGATCCTTTGAGCCCTTACTTCCCCTTTCGTGTATTTCATAAGAGCTTCATCTTCTTCCTTTGGAGGTTTAATGATTGAATCCTTAACATGATCAATGACCTTGTTTTCTATGAGGATCAAATATCTCCTCTTCTTCCATGTAAGAAAGTTTGATGACCCAACCCATTCGCTGCTTTCCTTACAAAATGAAGTCATTTTGATAGCATATTTAGTGATAAATATTAAGGTACTTACTTGTCAAGTGAAGATGCTTCTTAATGACAATATCTTCAACTTGACGCTTTCTTGATTTTGATGATGATGTTGATAATAGAAGATGTATTCTTCATGAAGGTTCCTTCCTTTAAAAATTATCCTTCAAAGAGAGAGAGATCACTTTGATTCCTTAATGATGATACTTCCCTTGGATATAGATACTTCAATATGCTTGTAGTCCTTCTTTTTTTGAGTAGAGGTAGAGTCTTTGAGGTCTTATTTTCCTAAATTTGATGATTGTGTGAGGTTCCCAGGAATGATTCGAGTGTAGAATCCTTCTTTGAACGAACAATGTTGTGTAACCAGCTCCAAAAATAGAAGAAAATAGATATCAACGCCTTAGAAATAAGCCACTTCGAAGGGGAAACCTCCAATACATTACATAAATGAACAATTCTTGGATGATCCAATTTACAAAAACCTCCTTTCTATATATAGGAGTCCATGGGGCCATAATGTAATCCTAGTGGGCCACAATGTAATCCTAGCCGACCTAACAATAATAATTTAAGGGCACAATAATAACAAAATGGGGGTTACAAGGGTACAATAATAACAATAAGGGGGTTACACTAACAACAATGAGGGACTATACTAGTAATATAGGGACCTAACATGCCCCTCTCCTTCAAAAAAGTGTTGTCCTCAACGCTTGAGTAGCTCTGGGTGCTTATGTATAAAATTCTCATCCTCCCATGTAGAATCTTCGGTGGGTAAGTTCTTCCACTTGATGAGATACTCTGAAATTGATCGATTCCGTAGTTGTCGAGTTCTTTTTTCCATGACTGCTTCAGGTTCCAATATGATTTTCCCTTCCCCATCAAGTTCTGGCAATACTGTTTGAACTGGAAGATTTTCACCTATAACCTTCTTTAACCATGAAACATGGAAAACTGGATGTACTCGCGAAGAAGCAGGAAGCTCCAATTTGTATGCCATAGTACCAATCTTTTGCAACACCTTGTAAGGACCATAGTACTTTGGCGATAATTTATTATCCTTCTTTGCTTGCTTGAGGGCCATTTGTTTGTATGGTTGTAGCCGTAAAAATACCCAATCTCCTACATCAAAACTTCTCTCGCTACGATGTTGATCTGCCTGTTGTTTCATTCGATTTTGTGCCAAATTCAGGTTATCCTTTAAGAGTTGAAGAACTTCTTGCTGATGCTCGATGTGATCTTCCACTGCTTGAACCTTCGAATTTTCCCTTAAAGATGATGTGATCGATGGTGGATGATATCCATAAAGTGCCATAAATAGGGTCATTTTTGCTGCAGTATGGAAGGAAGTGTTATACCACCATTCAGCGAGAGGTAACCACTTGACCCATTGTGTTTGTTTATCAGATACAAAACAACGAAGATATCCTTCCAAACATTTATTTACTATCTCGGTTTGACCATCGGATTGAGGATGATAAGATGAGCTATGAGCTAATTGAGTACCCAAACAAGAAAATAACTCCGTCCAAAAATTTCCAGTAAAAATGGGATCTCTGTCACTCACAATAACCCTTGGGCTTCCATGTAGCTTTTGAATTATATCCATAAATGTAGTAGCAACTGTACTTGCTTTAAATGGATGAGATAATGCACAAAAGTGTGCATACTTGGTAAGTCTATCAACTACCACCATGATGACATTCTTTCCTTCGGACTTAGGTAAACCTGTGATAAAATCCATTGAAATCTCCTCCCAACGTTGACTTGGAATGCATAAAGGTTGTAGAAGTCCGGGGTCTTAATTGTCTCAACTTTATTCTGCTGGCAAACCAAACATTCCGTCACAAACTTTTGAATATCAGATTTAAGGCCATCCCAAAAAAATTCTTTCTTCACCCTGTGGTAAGTTTTTAAAAATCCCGAGTGTCCTCCTAAAGGAGAAGTGTGCAATTCCAGAAGAATCTTTTGTTTTAGTTGGGAATTCTTACAAAGATATAAGCGATCTTTGTACCATAAGGAATCATTTTTCCAACTAAATGTATCGGATGTACTAGGATCTTGCTGCAACTTTTGAATGAGTGTCCATACATCTTTGTCCTTCTTCCATTCATCTCTTGCTTCAGTTATCCAATCTGGTTGGATAATAGAAATAGCACAAAGAAATGCTTCCACCTCTTCATTCTTTCTTGAGAGTGCATCTGCAACAACATTAAGCTTTCCTTTTTTGTAGATTATTTCAAAGTCATAGCCCAACATCTTTGTGACCCATTTTTGCTGCTCTTCTGACGATAGTCTTTGTTCCAAAAAGTGTTTAAGACTATCATGATCAGTTTTTACCTTGAAGTGTCTTCCCATTAAGTAAGTTCGCCATTTCTTTAGTGCATGCAGTATTGCTAACATTTCCTTCTCATAAATAGGTTTCTGTAAATACTTTCCTTTGATTGGACGACTTTCAAAAGAAATGGGTCTTCCTTCCTGCATTAAAACTGCATCAATTCCATTTCCTGAGGCATCACATTCTACAATAAAGGTTTTTGTGAAGTCTGGCGTAGCTAAGACCGGTGCTAGGCACATTGCCTCTTTAAGATGTTCAAAGGCCTTAGTTGCTTCAGGAGTCCATGAAAATGCATCTTTCTTCAATAATATTGTTAGAGGTGCTGCTATTCTCCCATAATTCTTAACAAACTTGCGATAATACCCTGTTAACCCGAGAAATCCTTGCAACTGCTTTATGGTTGTGGGGACTTTCCATTCCTTAATGGCTTTAATTTTGTTAGGGTCTACCTTAACACCCTCGTGAGATACAATATGACCCGGATATTCCACCTCTTGTACTCCAAAGAAACATTTGGAGTTTTTTGCATATAATTGTTTCTCCTACAATAGTTTGAGCACCCTGTCAACATGTTGAACATGATCCTTCCAAGACCTGTTGCAGATTAGTATATCATCAAATACTAGCACAAATTTTCTAAGGAAGGGTTTGAAAATGGAATTCATCGACCCTTGAAATGTAGAAGGTGCATTGGTAAGGCCAAAAGGCATGACCAAAAATTCATAATGACCCTCATGAGTTCGAAATGTTGTTTTTGGAATATCTTCAGTCTTCATTCTAATTTGATGATATCCTGAACGAAGATCCAACTTGGTAAAATAAATTGCTCAATGTAATTCATCCAATAATTCATCAATCACAGGAATGGGAAATTTGTCTTTAATGTTGAGCTTATTGAGCTCCCTATAATCCGAACACATTCGCCATGATCCATCCTTCTTGTGTACCAAAACTACAGGAGCAGAGAAAGAACTTTGACTAGGTTGAATTATACCCGCCTCTAACATTTCTGCAATCATAAGTTCAATTTCGCTCTTTTGGAAGTAAGGATATCTATAAGGCCTGATGTTTGGAGGAACACTTCCTGGAATCAAATGAATAGCATGATCATGATCACGAATAGGTGGGATTCCTTTGGGAGTTTCAAACACCTTGGAATGATTGTCCAAGACTTGTTAGAGATCTGCAGAAATAGATGATTTTGATGTTGGAACTTCTAGTGAGCATAATTGTGCAATTACGCCTCGCTGTTCTTTCTTTAGAAGCTTTGTCATGACATTAGAGCTTATTATCCTTCCTGGCTTCCCCGCAATACCCCGTAATTCGACTTCCTTTCCTTCTGAAAAAAATTTCAAGAAAAGTTCTTGAAAATTAAAAGCTACCGTCCCCAAAGATTGTAACCATTGTGCTCCTAGTACAACATCAGCACCTCCCATAGGAATGGAAAGCATTGGACTAGTCAATACATATTCCCCCATGGTTAGCTTGATATTATGGCATTTCCGAGAGAAATTTATAGTTCCTCCATTTGCAACCATCACTTGACATTCTGGTGCTGGGTATAGGAAACAATTTAATTCCTTGGCTACCTTACAATGAATAAAATTGTGGGTGCTACCTGAATCAATCAACACTATTACCTTTTTCTTCTTGATTTTTCCTACTATCTTGAGAGTTTGAGGAGTGGTAATTCCTGCCAGTGCATTACACGATATGGTCGGATTCATTTCTTCCTCTTATAGGGTTGGTTCCTGGTGTATATCCTCTTCTTGTTCATTTTCTTCTTCCTCTTCACAATCTATGTAAAATAATTTCTTCTCAGCACACTTATGACCTTTAGTGTATTTGCTATCACAACTGTAGCAAAGCCCTTTTTCTCTTTTTTTTTCCAATTGTTGTGGTGTCAACCTTGTAGGTTGTGGAAATCTAGGCGTAGCAACACTTCCTTCTTTATAGAATTGAGTGGTAGGCTTCCTTGTCGCCATAATTTTACATTCAACTTTTCTTGCCAACCTGAATGCCTTCTCCAATGAATCAGGTTCCAAAACGCGAACTTCACGTTGGATGTTATCCTTTAAAGTGCCTATGAAGAGATCAATCCTGTGTTCCTCTGGAATATCAGTTACCCTTATATTCAATTTTTGGAAGTCCTCAATGTGCTGCCCCACTAAACCCTTTTGTTTGAGATTTATCAATTGGCTAAAGAAGGTGTTGCTCTTTGTATCCTCATAATGTACTATCATTTCTTCCGTAAAAATTGACCAAGTGACAATTTTTTTACGGGAGCAAAGCCATCGATACCATACAAATGTATTTTGTTCTAAATGTAAAGTTGCGATGCGTACCTTTTGTGTGTTTTGCACATTATGGAGATCAAAATATTGCTCCATCTGTAGTATCCATGTTACAGGATCCTTCCCATCAAACTTCCTCATATCCATTTTTGGAATATGGTGGTTCTTCCCGCCAACATTAGAGTTTATGAAATCACGATTAACATTTATTTTGTTCTCATCTTGAGGTTCTTCTACTATCTTTTCACCATTAGGAAACATTTCTTGTATCAACTTGGTCAAACCTTCGATGTCTGCTTTTAGATCATTCTTCATGTTTTTCATGTTGTTTCCCATGTTGTCTTTCAGGTCATCCATCTTAGCTTCCATGCCAGCTTCCATGCCTTTCTTCAAAACTTCCATTTCATTTTTTGTTGCTCTTTGCGAGAGTGAAATTTGTTGCACTTGCTCTTGTAATTTTGATAGATCATGTTGCAATTCTTCATCTTCATGAGTCGTAGTAGACCCTTCTGAAGGCTTAATGGGTGTTATGGATACATTTTTTACGCATATTTTAGAGACTTAATACTGATATCTATTCTACAATATGCCCTTGGAATCAATTCAAATTGATTCTTCAAACAAGACTTATGCAATTCGGAAAAAAAATACACACCTTTTTCTTGCTTTTGAGGAGCTCGATATTGAAATTGGATTATTTTTGTGATTGCAACACTTCAATATCTGAATTTTGGTACCGACGTATCCCTCTGAATTATCTTTCGAATGCCACAGGTCTGACCTGATTTGGATTCTCCAAGACAAAGTTGTGTCCAATCTCCCACAATGCCCTAATTATGGATTGGTTCAGTAGAACAAACTTGTACGACTTGCCACGTGTCAATGTTTCATCCTTTGTCTCTAAAATTGATAGCCAAGAAACGAAATTCCGTGTACTTGCGACCACTTTTTACGGCACTCCAATCCGATGCCCAGAGAGAGAGTTATTGAACTTTTCCCACGATCACCTCTTTGAGATGAAATTCAGGAGCCTGAAAAAGCACTACATTCCATAGATCATGTAAAAATATTCTAGACAAGCCTAAGAAGCCTAAAATTTTTGACAATTTCTGAGGATGTTCCTTCTTGCCTGTCTAATTTCAGATTCGAACCTTCGTAGAAAAAAAGTTGTAGCCCTTAAAATTCCACGATGGCTTTGTTTAGGGAGCACGAGAAAAAGACCTAACTTCCACGGATCATATCTCAGAAAATATTACGAATAAACTCTGGAAATTTTGAAAATGTTCTCACGATTTCGACCGCACCTAGGTACAAGCCATAGAAACTTGGGCAGAAAAAAATTTATAGCGAAAATGCCGCGATGACCTGTTTGGCGCAGCGAAACCCTAGAATCCAAAGCTTTGATACCAAATGTTGTGAAACCAGCTCCAAAAAGAGAAGAAAAGAGATATCAACGCCTTAGAAATAAGCCACTTCGAGGGGGAAACCTCCAATACATTACATGAATGAACAATTCTTGGATGATACAATTTACAAAACCTCCTTTCTATATATAGGAGTCCATGGAGCCATAATGTAATCCTAGTGGGCCACAATGTAATCCTAGCCGACCTAAAAATAATAATTTAAGGGCACAATAATAATAAAATGGGGGTTACAAGGGTACAATAATAACAATAAGGGGATTACACTAACAACAATAAGGGACTATACTAGTAATATAGGGACCTAACAAACAAGGTGTAACACCCCCTTCCACATTTACCCACTTTCACTGGCTTTCCCAGGGTAAACATGAGCTGAGGGTCACTATGATATGACTCAACCCCATAGATGACTTTAAGGAAATGGATTCGATACAGCAAGACCTTACTAACTTCCCTCAGGTGCCACAAGACCTCCTAGAGTAACCCAACCCCTCCAGGTATCCAACCCCGGTGACAACTCACCTTTTTCCTGAATTAGAGACCCAGTCACTCCCTTTCCAAGGCCTCCAAGTGACTATGGGTTCCCAGTCTCTCCCAAATGCCTGCATCAGTGCAATTGTGGCCTTTTTATGCCAGTTCTATGCCAAAGACTGCAAGAATTAAGTCTATTTTCTAGGGCAGGGACTAGGCCTCTACCCAAAAAACTATGAAATTTCCAGAACTCATAAAAGAAATGAAGACAATGCTTGTAAACCAAAAACTGGAACCAGAACTTGACCTAACCACCCCCAACTGGGACTAACATTATGTCAAACACTTGGTAGATATGCAACCTATAGGTCATGAATGAAAATCTGAACATAAGGGACTAAAAACTCATTTGAGGTTTAACAAGAAGGGTCACTACTTTCTCTTATTAACTGTCTTAACATCAATTAGGTATTACATTCATTATTTATTTAGTTATGAGTGAAAACATGAAAAGATCCATGACTAAGATCTATCATAAAACCATGCTTATAACTATCTAAATAACAATAAGAGAACAACCATTAAATCCACATAATAACCAGTACATTTCCTAACCAAAATCAAGAGAAACTTAGCTTTATTAAACATAGGCAAATACCGACCGGGTTCGGGACTTCCACGTTCCACCCGACCATATATTGGTTGAGCCAAATCTCTCTTCAACCAATCACACCTGTGCCATATTCCAAGAATGATTGTGGGATCTCATGGGATAAACCAATCCATAGACAACTAATAAAATCCAGAGGTTAAACCACCTCCACTCTCTCCATACCGTAATCACACCTAAACCAGTGTCGAGATCATAAAACTAAACTAAGCTTGGATGCCTCATAATTTCTTCACCATCCTTGAGAAATTTTATTGTCTACGCCCTCAAGCTTTAACGTGTATCCCTCCATTACTGGTCAAGGGATTCCTAGGCCTTTGGGAATTTTCTTGAGACCACCTCACCCCAGATTCCAAAACCATCCAGAAATCCAAAGCTCAAAATCGAGAAAAATCCCATCACACCATGGCTATCTGTAAATGGAAAGGCTAGGATAAAATCCATTGTTGAATCCTAGCAAAATACATGCCAATGACAACAAAATTCACAAGTAGTTACTAATCAAAGAGAAATCACCCAATTCATGATTCCAGATATTTCCCAACATCGAGTTGTACATGCACAGAATGTGCACAATCATCCAGTTGACAACCTCTGTTTGGCCATTAGTTTTGGGTTGGAAGGTCATGGACTTAGTGAGCTTGGTATCCAGCATCGACTAGAGGATTGACCAAAATGTACTAAGAAACTTGTTGTCCTGATCTAACATAATGGACTGTGAGATCCCAAAGTGTACCCACACTCATTCAATAAGAGCTTAACAGTGGCTTCTGCGGTTATACTCTTCTTGAAGGCCGTCAAAATGGCCATCTTAGATAATTTGTCGACGACCACGAAAACACAATTGTTTCCATTCTTAGTAGAAGGAAGGACTGGCATGTAATCCATGGAGATGGATTCCTAAGGCCGAATAGGAGTAGGTAGAGGAGTATATAGGCCTTGCTTCTTGATTTTCAATTTCAAAATGACACAGGCATTGCAGGATCTGATGTACTTCCCAACATCATGTCGAAGGTTCGGCCAATAAAAATACTTTTGCAGCACTACCACTGTTTTCTTTACTTTGAAATGTCCAGCGACTCGACTGTAGTGCACCTCCCAAATCATCTTAGAACACCTGATTGATGGAACACAAAGGTGTCCTAGATCAAATAACTGTGCACCCTGGAGGTGAAAATATGAAACTTTCTTGCCTTCTAGGAGCATCTGGTATGTGTTGTCGAATTCTGGACTGCTCTTGTAAAGATGCAGCCATCCCAAAGTCTCGTTCCCACAAGAGTCAAGCATAATGGTTAGCGCCATAAATGATGGTCAGTTGAGATAGTCTGCAACATTATTGGTGTTTCCATTCTTATACTTGATGTTCAAATGGAATTTTTGTAGATATGTGGACCATTATGATGGTGATCGTTGTGCAACTTTCCTTGTGTCTGTATGAACTATAGGGGTCATTGGTGTATGTGGATAATTGTTTCCTTCCCCATAATGTAATGCTTCAATTGTCGGCAGCCCTACATAATGGAATACATCTATTTTTCATAAGTGGGATACTTTCGAAAAGTATCTGAAAGTTTCTCACTCTGATATGCCACTGGATGCCCCTGATGGTTAATAACTACACCAATAGCATAGTCGAAGGTGTTTGTCTCAATTTCAAATGGTTGTTATAGGTATGGTAATGTGAGAATTGATTCAGAGAAGAGGCGATGATTCAACTTGACAAATGCCTTTTGTTGGGATTCAAACCAAAAGAACTTTTATTTTGCTCCACCCTTGTTGACTTGACTCAAAGGCAAAATGATATGAGAGAATTTCAACACGAACATGTGATAGAAATTATCAAGACCCGGAAATTTGCGCAGTTCTGTTAGAGTGGTTGGGTATGGAAAATCTTGAATAACTTGTATCTTGGTTGAGTCCACATGCACACCTCACTCATCAGTGATGTGACCCAGATATTGAACCTGGGTCATACCAAAAGTGCATTTCTCCAAATTGGCACACAATTTGTGTTGTCGTAGGGCTTGGACGACTTGTTGAATATGGTGTGTGTGCTCTACCCAACTCTGGTTGAAGATCAGGGTGTCATCCAGGTACACTACCACGAACGAGTTGATGAATGGCAGCAATATGTCGTCCATCAGCCACATGAAGGTTGCGGGGGCATTTGTTAACCCGAAAGGCATGACTAACCATTCAAAAATCCCCTCCTTGGATTTGAAGGTAATCTTCCATACATCATAGGGTTCAATTGGTACGTGGTGATAACCAGGCTTCAGGTCAATCTTGCTAAAGTATTTTTCCCCCTTGATCTAGTCCAGAAGGTCATCAATCCCTAGGATTGGATACCTATTATAGACAATGATCTTATTTAGCGCCTAATAGTCAATATAGAGCCTCTAGGTTCCATCCTTCTTTGTACCAACACGATCAATCTCCTACAAGATGATGAACTCGACCTGATGTGCCCTTTATGGAATAGCTTCTGAATATTCCTCTTAATCTTGTCGTTCTCTAGAATAGAGCATCGGTAGATTGGTCCATTCGGTAGCATTGCACCTGGGGTCAGATCGATGGAGTGCTTGAATTGATAGTGTAGGGGTACCCCTATGGGTGAGGTGAAGATGACCCTATACTCCTCCATGACCTTTTCCATTTGTTTTTGTTGTCCGAAGGATCCTTGTCTTGAGGTCATGGAGGTTTCCACAATCTTCTTCTTTCCCTGAGAAATAATCATGAGGAAGACAAAATTCTTGGTTTGGGAAATGTTCTTACTGCATTACTTTGTAGCGATAAAAGAGATGGTGGTAGGCGGTGCTACTTCTGGTATCCTGTATAACCTATTTCCCGAACTAATTTTAACAGTGTGATGCCTAGACTCATACATATCATGATGCTTCCACAAGTATGGTTGGCCTATTAATACATCACAAAATTCAAGAGGAGAAACATCACATAGAACTCATTTGTGAAATACTTGATGTTGTAGGGAAGGCGTAAATGTTGGCTGATGCAGAGATCTCGTCCTTGGTGAAGGCACCCGATGGTGTGCGACTACGAGTGTGGTGTGGTCGGTAGGCCCATCCGCTTCACGGCCTCTGATGAAATGAGATTATTTTGGCTCTCGCTGTCGAAAATGAACTACAACGGGGAACTCTTTACCCGCATATGTGAGTGGAAGAGGTGCTCCCCCTCCTTAGGATCTTCCGACTCAATCTTCTAGATATTGGTGGTGGAAACGGTGGCACTAAGATCTGCATCAATAATATGCTTCCCATTGTAATTCCCCTTGTCGGGTTCTAAATCAGAGTCAGAGAATGCATTATATTTGAAATCCTTTAGCTCGTCCACCTATGACTGCTTGGCTCGACACTCACCCATTTTGTGAGTGGGGCTTTGATGGAACCCACACCACTTTCCTGTGTCCTTCTTTGTCTTCGTGGTGTTTTTCTTTTCTTTCATATTCGACAGGTTTTATTGGGTTTCCCCGCCTTGGATTTGTCCTTTGTTCTGCGATTTGGGGGTACCATTCCTTTGCTTCAGATTCGCATATCCAAAGTCTAATTTTTTTTGTTTAAACTTTTGCTCGATCTTGAAATCATATCGATATGCGGCACCAAGCGAGGAGATGTGCAGGAACTCCATTTCTTCCTGGATGTACTTGTGCAAACAGTCGCATTACTTTAATACCAAATTTTTCTCATCGTCCTTGATACCGAACTTTGAGCAAAGGGTATGAAAAATATTTGTGAACTTTGGCATGTCTTGGTACCTTCCCTGCTGCAGCATGGTGCACTTTATGTATTTATCTTCATAGCTCCCGACAGGGTAATACTGCTCTTTGATGGCATCTCAAAAATAATTCCAAGTGGGTGTGGCTGAAAATAGTGAGGGTTCCCTCTCGTCCCTCTTCTCATCGTAGGTTTCCCACCAGTCAGTGATGTGGGGGGAGGCTTTCAGGAATGCAAAAGTAATCATTTACCAATTGGAAAAATCATGAACATAAAAATATCCTTCTAACGGATTTAACCATTTTTCTATGGCATCTGCTTCTATCTATCATTCAAATATGTGGATATCAAAGTTTTCTTGTACCTTAAATGTAGTGGTGCCTCCAGAGTGGTTGTTGTAGGAAGATGTGTCGCCTGTGGGTAGCCACCAAAGGATCTGGGCAAAGTTGTCCATCATTGTGTTCCTTTGTCACTCGAGGGATTCTTCGAGCAATATTTTGAAAGGATCTCCTACTCCCTTGTATTTCTTTTCTTCCTCCATGGGAGTTCATCGAGGTTTGCGAGGTTGGTCTTTCAAAGGTTCAACCAGTTCGATCCCTATCTCCTTATACCCTGACCTCATTGGGGACATGCAAAGAAAAATAGAGAAAGAGAAAACCCCACTCTGATGTCATTGTTCGGAACTTATACAGTAACACAATAGAATAAAGTTATAAACATAAACACAAAGATGCAGCAGAAATAAAACTTCATTTCATTAATATCAAAGAACTTAAATATGCTTACATACAAAATGGAAATAAACTAGCTTGACCAATGGTAGCTTATCTCTGAGAAGAGATGGGGTTACTACATGCCTCTGAATTGTGTTAGAATTAGGGTCAAGGGAATTTTTATTATTTTAAAACAAAGGGAAAACCCTAAACAACCAAATCTCTAACCGCAAGAGATGGAACGCCAAGAGTTTGTGGGCCCTGTTGGGGTTAGTTGGGCAGTTAAATTCCCAAGGTCATAACATGGTCATATGATCTTCAGTTGGCGTGTATGATACATCATTGGAAATATCTCTTTGATTAATACAGGATTTGCGGCATTTCCTTGCCTACAATTATGCGCCTATTACGGAACTCAAAAAAACGTCGTTTAGGGGGTCAAAATAGCTCTAGAAGTTCATGACCCGAAAAATTGTTAAAAATAGTAATTGTTTCTATAATCAAGAAAACTGATGAAACCAACTCGAGGTCTAGGTGGAATAGGTGGGAGGCCACCAATATCCACTTGTATCATGGTTATTTTACCCTATGGGACCTTCCAACTGTCGAGCCATTTGGTATCCCCTTCAATTGTCATGTGTTGCTTGCAAGAGTATAATGGCATCTTTTCGGTTTGGTTTTTACGACCTTTCAACTTCTATAATACAAGTGACAAGTCAATTTCCAAACAAATTTATGCTTTCAATTACTCTATTATATGGTAATTTTGCCTCCTATTGTGTCTTGGGTTAATCGAGCGTTGGTACATTGACGATATGAGTTACCTACACATTACTCATAATGGGGTTCTTCGAGTAAAATTAGTTTGTGTTCGGTCTATAGTGGAATTGAGTAAGCTTAGTGGATTATCTAAGTCCATCTGTGTTACAGTCCTTTATAGGTTTTCCTCGCATATGGCACCACGTCAATGAATGATCAGTCAACAAGGTGGCATGCCAGGGGCATCTTCTTTGGGGAAACGTCGCCTCTTTAGTTGGGAATCAACATCGAATTTCTTCGACTTGGTGCCTTTCGAAGTTTGAAAGGAAATTCACACTATTGAGGCATAATAATTTTGGAAATGCCAGTACCATTCGAATTCAGAAGTTATATTCAGGGGAAATACAAATTAGGTTCTCGATCCAGGTAAATGGAGGAAGAGATGAATATATTTCCTCCACTCAATTGCAACTCATAGGCAGATGACGAATCTCCTCCACGCAATGCTATGTAACAAGAAAGTAGAAAATTACAATTTTTTTGTTGGATAGGATGATATAAAGATAATTCTCTAAGACATACACTATGATATGAATGAAATCGTAGTGAGGCTCAACAAAATTGAACACTACATTGTCTCATATTCAAGTACTAATTCAGAGGAACCCCAAAATGGTGAGGTGGTCATCAATGCAACTCCACTCAACATGGTTCATGCACCTCCTTCCTAGTCTTCTTATGCGATTATACTGGATGACTAAATCTACCAATGTTCTGAGGTTTTGTTTGGTCAGTCGTCTATCTGGCATTATTGCCAACTCCTATATAACTATGTTTATTTTATTTTGTCACTGTTACGTCCTCTTTTTAGTTGTCTACTACTAGAGTGTCAAGGTTTGTGTAAAAGGTTGATTAGTAGTTTTTCAAATATGGATAATTTTGAAAAACGACAGGCATCCATGTTACTTTTCCTTTTAAAATTTAGGCTTGTTTTTGGTTAGTAATATATTGGTCTCTAACCAGCTCAACATGGTCTCATTACGTAAACTAGGGTAAATCATGGTCTTCAAGAAACCTCATATGTAAATCTCTTTTCTTTTTGGAATATTAATAGAAATCACAATATGGATATTACACTAAAAAATATGTTTCTTATAAAAAATGCCCTTGGTTTGAATAAGATTTGTTTTCATGTGTTTTTCTATCTTCATCTTCATCTGACAATGTCCATAATTTTTGTAAGAGGAAAATTTTCCCCACCCAAGTATAGCCCTTTCATTATTAGATAGTGTGATTCATTGTATATTCAAAGGACAAGAAAATTGGTGAGTGTTAATGTGTTAGAATTTGGAAGCACCCATCATTTATTAGTTTCATTGTTTTGAAAACATGATAAAATATATTTAAAGCATATTTCTTATAACTGATATCACAAAGTGAATTTTACATAAGTATTTTTCATATTATCTTTCATAAATTGTATACTTTACATGGGACACATTATCTTAGAAACTATACTCTATTTTATTTTTACAATATATCCACCTGTATTCTCTTATGTGTCTCCTTCCCCTACTTGGCCGTAATTCAGGCTTAATTCATTATTCATTTTTTACAATTAACATCAAACTTTTATTTTTATTTTGTCTTTATGTTTTATTATATATTTTTAAGATCATATTTTTTTAGGAACATATGTTTTCTCATAAAAGATTATGGGTTCAAATTCAAATAGGATAAAGTATTTACATCTCTCTCTCACTCTCTCTCTCTCTCTCTCTATATATATATATATATATATATATATTACCAATTTGATATTTAGCTTAACTATAATATTATCATTATAATATTAATTTTTATGCAAAATAAAAAATATACCATTTATCTTTTCTATTTCTTTATTGATTATTTATTAATGAAAAGTAAATTGAACCTTCTCAACATTTAAAATATAATATTAAACAAATAATTTGAAAATGCCAACAACAGAATGGAATTTTCGTTAAATTTAGGTTAAAATCTATTAATTACTCTCAAAATTGACAAGTACACAAAGTAACATCACTACCATTTTCCACTTCCAAGATAATATTGGACATTTTGATTATGAAAAGAAAAATGCAACATAATAATAAGTTAAGATGGTTATTTTTTTAAGCTTAGTAGGTAAGTTTATTATTCAAATATATTTTTAGTTATGTTATTTTTGTCTCGAGAGACATTCTACAACTCAATATATAGGTTAGATGTAATGTACGTATGTAAACAATTTTAGGTTAAAAAAAATAAATTAAGTAATATCGTGATGAGTGTAAACATTTAAATGTTGGCTCAAATATAATAAAAAGTTAAAAGTAATATAAACCTAGTATCAAGGATGTGAGTATAAACATTTAAATGTTGGCTCAATTAATAATAAGAAGTTAAAGTAATAAAAATAATAAATTTTAGTTTTTTATATTTTGATTTTTTTATTAACTTTTGAATATGCTTTGTTACAATGCAATGGGTTAATACCATGGCTTGTCAATACCACATGCCCAAAAAACATAACCTATTTCAAAACCAAAATATTTTATAACAATACAAGATTTTTAACCATGGATATGCATCACCACTTTACAATGGATATTATTAACTTGTAAAAAATAGGTTTTGTTACAATACCATGGGCCAATACCATGGCTTATCAATACCACATGCCCAAAACACATAACTTATTTAAAAATCAAAATATTTATATCAATATGAAAATATTCTTAACGATAGATATTCACTTCAACTTTGCGATAGATATTATTAACTTGCAAATACGGTTTGTTACAATACTAACCATAAATATTCACCCTCACTTTTTCATAGATAATAAAGAACAAGCAATGAGAACAGGAAAAGTTACTAACAATAATATATATATATATATATATATATATATATATATATATATATATATATATATATATATATATATATAATAATAATAAAATACAAAAATTATATTATTTTAAATATAATAATAATTTTTAAATATTTATTAAAATTTAAAATAATATATATTTAATATTTTTATATTAATATTAGCCACTTATTTATATTTATATGATATAAGATATTCAAAATAAAATGTATATCTCATAAAACTTAGTCACTTATAAATATTGTATATCTCATGTTACATGAAGTCATTTATGATTATTAGGTGAATTCATTTAAGATAGATGTGATTGGATAATGTTAAAAATAAATCAATGTAACCAAGTGGGAATGTTGTTGTGCAACCCTAACCATATCTTGATTTTTGTTAGGTTCTTGTGAGTATTGCGCGATTTCCTCAAGAAGATTAGATTAAGGATTAGATCAAGGTTATGCATGACTTTTTCATTTAATGTAAATAGGTATATAATAATAAGATGGATTGTTCATTTATTTATGAATTGTTTTTCTAGTGTTTTAAAATAAAGCAAACTAAAAATATAATAGCAAAAAATAAATATATTATATTAATTTAAAATAATTATTAAAAATAAATTTTTGCAATATAAAATGAAGTATATTAATATTTTTTTTAATTGCATAAGAATAGAATATGATGAGTAAGTTAAGGTACTTTTTGATGTTAAGATTATTGGTTAGAAAATTTATAAAAAAAATTAGCTATATTAAAAGTTGGTGCAATTTAGATTATGAAATGGATTCAAGGTCCAATTATGAAAACCTTGAAAGAAGAGGATAAAACGGAAAATAGCTGCTACACCAAAACTAGGTGCGAAAAACCAATCGGACTGGCCCAATGGATAGATCAAAAATATAGAAACAAAGACAGCAATTGGAGCAGAGAATGCAATTGCATTATAAGGTCGCAATTGTACAGATCGAGCAAGTTCAAATTGACGTAACATGAAACCTATTAGACCTAAAGCACCATGAAAAGCAACGAAGGTCCATAGACCACCTAATTGACACCAACGAGTAAAATCTCCTTGTTCTTCGGGACCCCATAATAGCAGCAAATAATGTGCTAAACTATTAGCAGGAGTAGAAACTGCTGCAGTTTGGAAATTACAACCTTCCAAATAGGAACTGGCCAATCCGTGAGTATACCATGAAGTCACAAAGGTTGTACCCGTGAACCATCCACCTAAGGCAAAATAGGCACAAGGAAAGAGCAATAGACAGGAAATTACAATCTTCCAGATAGGAACTGGCCAATCCGTGAGTATACCATGAAGTCACAAAGGTTGTACCCGTGAACCATCCACCTAAGGCAAAATAGGCACAAGGAAAGAGCAATAGACCTGACCAACCCACAAAAACGAAACGGTCTCTGCGTAGCCAGTCATCCACAGTATCAAATAAAGTTTGTTCTTCTTTAGAAGACTTTCCAAGGGTTATAGTCATAGCGATCCTCCTATTTCACTATTTCAACCATTTCCGAGCACCCTATATGATCAAAAGGTATACGATGAATTGGGGACAATTTTTCATCCATCATCTTTTCAAAAAAAAATTGAATTAGTATAACCTAGATTCAACTTCATCCCTAATGATTTGACACTTAAAATTATTTCTCAAATCAAAATTTAAAAAAAAAAATTAATTAATTTGTAAACAATGTATTATTTTAAAATTACAAATTTCCAAATAATACTATTATTATTTAATTTACAAAACTTCTTTTGATAAAATTCCAAATAATACTATTATTATTTAGTTTACAAAACTTCTTTTGATAAGACACATGTGCAAAATATCGAAAACCATTTCTCTTGCTTTAAAACATAATGGCTGTGTAAGTTAAAATAAAACAACAGATTTGCAAGACTGCTTGTTTAACCTAATAGCGCGGTGTAAATTAAAATAAAACAACAAATTTGCAAGACTGCTTGTTTTAGTCTAGTTTAGTTGAGTGCTTGTTTTCGTCTCGTTTTCTTTTAAAATTATTCCTATTTAAGTAAGTTTTGCACATATTTGATTTAATATATTTTTAATAATGTATTTTTTTGTTTGTCTTTAAATGCTATTTTTAATTTATTGTTTTTTTTTTATGAATATTAATTTTATAAATACATGTTTTTATGAATATTAATTTTTTAAATACAGTTGATTGTTTTTTTTATGAATCATGCAGCATGCAGTCACCTAGTTCACTTTGGTTAGTTTTGAATTATAATTAGAATTTTTTTCCATAAATATACAGTTAGGGTGAGTTGTCCATTGAAGTCCAATAATATTGCAGAAATCCCATATCTCTACTCTACATTGAAATTGAAGTTTAGCTGTTGGACGTGGGAATTAGTACTGCATCGTTAGGTAGCAAGAGGCGAGGAAATTGAAATAAAGTTTACTGTTTGCAGGGCGTGAGAATGACGCCGCAGCAGCAGTCACGTGAGTGGAAGATGGCTCAGTTTTAGAGAATAGATTATTTATATACAATTTTTTATAAAGTCGTCCAAATTGAGAGTATATAAAATCATTTTTACATTTAGTAATTATTTATAAAACTACTTCTAATTCAATTTTCCAATTCAATATCTATCAATACAGATTTGAATTAAAATATCTAGAGCTACAATTTTACCAAATCTACCTTTACAAACTTTACACAAGATTTGATGATACATGCAGAGATCTTGTTTTCTCCACTTATTCATACTTGTTTATTTATATTTGTTTTGATAGTGACTTATTCATGTCTGATAGTGACCCTAGATTGATGATACATGAAGAGATGTTGTTTTTTCTACTTATTTCTCTTATTATATGTGAATTTCTATTCATTTGTTGATTTTGATTTTAGTAAACTATTTTTTTTATATAAAATAGACCCTAAAACATGTTGTTCTTTTTATACTAAATACTTTTTTTTCTCTAAACAATTATATCAAAATTGCTCATGAAATAGTTTATAAAATAAAATATAGGTTAGAAATCAAGTTACTCTTCAAATTAAACAAAAAGAACACTTACAGTTGGTGCATGAACTGATTCCTACTATTTAATTTTTTACCTTGAAGAAAACTATCTCAATCTAACTTCCCATCTACCCCATTTGTGCAAAGTTACACCTATGAACTTTGAACTTCACCCAACGAATATGGTACTTTAATGAATAAGTAAATAAACAATTTCTTTTTTCATGGGTTTACTCATATGTGAATTAAAAAAAAAATTATTTAATGAAAAATATTTAACCTCATTAGTAAAGGATTTGACCCCAATAGTAAAGACTAATTAGCATCTTAAAGTTAATATTTGTTATTCATGTTTGCTATGTTACTTGTGTATTTATGTTATATATAAATGCAATCTTGTAAAGATGTGTAAGAAAAATGGAGATGTGAATGATAAATATGGAGAACACTTTCTGCTCAGTAACTTGGAATTTTCTAAATTGATATGTCAATATGTGTTTATTAGAATGTCTTCCATTTGGAATTTCCTAAATGGATATGTCAATACGTGTTTACTAGGATGTCTTCCATTTAGAATTTCCTAAATTGATGTCTCAATATGGGTTTACTAGAATTTCTTTCACTTTATCATGATACTAGAATCTCTTTCACTTTATCATGATAAATTTAATATGTGATTTATGAAAACATACATTTCAAAGAATAATAATTCAAATGTGGATTAGTAGTGTTGTGCACAAATATATATGGGATACTGGGATAAACTCATCTTTTGGGTGGAAAACTTTTTTTAAATTGAACAAGTTTTGTTCCAAATCATTGTTTTCTCAACTTGATGAGAACTTTGACTTTGAATCTTTTGTCTTAGAGATTTTAGTCAAGTTTAAAATAATTTAAATTGTTCCAATTTTGAAACAATGAATAAATTAAGTAGAATTTTCCTTCACTAGAGTTACAGGAATTTTTGAGCTTACTCACATGTTAACTCATTACCAACTCTATTCCTTACTAGGTAGACTATAATAAGTGAAAAAATATATTGAATAGAGAGTTTTGTAAGTTTTACTTTAAATGACACACCCTTAAGAGGAAATTTTTTTATGAATAATTTATTGTTATATTACTATTTTTATATTTTGAGTTGATTTGGAGACTTCAAAATTGGTAAATTATATTTATGGTTGAGTTTACAACTTTTTATAATGAGATTACATATGTAAAAGATAAATTCTACTCCATGTACACTTGAAGATATAATTACCTTTATATAAGAAGATTAAATAATATATCAAAATTATATATTGGCAAAATTATATGTGTGTGTTTATTTCAATATAAAAAAAGTAATGTAGATGATTTAAGATATGTATATTACATTATTGTTATTACATTAAAAAAAATAAAATTATTTCATTGTATTAATTTTGGTCGAAAGTTGATGTCTTATTGTTAATTAAAATGTCATTTTTATTCAAATATTAAATGGAAATTACAATTTTCATTTGTCTATTAAAATGACACAGATTTGATATTACATAGAAAGTACATTTCATTTCCATCTCATTGAAAAGTAGTCTTCTATTTTACTTTTTTCCTTTAGTATTGAAATTAATTTTTTATCAAATTGAAATATTTGTGTGGCACTTAATTTATTAACATTTAGATTTATTTTTTCATAAGGGTAAACCTAAAGCTTAACATTGTTTCTTTATTTTGGATTTTTAGTCAATTATTTTAGCCACTAAGCTTACTTAAAGCTAAGATGAATAAGAAGATGTTAACATGGGTAAAAGTGTTCAACCTATTAACTAGTAAACAAAATGCCAACAAACATTAAATGAAAAAAAAAAACTATAGCAATTTTCATACAAATGCATGTGGAGGAATATTATAGTATACATCTTATGGTAAACCATTATAAATGTTTGGGACTATTGGGAGATGAGATGAATGACTCTATCTTGGAATTAGAGAGACTTAAGATTAGCAGCTGGTGATATCCCCTATAATGTCTCAACTTAACAATGTTGTATTTGACTAATTACTTATTTTCATCTACAAGACTTGATATAAATTAAATTCCTTCGAAATAAAGAGTAATTTAGCTAAATGTACCCAATTGAAAATAAAAATAAGACCTGTGATATTTCTCTAATATATTTTAAAATCCTCACTTACAATTTATGTTTGCACTAAGAACTTGTGGTTCTATTACAAGAAAAAGTTGGAAATCTCTTTTGAAATCTATGGGACTATGGTTCTTTGAGGTCTATTATAGCATCTACAGAAATTATATTCTCTTTTAGAGTTGGCATTGGTGTTGTGACAATATTTTTCTAAGCATTATGGAATTGACATTGGTGGTGTAATAATATGTTACATGAGCATAGGTAATATACACAAATGTTATTCCTTTTTCCAATTGGAAATTTTGACATGACAATGTGTTACTTGCAACATACTAGAATCAACCATTTTCATTTCACTAATTTGAATTCAATGTATCTCTCCACCCCATGTAGTATTATAAATTGGTAAGGTAATTGAGAGTGAAGAAGGAAGTCATGAGTGATAAAAATTCATACTATGACCATTTGAAACTTCACCAGACTGCAGGAATCCATAAGTTTCTTCTCAATAATGCCATTTGCTCGAATAAAATATTTTTCCATGCATTGATCTTCCTTCATCACCATGTGACCATCTATATAATTCTTGTAAGAGAGAAAAAAATTCCCCACCCAAGTCTAGTCGTTTCACTATTAGATAGTGTGATCCATTGGTATATTCAAGGGGCAAGAAATTTGGTAAGTGTTAATGTGTTAGAATTTGGAAGCACCCACCACATATTAGTTTCATTGTTTTGAAAACATGATAAGATGTACTTAAACAATATTTCGTATAATTAATATCACACAATGAACTCTACATAACTTTCTTTCATATTTTCTTCGACAAACTTTATACTTTCCATGGGACACATTGACTCAGTATCCTAGAAACTACACTCTACTTTATTTTTACAATATATCCACCTTTATTCTCTTAGGAATCTCCTTCCCCTACTTTTGGGTATGCTAGTCTTAATTCACTGTTCAGTTTTACAACTAACATCAATTATTTTTTTATTTTTTACTTGTGTTAGATGAATACTTTTATTTTTATTTTATCTTCGGGTTATATTATATGTATTTTAAGATCATATTTTTTTAGGAACATATGTTTCCTCATAATATGTTACATGTTCAAAATCAAATGGGGTAGAGTATCTACACCTCCCTAAACTTTAGCAACATGGGCCCCTTGTCCCATAAAAAAATAAACAGGTTACACCAATTTGATATATGGTTAGGTTGTGACCTTAAGATAATAATAATGTTATTATATTTGTCTCATGCAAAGTCAAAAAATATACAATTTTTTCCCAGGAAAAAGCGTAATTTTATTTAAAGTATAAAATTACATTTTGTAACTACATGAAAGACATGTATTTCATTATATGGATCCACCAGTATTAGGCCAAAAAAGACAGGACATATAGTCTAGCAAGGACTATTACAAATATTGTTCTCCAAAATACTGAAAACAAACATAGCAGACATGTATTTCGGTATATGGATCCACCAAGATCGGGCCAAAAAAAAAAGGTCAAATAGCCTAACAAGCACTATTAGATATATTGGTCTCCAAAAGACTAAAACTAACATTGTAAACAACTCAGTACATAAAAAGAGACACAAAATTTTTCATCATATGAGATAAGTAAAGAGCATTAAATCATAATAAATCCACCTAAAAATTTTATATAGTGTGAGAGCCAAATGTAAGATTGTCAAGGAAAATCGATTTTTTCAATGAAAGGTCTATGATAAAATTCATAAATTGGATCATTTTGTTGTTCCTTGATCATCTAGGTCCCAAAATCCAAAAGAAGGCCTTCCTTTGAGAGACCATATGCTTTACTCTTGTTTCCTTGTAAATATGGGACATTTAAAAGTGAGTAAAATCATCTTTTAACCGAGATATTTCTTCCAATAAAGGAATTAATATCATGTTCTGGAATCTTATAAAAAGTAGGGATGTTATCATATGAGCATTGTATGTGATCCCCACAATGATAAAGAATCAGGTACTACATTTTGTTTCAATTGTACTAAAGAAGATCGTTATACACATAATGAAGAAGATTTTCCTCATCAAATTAGCTTCACACAGGAAGAAGTTGAAAGAAAATTTGAAGAAGTGAAGTTTCAATAGAAAATGAAAGGAAATACAAAGTTGATTTAATGGATCAATTAAATGATTGTAAGAAGTAACTTGAGGTAAAAAATAATCTCGCTTCCACTCTAGAAGAAATAATGAATCTTACAACTATGAAGAAAGTGTGAGAGAAGTTATTGAAGAAATTTGAAAATCAAGCCCAAGAAAGAGAAGTCGTGGAAATCCATTAGGAAGAAGTAAAAAGAAGATAAGGCATGTGGCAAAGCAAACTAAAAGAAAATGAATTCTAATGTGAAACCCTAAAAGAGGAAAATATATCCTTGAGAGACAAGCTAGAAAAAGTCATGAATGAAAGGAAAGGTCAACAAGAACTTCTGGAAATCAAGGACCAGATGATACATCCTTAAAGAACAATTGGAAGAATCTAAAATAAATAAATATATCTTGGTGAATCATATAGAAGAAAAGAAACAAGACTCCAAAGAGAATAATTACAAGCTTGTCAAAGTGGAAGAAATTGATCACTTAAGGATCGAGGTAGAAGAAACAACGAAAAGAGAAGAAATTATAACAAGTCATATTAAATAAAAATATAAGGACCTGAATAAACTTGAATCATATATCAATAGGTAAATCATCTTCTTGAAACCCCAATGTAGATAATATGTTTCATTCAGGGCTGACATGACAAGCTGAACAAAATCTTCAAGAGTTCACACGTATTGCATAACATTATTTATTTTCAAATATCTCCAAGTGATAAAAAAAAGGTATTGGCTATACAAGTAAGTCTTCTTGTAAACAAAACTCAAGAGATAAAATTGAAGAAAAATTCAAAGACAAAGATGAAGGCCAAACTAGAAGGGTTTCTACTTTATATTGTTGCATCAATATGCCCCATCAAGAAAAATATAGCAAGGTAATGAGGAATGAACATCATCAAATGTTCAATTATCCTCCAAGATAGGATGACTTCAGAGGATCATCAAGGGAATCTTTCCCATCAAGGTATCAAAGTACATTTTTTATTTATTGCTTTATATGTACAAATTTTGGACATAAGGCTAGGAATTGCACACTCCTATGAGAGAAATTATTATTAGTCTTCCACAAGAAATTTTACAAAAAAAATAGATCCATATAGTTTCAAGGGTAGAAAGAATGAAACAATTGCTCCTCCATGCAAGTATTATGCAATATGCTTTAGATGCAACAATCTTGGTCACATTGAATGAGAATGTAACATGAGTTTCCCTAAGCAAATCGGGAAAGAAGAAGGCCTTAATAGATAAATAGAAATTCACACCATGGTTTGGAGGAGAAAACATTTTGAATCAAAAGTTGAACCTTCCTTGAGTGATCAAGGCCCTCGCATGAGTTGTTGATTATGTTGTGTGTATGATTGTTTGTAGAAATTTGATAAAAATTGCAACTGCTCAAGATTTCAACCTGAAAACAAGAGATACAATTCTACTCTACTAGTCTGTGGAATGGAAATCATAATTTATAAAAACATGAATAGACATGCAATAAGAAAAACCACAAATACACGTGATTTCTAGGGTAACCCAACTGAGAAAAACCCCTCAAGCCTCTTTACATTAATCAGATGAATAGAGAAACTATTACAATTACATGCTCCAGCTCTAAGCACAACCTGCAAAATAATAATTGTTCTCTTTGCTCAATGAGAAACTTTGGCCAACACTTAGCCAATTATTTTCTCACCAAGCCTCTTATTTCCATTCCTGAGGAAATTATCCCCTAAAAGATAGGAATCCTAAATTATCCCCTAAAAGATAGGAATCCTAATTGATGGTGCAATTCCCAAGGATTAATCTCCTCACCTCATGCAACACATGTACACTCAAGCTAGTATACAACTTATGTTATATTTCCTTTTCATCTCCACTTCGGCTGAGGAATTTGAATTCCTTGCATGCATTAGCTATTTTGGGTTGATTGATCAGTTGACTAACTAATCTCTGAGTTATATTGTTGTCCCACTACACCACTGACCTTCAACTGACTCCAACAATAATTATAGGTCAGTTAACTTAACACAACTAAAAATAATTGAATTAGATTGCTAAATTTTAGCAATCACACATGCATAATTGAACTCCAAACCTATGACTTGAATTTACTACGGTAATTGGGTAAAAATATCCATGTCACACTAGTTAATTGCCTCCAAGTTGTCGTGTTGATCTAGAAATTCAATTTACTCAATTTGAATAAGGCTAAAGTCAAATTGAGCCTTTCTTGCTACATTTTTTCAACACTCCCTCTTAGCAAGAAAGGGATTTTTCACTATAGAAATTAATTGTAGATTCAAAATTTATCATGTAATCTACTAAAACATAAGACTCAAATATATTCTACTCATCTCTGCGGAAATAAATTCACGAGTGAGAACACATATCAAAAACATGCATCATGATTCAACACACATACGCAGATATTTATCTAGGGGAAAGAAATTTCTCAAAACCCCTTCCGACATGTATTGCATTAATCAAATAATATGGATGGAATACAATATGCTTGCTCAAGCTTGAGCACAACCTACACAAGTATCCTCTATCGTCTTCCTGACTGACTGAATTTGGCCAACACTTAGCCAATTTTACTAGCCTCCAAGCTCCTATTTCCTTGTGTTGTTTGATGATGAATTAGCCCCTATTAATTAGGGAAATTACTCATTGATAATTGTGCAATTCCATTGGGCCCTTCTCTGACTACATTCACCACCTATACAATTTGGAAAATTCTACAACTGATAATACATTGCACTTGAACTCTAATCTCAACTAAGTAACTTGAATTTCATGCATGCATGAGTTAATTTAGGTTTTTGATTAGTTAACTGGTTAAACACTGAAGATGCACCCCACTGCTAGACCTCCCACTAGTTCCCCCAACAGTTGGAACTAGTTTAACTGACCTTAACTCAATTTAACTGAATTAAATTGTTACAACTGAAATTTACTCAACCTAGGCTCCTAAAATTTAGGAATCATTGTACACAACTCAAGTTCATCCTACAACTCAAATTAAATAAGCTAACTAAGTGATAACAATCCAGTTAACTCATTCAAGTTGTTTATCAATGTGGAATTTCAGTTTTCTCTTAATTTAATTCAAGGGAAAATTAAATTAGGAATTTCTTGTTGTATTTTCAACACTCCCTCTCAGCAAGAATGAGATTATCCGATACCCCAATCCTGCCTCTATGGAACTCGAATTTACCTCTTAATAGAGCCTTTGTCAAAATATTTGCATTTTGTTCCTCTATAGTAATGTATTCCAACAACATGATCCCCCTTTGCACACAATCTCGTATATGGTGATATTGGATATTGATATTCTTGGATCGATAATAAAAAACTAGATTTTCAGAGAGTTTGATACAATACTGATTGTCACAGTAAATTACAATAGGATATGTCATCTGACTAAATAACCCAAAAATAATCTTCCTCATCCAGATAGCCTCACAAGTTACATACATCTGATGGATCTTCCATCCTATCTGTGTTGCAAGTGCTATAATTGATCTGATAGAAGAGTACCTTGGTACTAGAGAAAAGGTTTCCTCGTAGTCAATTGCCTCCACTTGAGAGAACCCCTTGGCCAAAAATTTAGCCTTGTGTTTCTCGATGCTTTCGTTTGTTGCTTTCTTCACCTTATATATCCACCTTGAACCCACCACTGACTTGTCCTCTAGTCTTGGGACCACTTCCCAAACATTGTTTCTAGAAATGGAATCATATTCCTCTACCATGGCATCAACCCACATTGGTTGTTGCACTGCTTCCTTGAATGAGGATGGCTCTGTCTCTACTAGCTCACTCATTAGCTCCATGTAACCTGTGTATCGATCTAGTGACCTTGTGTTCCTGCGTTTTGATGTGGGTTCTCCCACATTCTCTCTAGCATCATGCAATAATATGTAAGCTTCCCTAGTGCACTTCCTTTCTTCGCTGGATGTCTCTGGATGAGTGGGTGTCTCCGCTCTTTGATCCTCTCCTTGTGGCTGCTCCACAACATCCTGAGGTTATTCCTTTGGAGACAAAATCTCCTCCTTTGAATGCAACTAAAGCTCCCTCTCAAGTGAACACCTCATTTCCTTCTCCTCATCGAAATTCACATCTCTATGAAAAAATTTCATCCTGAAATATGGCATGTACACCTCATAGTTGTGAGGTGTATTAGTGTACCCCAAAAATATGCCCAACTTTGTTGTCAACTCTATTTTTTTCGTTGATTCCTTTGAAAAATGACAGTAAAATGATGAACCAAATATCTTAAAGTATGATACATCTAGTTTCTTCCCGAGAATCTGATGAGGACTCTTGTTCTGAATTACATATATCATTATGTTGCATGCTTCGGCCCACAAGTGTAGAGGTGGGCCCTAATCATGCAACATCACCTGTGTAACTCCCACAATGCTTATTTTCTTCCTCTCAGCCACCCCATTTTGTTGTGGGTTATGGGGTGTTTTCAACTCACATCGAATGCCTTCCTTTGCACATAAATTTTTAAAATCATTCGACGCATATTCACCACCGTTATTGCTCCTAAGAGCCTTCATTTTCATGCCAGTTTCTTTCTCAACAAGTGCTTTCAATTCAACAAATTTGGAGAATGTCTATTCTTTCTTCTGCATCAAGAAAACCCAACACTTATGTGAGAAATCATCTACAAATATAACATAATACCTATGCTTGGCCATGGAGGTTGTTGAGAAAGGTCCACAAACATCAGAGTGGATCCTTTCAAGATTTGCATGTGTTCCTTTATCCCAATCATTGAAGGTGGATTTTATGTACTTCCCCAAGGTATACCCTTTGCATGTATTTTGCTTCTCTAGTGCTTCGTTGGGGAGGAATGTGCTGATACGTTGGATGATCTTCAAAGCTCCATGGTGAAAATTTCGAATTCTCTATACCATAATTCGTTGATAGCTCGTCTCTGCACCTTCTCTACCTTTGTGCTCAAAGTAGCACAGTCTACCACATCCAACTTGTAGAGGTTCTTCACCCTAACCCTGATCTTCTTCACTTGTCTAGTGGCGATGTGCCTCAAGAATTCCTTTCATTTTATGAATATCACATCATAGCCACAATATTCCAATACCACGACGGAAACCAAGTTCTTCTTTAGATCCGAAACAAACATCATATCCTTGAGCCTAAGAGGGGATCCTAACTCCCTCTGAAAAGTAACTATACTGATACCAGTCGTGTTATACCTCCCATAATCTCCTATCTCAATGTGCATCTAGAGGTATTTCTCCTCCAAGTCACTGAAAATTTATAGGTTTCTTGTCATATGGAATGAGGCACGACTATCCAAATACCACACACTACCCATCATTGTGCTTTCCATGCATGAAATGAGTGTGAATTCCAACTCGAATTGTGAAGTCAAAGCTTCACCTTCCACTCCTCCTGAGGGATTCTTTCCCTCCTTATTGTGTGGACACTTCGTGGTACATTGTCCTAATTCGTGACAGTGAAAACACTTGATTTTGGACAAATATTTCTTATTCCCCCTTGACCAGAATCTCCTTTGGATTGGGATTTATTCCCTTTCCCTTTATTTTCCATTCTAGCCAAGGCACGGTTCTCCTTATCCTCAACCTTGGATGAAGTCATTTCTTTGTTGCTTTGCCTTATTTCTTCCTGCACTATATCGGACCATAACTAATCTCAACTTAGTAGTTTCTCTCTACCATTTATTGAATATTTATAACTGTGCCAACTCTTGGAAAGGCCCAAAAGAGCTAGACCTACCAAATCTTATTTAGGGACAGTAACACTGACCCCATCAAGTGCATCAAAACATTGTGTAAACTTTCTCAGGTACTACGGAATTGTTTCATTCTTTTGCATCTTGATACTTCGAAGCTTGTCCTTGAGTGTCCACTTCTTGTGGTCAGTATTGTTCTCAAACAAATTTTTCAGTGTTTTCCACATCGCGAATAAAGTCTCTTTCCTGTGGATATTTGAGACAATATGATCTCTAACTCCCTCCAATATGATTATCCTCGCTTTAGCCACATCCTTCTTCCACTGAGTGAGATCCTAGGCATCAGATGTTGGGGGTTTTGCTACATTTTTCTTGATGTATTCTAGTAGCCCATTATCATCCAATACTTCCTCCATGCGGATCTTCCATGCCACAAAATTTTTGGTACCTTATAAATCATACTTGAGCCTGAGTCCATTGAAATCCATCTTCTTAGTCCTGGAGAAAATCTGCAACACTGATCTTGAAATTCAAACTTCCTGCAATGACAACTTTGAATTCTCTTATCTATTGTGAATATAGCTCTAATACCATGTAGAAATTTATTTTAGATTCAAAACTTCTCATGTAATTTACTAAAACATAAGACTCAAATCTTCTTTACTCGTCTCTGCAGAAAGAAATTCACGATCGAGAACACATATTAAAAACATGCGTCATGATTCAACACACATACACAAATATTTATCTACAGGAAATCATATGCTCAAAACCCCTTCCTATTTGTATTGCATTAATCAAAGAATCTGGATGAATACAATATGCTTTCTCAAGCTTGAGCACAACCTACATAACAATCTTCTATCCTCTACCTAGCTGACTGGCTTTGGCCAACACTTACCAAATTTTCCTAGCCTCCAAGATCTTATTTCCTTGCGTTGTTTGATGAGGAATTATTCCCTATTAATTAGGAAATTACTCATTAATAATTGTGCAATTCCATTAGGCCCTTCTCTGACTACATGCACCACCTGTACAATTTGGAAAATTCTACAGATGATAGTACATTTCCCTTGAACTCAAATATCAACCGGGTAACTCGATTTTCATGCATGCATGAGTTAATTTAGTCTAATTGATGATTTAACTAGTTAAACACTGGAGATGCACCCCACTGCTAGACCTCCAACTAGTTCCTCCAACAGTTGGAACTAGTTTAACTTACCTTAACTCAAATTAACTTAATTAAATTGTTACAACTGAAATTAACTCAACTTAGGCCCCTAAAATTTAGTAATCACTATACACAACTCAATTGCATCCCACAACTCGAATTAAATAAGCTAAATAAGTGATAAAAAAATCAGTTAACTCATTCAAGTTGTCTAGTTATGTGGAATTTCAATTTTCTCCTAATTTAATTCAAGGGGAAATTAAATTAGAATTTGTTGTTGCATTTTCAACATTCACCATCCTTATCCTGCACCTATGGAATTCAAATTTACCTCTTGATAATTCCTTTTTCAATATGTTAGTATCTTGCTCCTCAGTTGGAATGTATTGTAAAAACATAATTCTCCTCTACACATAGTCCCGCAAATAATGATATTATATATCAATGTGCTTGGACCTGTCATGAAATACTGGATTCTCATATAACTTAATTCAACTCTAATTATCACAATATATCATTTTCAGATCCATCTCTTAACTAAAAAGACCCACAAGTACTTTCCTCATCCAGATGCACTCACATGTTGCTTAACTTGCATCCATGTATTCAACCTCTGCTAAGCTTAGTGACATAGACCTTTGCTTCATGTTGTACCAAGAAATAGTTGCGGACTCAACACTGAAGATAGCACCTGAAGTACTTTTTCTTTCTAATGGACTCCCTGTTGAGTCTGCATCGGTGAAGCCTTGGAGATTCACTTCATTTATCTTCCTATACCATAATCCATACTCGATAGTGCCTTTGAGTTACCGTAACACATGCTTACTTTCCTTCCGATACAACTTGGTAGGCCTCACCATAGCTTGACTAATCTAGTTTACTACATAGCACATGTCAGGTCTTGTGTTCACAAGACACATCAAAGACACCACAAGTTTCCTATAAATGGTAGCATCAACCTCTTCACTTGAATTCACATTCTACTTCCTCCAATTTGTAGCTAGAGGTGTGTCCATGGGCTTACAACTCTCCATGTGAAATTTCTGAAGTATTTCGGAGGCATACTGCCCCTGAGACACAAAAAAATCACCATCACCTTAACATACTTCCAGCCCGAGGAAGTAATGCATTAGGCCCACGTCTTTCATCTCAAATTAATTTGCAAGATCCTCTTTACAAGAGCGGATTAACTACTCATTACCTGTCAATATTAAATCATTGACATAAAAAATAAGAATAATCAACTTACCATATACCACAATGTGATAAAGGTTTGCATTTTCTTTACTTTTGGTGAAGCCTAATCCACTGAGAAAACTATTGATCTGTGTGTACCATGCTCGAGGCACCTGTTTGAGACCATAAAATTCTCTCCAGATTCTGCACACATGTGACTCCCAATCATAATTCTCAAATCCTTCTAGCTGCTCTATATAAATTTCATCCTCAACAACGTTGTTGAGAAAGGTGGTCTTCACATCCATCTGGTGGATTTTCCACTCCATCTGCATATTCAATGTTAGAATGGATTTGATTGAGGAATATCTTGCAATGGGTGCAAAATTTTCCTCACAATCTACTCCCTCTACCTGAGAGAATCCTTTGGCCACAAATTTGGCCTTGTACTTCTCGATGCTCCCATCTGCTACATGCTTCACTTTGTAGATCCATCAGGAACCAACCACTGAATCACCTTCTGGTCTCGACACCACCTCCCATACACTTTTATTCATCATGGTTAATATTCTTCCACAACATCAACCCAAAAAGGTTGAGCAATTGCTTCCTCAAATGAAGAAGTATTTGTCTCAATGAGCTATGTCATGAGAGCCATGTAACCAGTGTATCTATCATGTGACCTCCTCTACCTACGTTGAGATGTAGGGGCTCCCACATTCTCCCTATCATCATACACCAATATATCAGCTTCTCTGGTTCTCTTTCTCCCCTCTTTGGAATATTCTAGTTGAGTGGGTGCCTCCACTTTTCCTCTTGTCTGATCCTTTACATGTGGCTACTCCACAACCTCCTAAATATCATCTTGAGAGTCCTCCTTTGGAGCTAGAAGCTCCTACTCAGGTGGGATACTCAACTCTCATTCCAGAGAGCATGTCATAGCCTTGTCTTCATCAAACTTGACATCTCCCCTTACGACAGACATTCTCATTAAAGGAAAATACACCCGGTAATTGTGTGGAATTTCGATGTATCATACAAAAACTCCTAAATTTGTTGTAGGTTCAAGATTCTTCTTCAAATCCTTGGAGACATGACAATAAACTAAAGCTCTAAAAATTATGGAATGAGACACATCAATATTTCTCCCCGGGAGAGCTTCCTTCAGTGTGATCATACCAAGTATTCTATTAGGACTTTGATTCTGCAAGTAGACTGTGGTGTTTCATGCTCCTTCCCATAGATTTAATGATATCCCTTGATCATACAACATGGCCCTTATTGTTCCCCCTATGCTCATGTTCTTCCTCTCATCTACCACATTTCATTGTGGGCTATGTGGTGTTGTTAGTTCTCATTGAATACCTTCTTTGGCACAGAAATACTTGAAGGAATTCGAAAAAAAATTACCTCCATTGTCGCTCCTAAGAGCTTTCACCTTATTCCCAGTATCCCTCTCAACCAATGGTTTGAATTCAACAAATTTTGAGAAAACTTCATCCTTCTTGTACATGAAGAAGATCCAACATTTTCTAGAGAAATCATCAATAAAAATAGCATAGTACATATGTTTTGTTGTGGAGATTGTAGAAAAAGGTCCACAAACATCATAGTCGACTCGCTCCGATATTGCATCCGCTCTACTATCTCGGTCATGGAAAGTGTATTTGACATAATTCCCTGTTGTACAACCCTTGCAGATAACTTGCTATTCAATGTAGCCTTTAGGGAGACCGGTGGTAATTTGTTGCATGATTTTTAAGGCACCATGTAAATGACCCAATCTCTTATGCCAGAGTTCTCCAACATCTCAACTCGACACTTTCTTAGCCTTTTTTCCCAATGCAGTGCAATATCCCACCTCAAGTTTGTATAGTTTCTTCACTGGAATTCCAATCTGCTTCACTTTCCTAGTGGCTAATGTGTCTTAGAAAATCTTTCCCTTTACTGAAAATTGTTGAGATTGCAACAAGATGATGAGCTTAGTGGAAAGAAGTCGCCTTCACTAAGTGGGCCCGCAGGCTATTTTTGGCGCAAAGTCTATTTTTAGACATATGGATCATGTTCTATGAGTTGCGGGATGCTATTTGTGGATGGTTGGTCAAGCTGGAAAAAATAGATGGACTTCTATTTTTAGACATATTGGGCGGAATCTATTTTTAGATTGCCAGTCTAAAAATAGATATGTTGAATATTATTAGCTCTTAATAATATTTAGACTCTAAACATTATCTTATTCTCCCGGAGCACTTCGCTAAGTGCATGTATGTGGCACATGCAACAGAAGGAATTACGCTATTCCTAAGGGTTAAGTGGAGCTATTGCATGGAGACTTCGATTAGAACTCATGTGACAGTTTGGTGGAGTTGATTGCTGAAGTTAGTGGAGTTGGTATTCCGCTTAACTCGCTAAACTCAGTTGAGCTAGTCAGATCTAGTCTAATCGATTGATACACTAGTGAGAGCAGGAATTAATTATTAATTAATTCACTAATTATTAACTCATAAATCAACTAAAGAATACCATCGCTTAACTTCGCGTACGGATACTAGTGGAGACCAGTGGAGAGGTAGGTGAAAGAGCAGTGTGACTATCAGTTGTGACTATACTGGTGCATGAGTTTGCACCACACATTGATGGAGATGCCAATGAGGATTGTGCAGTGCATACCAGGTGGATTCGAACTTGGATTGGGCTATTATTCATCTTGGATTGCGCAGTAGAGGCAGGCTAACAGGTGGAGCAGATTGGATCATGTGTTTTGCTAGATCTGAGCTTGTGTAGTGTGTAACAATTGGAGATTGTACTGAGAGCTTGTGAGGAGTTTGTACAATGATTGTTACATGATCTCTATCATTATAATATACAGATATTTGGGGGTTTTTAGCTTTAAGCTTTCTCATAAAAACTTTGTTTATATGTGTGATTGTTTATGGTTTTAATGTGTGCATGTGATTGTTTATATTTCCGCAATTAATGATCAATAGTAGAAGAGGTTATGTATTATGCATGAAGCTCAAATAGTGTGTGATCAGGATAATCTCGGTGAATAATTTAATAGTTATTCAAAATTTCTACATGGTATTAAAGTGATATTGATCATTGGAGCAATTGCAAGACATTGAAGTGGTTGAGTTTTGTGCTGGTGGAATTCGAATTTGCAGTAGTGTTTTCTTGGTGTTGAAGTTGAGATGTCTTTCAACGAATTGCGATTGGAGTATGCCCTTGAGGGCAGCTCAAATTATATTGCATGGAAGGACAGGATGGAGGCAGTGCTAGATGACAATGGGTTGAAGGAGTTCATAGATGCAGAAATTCCAAAGCCTACTTCTACTGATACTGTCGTACTTGACGCATGGCAAAAGAAGACAGCAAAGTGTCGAAGGATTCTGTTGGAGGGCGTGAAGGATCACATAGTGTCCAGCCTTCATGGTAATGCTTCTCCATTCTTGATGTGGAAAGCCTTGATATATTTATTCCAAAGCAAGAGCGACCAGAGGAAGTTGGCGCTCAAGGATAAACTCAGAAACCTAAAGATGGAGAAAGGCGACAGCATGCCCAAGTACCTCACGAAGTTCACCCAATGCAGGGATGAGCTGGGAAGTGTGGGGATGACTGTAGATGATGAGGACTTGGTGAGCTTGGCTCTCCTTAGACTTCCGAAGAGTTGGCATTCCTATCACGACTCTGTCAATGGTCGGGAGAAATTGCCAGGATGGGAGCGACTTTGGTTGGATCTTGTGCAAGAGGAGATAAGGCGAAGTACCAGGGATGGATCTTCATCAAAGAAATCTGATGAAGAGAATTGCGCTTTGGCTACCAAATAAAAGAAGGCGAAGAGCAAGAAAGCTTCTCATTCCGGTGCGAAAGGCAAGAAGCAGGACATGTCCAAGGTGAAGTGCTTTCACTGTCACCAACACGGACATTACGCCACAAATTGTCCACAGAAGAAGAAAAATAAGCAGGCTGCTGGGACTGCAGCTGGAGAGGCCTTAGCCTCGCAGTTTGAGCTGGATTTTTCGTTGATCGCATGCTTGGTCTCAAGTGTGATGGGTTCAGTGTGGTTTCTTGACAGTGGTGCATCTTTTCACATGACAAGAGATCGAGATTTGTTTACTGATCTGGATGAGAAAGATCTTGGAGTGCACATCGAGATGGGCGATGATGGTAGATACAGTGCGACCGGTATCGGTACCATTTCCTTTGAGAGGGAGTCTGGTAAACCCTTCGTATTGAAGGAAGTGATGCATGTTCCAGGATTGAAGAAGAATCTTATCTCTGTGGCGATGTTAGAATACAAGGGATATGATGTTGTCTTTAGTGAGGGAAAGGCTTTCTTGCGCAATAAGGCAACTGGTGAGACCCAGAGGATAGGGGTTTGAGTTAAGAACCTTTATCAATTGCAAGTAGATGGCTGCACAACAATGGCAGGCAAGGCAGAAGGAGTGGTGTCGGGATGATGGCGAGTTGTGGCACCGGAGATTGGGCCACCTTCACCATGGAGCTTTGAAGATACTGCAGCATATTTCTACTGGGCTTCCTAAGGGTACTCTTGCATAGTAAGATCCATGCAAGGGATGTACCTTGGGAAAATTTTTGAAAGCCACCTTTCACGAGAAGGATAGTCGTGCCACGACGATCCTTGAGATAATTCACACAGACGTGTGTGGACCTTTCTCAGTAGCTTCGACAGCAAAGCACAAGTATTATGTGATCTTTGTTGATGATTTTTCTCGAAATTTTTGGATCTTCTTCATGTAGAAGAAGATCGAGACATACTCAAAGTTCTGTGAGTTCAAGGCACTGATTGAGAAAGAATCGGGGAAGCAGGTGAAGGCTCTTCGGAGCGACAATGGTGGTGAATTCATCTCTGGCGAATTCAAAGACTTTTGCAGCGCAGAAGGAATTCGAAGAGAGCTCATAGCACCTTATAACCCACAGCAGAATGGGGTTGCTGAGCGGAAGAACAGAACGATCGTGGGTGCTACATGGGCGATCTTGCATGATCAGGGCCTACCCATTCACTTGTGGGCGGAGGCATGCAATACTGAAATATATGTGCAGAACCATTGTCCTCACAAGATACTTGGCATGAGTACACTCGAGGAGGCGTTTTCTGGTAAGAAGCCTGATATTTCCCATTTGAGGATTTTTGGTTCACCTGTTTACATTCATGTGACGAAGGAGCTGATCGTAGAGGTTGGGATATTTGTGGGGTACACTGATACGCCCCACAACTATCTTGTGTATTTGCCAGACAGTCGCAAGACTGTTGTGCGACAGGATATCAAATTTCAGGAGGAGAAAGCCATGAAGTGTTCGCTTGAGAGGGAGCTACACTTGCATGCAGATGAGGAGCTATTAGTTCCTAAGGATGAGTCTCAGGATGTAGATCAGCCACAAGATGAGGTTCATGGAGTGGAAGATACCACTCATGCAGCGCTAACCAGCAGAGGGCGAAAGCGCACTACAGAAGCTAAGCGACTAGCTCAAGATGCAGAGAAGGTTGTAGGACCACCTACAGCACAGCGCAGACAGAGACAGTCGCCTGATCGGTACACTGGATACATGGCTCTTGTGAGCAAGTGTATCATGACAGAGCCATCCTCTTTCGAGGAAGCTGTGGAGGATCCCGCATGGGTAGATGCCATGGTGGAAGAGTATGATTCGATTGTCAGAAACAGTGCATGGGACATTGTCCCAAGGCCGGAAGGGAAATCAGTGGTGGGTTCGAGATGGATCTACAAAGTGAAGCAGGCAGCTGACGAGAGTGTGGAGAAGTACAAGGAAAGATTTGTTGCCTGAGGCTTTTCACAGATTGAGGGGATCGATTATGAGGAGACCTTTGCACTTGTCGCAAGGTATTCTTCCATACGGACGATTCTTACTCTCTCAGCGCAGATGGGGTGGCACATTCATCATATGGATGTGAAGACTGTGTTCCTCAATGGAGTCATTGAGGAGGAGGTTTACATAGAGCGGCCCGAAGGTTTCGAGATCTTCAACAGCGAGTCGCATGTGTGCAAGCTCAAGAGAGCGTTGTATGGGTTGAAAAAAGCACCTCGTGCTTGGTACACACGGATAGACAATTATTTCACCGGACTTGGATTCTCCAAGAGTGAGGCGGATCCTAACCTATACCAAATTGTGGTGGAGGGTAAGTTGCTAATCATTGTACTTTATGTAGATGATTTGATTTTGATGATGAACTATTGATACACCCATGCAAGGTTGATCTTGCAAAGGGAGTTTGAGATGAAGTGATTCATCTCTCATTATTTCTTGGGGATTGAAATCACAGTCACAGTTGATGGACCTGCTTTTTCTCAGGCAGCCAGACCACGAGAGAAGTTCAACATGCATGGCTGCAAGCCTGTTGATACTCCTCTTCCTAGTGGCTGGAGGAAGGAGGATGCTACTTCGGCGGAGGTAGTGGATGCCACTGTTTATCGACAGTTGGTGGGGTCACTTATGTATCTTGTTAATATGCAACCCGATATATGCTATGCAGTTAACCAGCTTTCACAAGCTATGGTTAAGCCTACCAAGCTCTTTTGGAAGGCGGGGAAGCATGTATTGAGATATATCAGAGGCACATCTGGATATGGATTATGGTACAGAAAGTCGGATGAGGTGAAGCTATGTGGCTTCATGGATGCAGATTGGGCAGGGAGCCCAATGGACAGAAAGAGCATGGGTAATATCCTGGAGGATTTTCGTGATCGGTCGCATTACAGCTGTACAACAGTAGCAAGAGATCTCTGTGCCACTCATTTCAAGCAGAGGCTTGTAGCATATGGCGGCGGTGTTTTTGGCCTCCATGATAAAGCAGGCCATATGGATGAGGAAGATCCTCGGGTCGAAGTTGGTCTCCGTTCACACTTAGAGTTTCACTGCAGGATTTATCAGGATAATCAGAGTTGATCAAATCCTGCTAATCCAAAAGAGCCATTTTAGACCCAAATGGCCATTGATATCCTAGATCATATCAAAGATTGTGTGCAGCGGAAGGTCATGTTACTTTCATACATTCCTACGGAGGATCAGGATGCTGATATCTTGACGAAGGCGTTCACCAAGAGAAAATTCAAATACCACAGAGGCAGGATAGGGGTTGCAGATAATCCATATCTTTTTGAGATGGAGTGTTGAGATTGCAAAAAAATGATGAGCTTAGTGGAAAGAAGTCGCCTTCACTAAGTGGGCCCGCAGGCTATTTTTGGCGCAAAGTCTATTTTTAGACATAAGGATCATGTTCTATGAATTTCAAGATGTTATTTGTGGATGGTTGGTCAAGTCGGAAAAAATAGATGGAGTTCTATTTTTAGACATATTGGGCGGAATCTATTTTTGGATTTCCAGTCTAAAAATAGATATGTTGAATATTATTAGCTCTTAATAATATTTGGACTCTAAACATTATCTTATCCTCTTGGAGCACTTTATGTTGGCGCACGATGTGCGCCATGCAAATTAATGCATGAATTACTATTCATGAGTGGCTAAGTGAACCATTGCATGGACTTTGCTAGAACCCATGAGCTGTGGTAGCTAAAAAGAGCTGGATTAAGAGTAAAGCACACAGTGGAGTTGTATTCAGTTTAACTAATCTAAACATAGTTGAGCTATTTGTATCTATTTCAACTGATTGATACAATTAGTGAGAGTGGTGTGAATTAATTATTAATTAATTCACTAATTATAAACTCATTAATCAACTAAAGAATACATCAGTTAACTTCAGTGCATGGACAATTTCAGTGGAGACCAGTGCAGGAATAGGTGAAAGAGCAAGTGTGACTATCAGTTGTGACCATACTGGTGCATGAGTTTGCACCACACATTGATGGAGATGTCAATGAGGATTTCACAGTGCATACTCGGTGGATTCGAACTCAAATTGGGCTATTATTCATCTTGGATTGTGCAGTAGAGGTAGGCTAACAGGTGGAGCAGATTGGAGCATGTGTTCTGTTAGATCTGAGCTTGCGTAGTGTGTAACAATTGGAGATTGTAGCGAGAGCTTGTGAGGAGTTTGTACAATGATTGTTACATGTTCTCTATCATTATAATATACAGATAGTGGGGGGTTTTCAGCTTTAAGATTTCCCATAAATACTGTGTTTATATGTGTGATTGTTTATGGTTTTAATGTGTGCATGCGATTGTTTATATTTCTGCAATTAATGATCAATAGTAGAAGAGGTTATGTATTATGCATGAAGCTCAAATAGTGTGTGATCAGGATAATCTCGGTGAATAATTTAACAGTTATTCAAAATTTCTACAAAAATAATGGCATAGCCACAATCCTCAAATAATGCTACAAAGATAAATTTATTCTTCAGTTGAGGTATAAACATAACATCTTTGAGGCGAAGAGATGATTTCTCCCTCTCAAAGGTGATAGTACCAATTCCAGTAGCATTGCACCTCCCATCATCCCCCATTTCGATGTGCATCTAGAGATCCTTCTCCTCTAAGTTGCTGAAAAAATCCTTGCACCTTGTCATATAGAACGAGGCACCGAAATCAAGGTACCACACATTGCCCATAATAGTGCTATCCATGCATGCTATCGAGGTGAATTCTAATTCGAATTGTGAAGCTAGTTCTTCACCTCCTGCTCCTCCAGAAGGCTTCTCGTTAAACTTCTTTTGCGGACATTTTGTTGCATAGTGCCTGTATTCATAGCAGTGGAAGCATTTTATCTTGCTCGAGTCTTTCTTCTTGCCATTATTTTCGTAGGATTTAAGTTTTATGTGGGTCTTATTCCCTTTTCTCTTCTTCCCCTTTCCAAAAAAGGAAAAATTCTCTTCATCCTCAGCTTTGGATGAATTTTCATCTCTATTATTTCTCTTGAACTCTTCTTGAACCAATTTGAACCACAACCTTTCCCAATTCAGTAATTTTTCCCTTCCATTGACAGATTCTTGGTCATTGTGACGGGATTTTAGAAGGCCTAGAAGAGTTAGGCTCACCAAGTAATATTTTTCTACATTCACCCCAACCTTTCCAAGATCATCTTGAACTTGTGTAAATCTCAAGAGATATTGTGGAATAGTATCATTCTTCTGCATCCTGATGTTTTGGAGTTTATCTTTCAGGGCCAATTTTCTATGGTCATTGTTATTTTCGAATAGATCATTAATTGTCTTCCACATAGAAAATTGTGTTTCTTTTCCATGGATATTTGAGACCACATGGCCTCTCACACATTCCAGAATAATTCTTCTCGTCTTTGAAACATCCTTCTTCCATTGGGCTAATTAGTGTGCATCAAAATATTGGGTTTTTGCAATATCAATTTTTAGATATTCTAACACACCATTGTTGTTAAGAACTACTTCCATTCGATCTTTCCAGGATATGAAATTCAAGCTACCCTCTAGTGCATACACCAATATCAGTTCGTTGAAAGACATTCTCCCAATCCTAAATAAAAATTGTTACACTGAAGCTACTACTTCGAAATTCATAAGGGATGAGTTCAAAATATTGGTTCTAATGTGATTTTAGGGCTCTGATACCATGTAGAAATTTGATATAAATTGCAACTGCTCAATATTTCAACCTGAAAATTGTTATCACTCCATAATTTTAAGGTTTCAGAGAGGGATCTCTCTGTATAATTAAGTTTTGTTTGACTGGAGGTATTAGGCTAGCTATTAAGTTCAGGTTTGGGTTTTTTGTGTTGTTGGGTTTAAACTGGGAAGATATGCCATTGGGAAAATGGAGTCACAAGTTTGGATTGATCAAATACAACTTTTACAGGCTAAACTTACAGGGTAGGGTAGGAAAATTTACTGGATCCTTTAATATTGTGGTGTGGATGAGAGGAAAATATTTAGAAATCCAATTAAAAATAGAGCGGTTAAGAATTATGATTTTAATCTTTAGTAGAAAACATACAAATTATTCTTAAGCTAGAGATAGAGTGTACATTTAAACAAATTATGTTCTTAATCTTATTTGAATAATTCAAATTCTAAAAAAACATACGATAACAAAAGAAAACAAATTGACAAAGAGAGATGCACTTCACCAATAAAAATGACACAAGAACCCTACAATGATTGCACTGAAAATCTGATCAATGATGGCTATCTAAGCTGCTTTACAATACTATAAATTTTCTTCAAACAAGTCCCAACACTAATACTTTGAATTATGAATTACTTATAGAAAATTATTACAAAATATATTAATTCCAAATATCAAGATAGAATTCTAAAATATCTAAAAGCCAATTACAAAAATAGTACAAAAATTTAGGAATTTTTGCACTGCTGGCATTTTTGGCCCTATTGTTGAGGATGATTGTGATGACTAAGCCTCCATATTTGTTGCGATGTTTTCCTTGTTGTCTGGAGATGAAAACTTTCACTCGAGTAATTCACACAATTTATCCCATCTTTCTTTTGTTGGGATAGAAAATTTGATTAATTTTCTATAGGTCTCATCAACCTCTGTGTATTTCTGAAAAGTAGGTCTGATGATGAATAGATGTCTCAGCTCATGACAAATGAACAAGTCAAATTCAATTGCCTTTATGAATGATTTCCCTATGAGAAGTCCTTTGATACATGCAAATCTTGATGTGTCTTGGGAAATTTTTCATAGCTTTTCCAGATAGTCATTCAAATTTATCAGATTTTCTCCCTCATCAACTAGTCTTGGTAGTCCTTTCCTGTGCAACACCTACATCTTCTTATGAAATCTATGGATGCTAGTTTCCAGATTTTGGCATTTATTTTCTAGCTGAAGCATGAGGTTTCTTTTAGTGTGCATTCTCTTCACCTACAAAATTGTCTCTACTCTATCTTGAATTCCAAGCTGCTCCGGTTCTTGTATGTTTCTAGAATTCAAGATTTTGATGAGGGGTGTTGCTTCTCTAAGATTTTGTCCCAAATTTAATTTGACTTTCTTTAATAACTCTTTGGATCTTTGTACTAACTCTTGTTGCTCAAAGATAATCTGAATTTAAATCCAGATGTCTGTGAGGGTTTCATTGATATTTGTCCTGTTGGAAATATTTTCATTGATGGCAAAGGAGAAAAAAGGAGCAACACCAGAATTATCATTAAGGACAAAGGAGCAGATCAAGATTAGCTGGAGTATAAAGGAGCTATAAGGCAATGAAGGAAAAATTACAGTGGAGGAGAAGAAAAGAGGAAGAGGAGCAACAAAGTGCTAAAGGAGCAACATTAGAGGTAAAGGAGTAAGGCAGAGGAGCAGCAAAGAGGCATGGATCAACACCATAATTATTATTAAGGAAAAGGAGTAGAGAGGAGCAGTAAAAAGGCAAGGAGCAGCATTAGAAGCTTTATCAAGGAGAAAAGGCGGCAAAGGCAACAAGTTTGGGAAAATTCGTGAACACGCAGGCAGAGTCAGGCTAGTTTGTGTTCAAAACAGTGCACGAAGGCGCGTGCAACACGTGCAGTTATGCGAGCAGAGTCGGGTAAATTTCCAGAAAAACATGTTCAGAACAGTGTTTGGCGGAGACATCACAAATTTCAATCGCAATAGAAGGCCTAATCACATATCGCAAATCATAACGGAAGGAGTATCGCAAAATAGTAGAGACATAGAAATTGCGAAATGCGAAGTGTGGGAGATGACGTGGCAGATGACATGGCAACTGACGTGGAAGATGACGTGGACCTGACCCCACAAATCGCAAATAAATCTGAATATGCATGTTGAGATGGACGATCGGAATCTTATTGCAGAAATAAAGGTTGAGATATGGATGGTTAAGATCAAATCGCAATATTTAAGTGGAGGATGGACAAACAAGATCGTGTTGTAGAGTGAAGCAGAGATTGACGGTCGAGATCATATCGCGAACATAAAGTAGGAGAACGGACGATCCAGATTATATCGCATTCGGCCATAAGATTGTTAGCGCACTTCGCTATCGGCGATTTTTATATTTATATGTTAAGTTATCGCAAGTTAATTGTTTTAAGTTGCGATGCGATAAGAAGTGGGGTTTGTAATGCGATGCGATCGCATATCGCATTTGATAAGAGGAACCTTGTTATTGCTATGGCTAAATCTTGTGACATGCAATAAGGGGTGGATGCGATGTAGTTTCAGAGTTAAATTGAAAAGGATTTAAAATCTAGAATAAGGCCTTTTTGTGAATAAATTGCATCGGAGCTGGAAGCGGTGAATATAATGCAAAACCACCAAGAACGCTGAAATGCGAGAAGTGACCGGACGCAATATCGTACAAAGGTAAATATTGATATATTTTAGGTCCAGGTTTAATGTGGTTATGCTTGTTTACAAAGAAGTAAATCTGAATGGAGAGTTGACTTGGGTGTACAAAAAGGAAAGCATGAACGCAAGAAAATACTCGGGTAAGTAAAAAGACCCAACCCCGTGCAGAACAGTGTTGTATGCGGTTACGGCAGTGAGTTAAAAGGAAAGGTTAAACGCAAGATTAAAGACTCAAGCAAGGGACCTGATACTCATGCAAGGTTAGTGCATTCATTTAATAACAAAGTCTGAATGCAACAGAAGGCGACTCAGGTAAGTGACCCGACACAGAACAAAGGAGAAGGTGAAGGTTGAACACTGTGGGCACGAGAAAAATAGTTAGAGTCATGAAATGGAGCATTTGGTGGCACTGTTGGAAACGCAACAGCTGGGTCAAGTCGGGCCAAAAATACAGTTATGCAGAACTATGTTGAATGTAACAATAGAAACAGAAAAGACTCTGACAGTAGCAGAAAAGACAAATGCACAACGAGAAAAGAGCTTAGAAGGATGAGTGAATATTGTTTTAAATGTAAATGTATTAATTAATTTTTTATTGTTTGTGATGTAAAGGCAAGTCTCCATAGGCATAGGCAAAACTCCATGAGTGTTGTAATGATTATTTATGATTTAATAACCTAAACTGAAGAATGAGGAATCGAATGGGTGGAAGACATAGGGTCAGGCTTGTTCACTTCGTATTCCCTGTAGAATGCAAACAGTCATGGATTTATCTATATAAGAGATGTAATATAAGTGTGGATAGATAGGTTAGAAAGTTGCAGAATGGAACTGAGTGAAAGAATGTAAGAGAGTTGTTGAAGGTTGGTGAGTGGAAGAATAAGATAGAGCTAATAGAGATGTTGTGCATATCAAGAGCTGATATGAAGTAGATATGAAGGCTGAAGAGGTAGAAGTGGAGAAGGATTATAACAGAGTTGATATCCAGGTAAATCAACATTTTAGTTTCATGTTGAGTGAGGGGATTATAGTCTCCTTTCAAGTTGTATCTTGATAAATTTCCAGTTGGAGCTGGGTGAGGTAGGAGCCTCATGTGAGTTGTAGCCTATAGAAAATACATGGGATTTGGTTCTTCTGTTTCAAGTTGTAGCTTGATAAATTTCCAGTTGGAGCTGGGTGAGTTAGGAGCCTCCTGTGGGTTGTAGCCTACAGAAAATACATGGGAGTTGGTGCTTTTGTTTCAAGTTGTAGCTTGATAAATGTCTAGTTGGAGCTGGTTGAGGTAGGAGCCTCCTATGGGTTGTAGCTTGTAGAAAATAGATGGGGGTTGGAGCTTCCTTGCAAGTTTTAGCTTGAAGAATTTGAGGTAGTAGCCTCTTGTAGGTTGGAGCCTACAGAAAATCAGTGGTGAGAGGGAGTTGGAACTTGCCTTTGCATCACAACAATAATAAGATGTGGTTTTCTCCCTTATGGGTTTCCACTTATATCTATTGTCTATGTGCTTGATGATTATGTGTTGATGTGATGTATTATTCTACTTAATTATTTAATGTCCACACATTCAGTTTGTTGATTCATTATGTATTAAGATGCTTATAAAATGAAGTATTTAATGAGTTGAATGAAAAGAGTATTAATGACAAATAATGTACTAAACTGATTCACCCCCCCCCCCCTCAGTTTAGCTAAGGGTTCATCAATTGGTATCAGAGCAAGTTCCTTTGGTGTAAGCCTAATAGCTTGAAGGAGATCTGGTTGAGTCATGGACTATCAAAATGTATCCATGTTGAGTACAACAAACTTTCCTAAATGGAGAGATAAGGTTAAAACATATTTAATGTCTTATGAACCAGAGGTATGGAAGCTTGTATGTGATGGTTACTGCACAGATTCTCCCTCTTTGCAAGAAGAACAGTGGAATTCCAAGTCAAAATGTGCGATATATAACAGTCTTCATAACAAGGATATTGATTCAATAATGGATATAACTTCTGCAAAAGTAATCTGGAATAGATTGCATCTCATGCATGAAGGAGACACTAGTGGTTGCATTATCAAGAAGGAGAAGAAAAACAAGAAGAAGAATAAAAATTCCTTTCATAAAGGAAAAAGGTAAATCAAATGAGATGCTTGCTAGGGTGAATGGATGTGATTTCCATGAATAAATTATAGTTGAAGAAAAAGAAAAAATTGACACTGCCTTGACTAAAATAGAAATATTGAAGAATGAAAACAAAGACCTTAAGACACTGGTGCAAATATGTGATGAGAGAGAATATGAAGATAAAAAATTGTTGGCCTAAAGACACAACTTTAAAAAGAAAGGAGTTTAGGAAGAATAATTAATAACCAGCTCAAGGAGAGAGATATACAATATGAAAGACTAGAGTTTGAAATCATTTCAGCTGGAAGACAGCTAGATGAAGAAGAAGCTAAATTTGTTAGAAGACTGGATAGAGGCACACGTAAGCTCAAAGGTAAGCTTCCATTCAAGTGCTTTAACGATGGAAGAGTGCGCCATTGGGCCTCAAAATGTCCCAATAAGATAAAACAGAATTAGTCTAAAGGGAAAGAGAAAAGAAGCACCTATAATATACAGAAAGGGAAGAAATTTAAGAGAAAAAACCTTTTTTGCCCAGCAAGATAGCAGTGCACCTGAAAGCTCAGATGAATCCCCAGATGAAGATGGAATCTTAGAATTTGCATTAATGAGTATGGATGATCTTGAAGATGATCCTCTAGAATCTAAAGAATAAGGTAAGGTAGACCTTGAGGGGGAGTTGGTAAGTGCCTTAAAGGAAATTGAAAGGCTTAAACTTAAGAGTAAGAAACAGAAAGAGATTCTTCTGAAATATGATAAAACAAAACCAGATTCAGAAGACTTTATTAAATTGAAAGTTGAACTAGAATAATCAAGGAAAATAGAGGATATTTTGAAAATGGAAATAAAGGAGAAAAATCAAGAGCGTGAAAAGTTGGAAGAAGAAGTGGTAAGCCTGAGGACGAAATCAGAGAAGGCCCAAATTGAATTAACTATGAATATTCCTCAAATGAAAAGCTCTGGATAGTTTGAAAAGTTACTAAATGCTCAAAGAACTCCTCTTATAAAGTCTGGGATAGGATATGAAGGAGAAACTAGTAAGTCCAAGGTAGAAGACAATAAGGATATCACTTTGGTGAAAGCTGTAATAAAGGAAAATGATAACTCTCATCAATCTGAGATTATTCCAACTAGAAGACCGATAGAAGAAAGGAGCAGGTTGTGTAAGCAGCCCAGAGATGAGGTTGCCTCCATGGAGAACTCAAAGAAGGTAGCCATTGAAAGGGATGATGATGCAGCTCAAAAAGGATCCACAAAATAAAAATCCAACAATAACTTGATGTGTAAATACACAAACATAAACAAGCAACAACATTAAGAGAAAAAGAATGAGAGGAAGAAGCAAGCAGTTGCAAAAAGCTCAATTGTTCCTGAAGATGAAGTGAACAAGTTCAGAAGATCTCAAATGAGGTTCTTTCCTCCTATGAAAAATATCCCATGTTTCTCTTGTCATAAACCAGGACATATTGCGGCACATTGTAATACAAGGCATATCAACTTTAACCAGCAAAAGATGTAGCAAATGAGAAGACCCCCTCAAGCAAGTAGATGGAAAAGACAATATTTCACCAGGTACACAAATCATTTCCAAGGCTACTGTTATTCATGCAATGAATTTGGACATAAATCTGTTGAATGTAAATTATGTTCAAAAAGGAGCACAAAATGTTATACATTAGCTCAAACGTACCTAGGTAAAATAAGATGTTATGTATGCCATAAACTTGGACACAAAGAAAATTACTGTAGGATATCATATGCATTAAAGGACTCTAGATAGATGATGGAACCAAATCAAATCAAACCAAACTGTGAATCAAAAGGAGATGCAAACATTATGAAGAATCTGAATAAAGTATGGAAGAAGAAGAAAAAGGGGGAACTTGTTTCTTCAATGACATAATGAACCCATCATAGAGTCAAGGAGAGTTGCTCCAGGAAGAAACGCAGATATCCAGTCATTGATAGACAAGAAGCAACATCCCAGGGGGAGAGAATTTCATAAAAGGTCCCCATAAGAGTTGTAAAGGAAGAGCTTTTTGGAATAAGAACAGCTAAAAGTCTAGGAAGGGAAAGGACATTCCTCTGGCAAAGAACTATAGAGGAAGAAGGACACCTGAAGCATTCAATAGCCAACAGGTTGATGGAAGAAGAGAAAGCAGCAAGCAGCCATGTTGGTAAAGGGAACATCATTCATGAACTTGGAAACGAAGAGGATGATTACACTGCATGTCTCACTGAAAGTGTTGATAATGAAACAAAATTCTTTTAAGAAGGATGAATAAGAAAAGTGATATTATCATTATATCATTACAAATATCCATCCCAAGTATTATTATTGGAGCAGTGGTATGATACAGGTCCTCAGGATCGGAATATTATGGTATGCATCATGATGGTGGTATGGCAGAAATACATCAAGGAAGTAGTCCCAGTGTTATCAGCATTATAATATGTGTGGATTAAGTTCTGGTTGCTCTTATTAGTGCAAAGTATCTTCTAGGTTCAAATGCTGGAGAATGTCGAGTTGTGTTATCAAAGCATTGAAAGGTCAGTAAAATGTCAAAGCGTCATTATCTTATGTCCATTGATGTGTTATATTGAGCGCTAAAGAATCACGTATTTTTGGATATGAATGTATGCCTTTTCAAGTCAGTATTGATATACTTTCAAGGCCTCTTTCTTAAGTCATCCATAAGCTTGTAGAATTTTGTCTGATGAAACTTCAAATAGCCAAATTGGAAATGTTTCCCGAAGAACATGGTGATAGAACAGTTGAAGTGTCTGGAGTATGATGGGTTAGTTGTGTTAATCTTACTATTGAATGTCAAGAGTCTATTATTGATTCATCTGAAACTTACTTCAGCAGAAAGGAGTAAGATTGTCCAATGCATGGAAGGTATCGAGCCTCGAGGGTTTTATGTTTAAATATGTAACTATTCAGTGTCAAAGTCATTGGGCCTTTTATATTTAAAGATATTGTCTAATATTACAATAAGTTGTAGGCCCTGTTTGGAATCATTGTTCACATCAGCATCAAGGGCTTTCAGCTTGTAGTGATTATATCTTCAGAAGTCTGGCACATATCACCAATATCAAGCAGTAAGGGACAAAAATATATAACATTCTATGGTGACATGCCTTCCAGCATTCTCATGAGTTGTGATAGCATCATTTTGTTGTGTATATTCATTCAATAACAAAAGAACTGAATGAAGGATGCTTATACTGAACTCAAAGAGGAGATGCTCTAGGAAGCACCCAAGCATTATTATTGGAGCAGCGTTGGTATTGGAGCAAGCATTATTGATGTGCCGAGCTTGTGTTGAAGTTGGGCATGTTTTGTTTTGGAGGTAAGCAAATAAATGGATGATAAAAATATGAACAGTCTGTCTTTGACACTCCAATTAAGTAAATTGAAAAGGTCTTCATGAAACGCATTGTGATAAAACAATTGATTGATCCCGCATCTCCACTAGTACAAAAGGTTAATGATGCCAGGTATAAATTATGTATATTGTTGATTGTTGTTGAGAAAAGTGGAGAGATCAATGCAAATAGTTGAGAATATGAAGGGTATTGTAACTATGGTTGTCTGTGCTAGCGGAAATGAAATTACTGCATGGATTACCAATGGGTATCATATTATCTCGTGGCCTTGGATGCATAGACACTTTTGGCATAAGTGTATACCATAGAGATTAGATATATCAAGCTCTAACCATTAGTCTTCCTTAAGCATGTATTACACCTAAAAGTTATGTAACAGTGGTATGTGGGTGAATTTGAGAATCCCTTATAAAGAAAGTATGAGCAGCTAGCCTATGAACCAAGTTCTGTGCAAAGACATCCTTGAATCTGCAACGAAATCACTGTGTAATCTGGCAGTAAAGGTGAACCGTGGTTGCAAAAGATATATTGGCATCATCATATTTGAACAGATGTGTGTTGCAGAAGAAGAAATATTCCATCTACAATCTTCCTCAACATATATGTATCTCAGATGAAGATCATATTATAGACTGAAGTATATTTGGAGAAGACTTTATATATCGTATGGAGCATTCTCAGTATTTTAATATTATTCCAATGATGCATTTTGTATTATATAAGTCTAGTACAGTTTGTTCTATGGAGTGTCTTTATCATCACTTCGGCATTATACAAGTGCAAGGAGTCTGTGCTTTGGGATGGTATCAGCTTACTGTGTATATACATGCAAGTTCAATGATTCCCAAATTGTTCTCCCAACAATGCTTTTACACCAAATGGAGCAGGAATCCCAGCTAGGTATGTGGACAGAATGAAGAATGCTTATGCAAAACTATAATAAGGCAATGATTGAAAATACACTCGAAAAAGGTGTAACCCTTTGCCATTGATGTCAAAGGGGGAGGAAAAGCAAGCAGAGGAAGATAGACACTTATCATAATGAAAGGGGGAGAAAGTGTTGGAGGAAGTGTTGCCATCAATGCCAAAGGGGAAGATTGTTGGAAATATTGTCATTGATGACAAAGGAGAAAAAAGGAGCATCACTAGAATTATTATTAAGGACACAGGAGCATATCAGGATCAACTGGAGTATAAAGGAGCTATAAGGCAAATAAGGAAAAAGTATAGTGGAGGAGAAGAAAAGAGGAAGAGGAGCAGCAAAGTGCGAAAGGAGCAACATTAGAGGCAAAGGAGTAAGGCAAAGGAGCAGCAAAGAGGCATGGATCAACACCAGAATTATCATTAAGGCCAAGGAGTAGAGAGGAGCAATAAAAATGAAAGGAGCAACATTAGAAGCTTTATCAAGGAGCAAAGGCAGCAAAGGCAACAAGTTTGGGCAAAGTCGTGAACGCGCGGGTAGAGTCGGGCTAGTTTGCGTTCAGAACAATGCACGAAGGCACGTGTAGCACGTGTAGTTATGTGGGCAGATTTGGGTAAATTTCCAGAAAAACATGTTCAGAACAATGTTCGGCGAAGATATCACAAATTGCAATCACAACAGAAGGCCTGATCGCATATCGTAAATCGCAGTGGAAGGAGTATCACAAAACAACAAAGACACATAAATTGCGAAATGCGAAGTGCGGGAGATGACATGGCAAGTGACATGGCAGCTGACGTGGCAGATGATGTGGACCTGACCCCATAAATTGCAAATAAATCTTAATATTCATGTTGATATGGACAGTCAGAATCTTATTGCATAAACAAAGGTTGAGAGATGGATGGTTAAGATCAAATCGCAGTATTAAAGTGGAGGATGGATGGACAAGATCATGTCGCAGAGTGAAGCGGAGATTGACGGTCTAGATCATATCGCAAACATAAAGTAGGAGAACGGACAATCCAAATTATATCGCATTCGGCCATAAGATTGTTAGTGCACATCACTATCGGCGATTTTTATATTTATATGTTAAGTTATCGCAAGTTAATTGTTTTAAGTTTCGATGTGATAAGAAGTGGGGTTTGTGATGCGATCGCATATCGCATATGATAAGAGGAACCTTGTTATTGCTATGAGCTAAATATTGCGACATGCGATAAGGAGTGGATGCGATGTAGCTTCAGAGTTAAATTGAAAAATATTTCAAATTCGGAATAAGGCCTTATTGTGAAGAAATCGCATCGTAGCTGGAAGCAGTGAATATAACGCAGAACCACCAAGAATGCTGAAATGTGATAAGTGACCGAATGAAATATCGTATAGAGGTAAATATTAATATATTTCAGGTCTAGGTTTAATGTGTTTATGCTTGTTTACAAAGAAGTAAAGTTGAACGAAGAGTTGACTTGGGTGTACAAAAAGGAAATCTTGAATGCAAGAAAAGACTCGGGTAAGTAAAAAGACCCGACCCCGTGCAGAACAATGTTGTATGCGGTTGCGACAATGAGTTAAAAGGAAAGTTTATACGCAAGAGGAAAGACTCGGGCAAGTGACCGGATACTCATGCAAGGTTAATGCGGTCGTTTAATAACAAAGTCTGAACACAGCAGAAGGAGACTCGGGTAAGTGACCCGACACAAAGCAAAGGAGCAAGTGAAGGTTGAACGCTGCGAGCACGAGAAGAAGAGGCAGAGTTGGGAAAAAGGAGCATATGGTGGCACTGTTGGAAACGCAACAGCTGGGTTGAGTTGGGCCAAAAAGATAGTTATGCAGAATTATGTTGAATGTAATAGCAGAAACAAAAAAAGACTCTGACAGCAGCAGAAAAGACAAATGCACAGCGAGCAAAGAGCTAAGAGGGCTGAGTGAATATTGTTTTAAATGTAAATGTATTAATTAATTTTTTATTGTTTGTGATGCAAAGGCAAGTTTCCATAGGCATAGGCAAAACTCCATGAGTGTTGTAATGATTATTTGTGATGTAATAACCTGAACTGAAGAATGAAGAAACGAATGGGTGGAAGGCATAGGGTCAGGTATGTTCACTCCGTATTCCCTGTAGAATGCAAACAGTCAGGGAGTTATATGTATAAGAGATGTAATATTAATGTGGATAGATAGGTTAAAAAGTTGCAGAATGGAAGAGAGTGGAAGAATGTAAGAGAGTTATAGAAGGTTGGAGAGTGGAAGAATAAGAGAGAGCTGATAGAGATGTTGTGCATATCAAGAGTTTATATGAAGTAGATATGAAGGTTGAAGAGGCAACAATGGAAAAGGAGTATAACAGAGCTGATATCTAGGTAAATCAACATTTTAGTTTCATGTTGAGTGAGGGGATTGTAGTCTCATTTCAAATTATAGCTTGATAAATTTCCAGTTGGAGCTGGGTGAGGTAGGAGCCTCCTGTGGGTTATAGCCTACATAAAATACATGGGAGTTGGTGCTTCCGTTTCAAATTGTAGCTTGATAAATTTCCAATTGGATTTGGATGAGGTAGGATCCTCGTGTGGGTTGTAGCCTGCAGAAAATGCATGGGATTTGGTGCTTCCTTTTCAAGTTGTAGCTTGATAAATGTCCAGTTGGAGCTGGTTGAGGTAGGAGCCTCCTGTGGGTTGTAGCCTATAGAAAATAGATAGGGGTTGGAGCTTCCTTGCAAGTTGTAGCCGTTGAGTCAATTTAATGTCTTAAATTGCTAATATAAATTATCGACCAGGGTTAGTAAACTGATGAAGTGTGGTGCATTGTATGTGCTTAGTTAACCTTTTTGTTACTTCATTGTTTTGTATTTTATGTTGTTTTGGGGGGTTTTCTTCTTTGATGTCTAAATAGTGTTAATCTAAAAAACTATGAAAATAATCAAAAGAATCTAATTAAGAAGGAAGAAAAGGAAATGTTCCAAAGTTAATCCAATTTACAGAAAAATAAGCCAAGAGCTGTTGACTAGTTAGAACCTAATTTGGAAAACAAAGCATCTATTTTATCTTATCATAAGTCCTATTCCATGGATTTAAGTCTTAAAGCTAAGAATGAAATTGCAGTGCTTGAAAGTAAAGACAGAAAATGAAATCAACTAATGTACTTCAGGTTACTCTGGCATTCAATTATGAAGTATGACCTTCTTGAAATGATGTATTAAACAACTTTCTGTACTTGATAATCTAGAAAATCAAATAAATCATGCATAAGGTAGCTCATTAATTGCATTCATTAAACATTTAATCATCCAATTTATGAAGTATGACTAAATCAATCTCCTTGGAATGATCTTTAGGAATATCAGTGATGCAACTAAGTGAGGATCTGAAAGCAAAATGTAAAGCATGAACAACTAATGCATATTTGATTTTCTTCAACATTCAATATGAAGTATTACCCTCTTGAAGTGTTGTATAAGAAGTCAATTACACCTTAGTTTCTAAATTCCTGGAAAGCAAATAACAATGTGCAGAGCAAATTTAATCATTGTATGAATTAGACATTCAACCATTCAATTTAGGATCATTATCATCTTGAAATGGCTTTTAGGAACATTCATTGATACAATTAATTGATAGTTCTAATCTAAGAAAGTAAATGACAGAATAGTAAAGAAAGCTAGATAACTGTGAATTCTTATTACTTCAAAGCAATCCAATTTTGGAAAATAGATAAGACACTACGTTCTTGAGATGTTATTAGGAAACATAAGATTACACAATCATTCTAAAATTAATACTAAGAAATCAAATAAACTTTAATCTAGAAAAGCAAGTAAATATCAGACATTTTAGATGGTCAATCCAAAATCATAAGAATGGAAAGTTGAGAAGCTCCAAATGCAAGCCCTCTTCTTTATTCAGAACATGAGCATTTCTCCAACTTTTCACATCCTTGATAGGAGAAAGTTTCCCCTATTTATACAAAAACATGAAAAGTTATCTCATTAATGAGAGTCCATGAATCTCTCCCTATATCTCTACAGTTACAATCAAAATAGGAAATGGCACTTGTCTTCTTAGAGCTTCAATACAAATAGGAAATGAGACACATATCCTCATGATCCCATGATCTTCTCCACTCAAATTCAAATTTGGTTTTGGGAGGCCACAAAAAGGTCTTTTAGAAGCTTCCTTTTAACCTACACATGGCAACAATCTCATCCCACTTGTTAGGTATAAGCATATGCACATTACTTTCTAATTTTTAACCATAAATTCACTTAAAAATGCTAAGAATTAATAAAGTTTGGAAAAACATAAATGTAACCCAATAGTGGTAATGGCAAGGTAAATGTATGAAATGGAGGTGGAGTGAAGGTGATAATATAGAAATATAAGTGAAAATGTAATGGAAGTGAATGACAATTTCAAAGCCCAACATACCCCCCAACTGAAGCTATTGCATGTCCTCATGCAATCTATTACATTAATTATTTTTTATCCTTGAGCTTTGGCTTAACTTTGCGTGATATCATTTGATAACTTCATACTTCTGCAAAGTGTTTTACTTGAATTGCAACATGGTTGGTTCTTGTGTTACAACCATATTTTGTTGTTGCATTCAATTTTGACCTTTGATATTTGCATAATGATAATTTGATTATTGTTGCAAAGTATATCTTTATTTGATTGCATCATGGTTGGTTCTTGTGTGACAACCATGATTGTGTTTGTATCCAATTATCTTTTAAGTACTTTTGAAAATCCATTGTATGCTCATAATAATGATGTAATAGTTAATATCTTCTGGAAGTATGTGGGTTTCTAAATGTGATATGAACCTGGCAAAGTATGAATATGAATGTATTCCCCCCCCAATTGATGGTATTGGCAATTTTATGAAATGAGAAAGAGAAATGTTTTTTCCAAAAATTATCATTCTAAATTTTCAAGGAATTCTATGGTAAAAAGTTAGAAAATAATGTACCTTAACTTACCCTTTGAAAATGGACGAGCTGCATGTGTGGTGGCTGCAACATTCTGATCATAATCTTCTTCAAGTGGTTATGCAAGTTATGGAGAAAAGAGTAAATATGTATTTTTATTGCTTCTACTAAAACCGCTAAATTTGCTACGGAATGGTGTTGCTTTTGCTGTTGTCATTTGATTTTGTAGCTGCCATATGATTCTGCAGCTGTATATTTTCTTCATTTGCTCCAAAATGTTGAAAATGATAGTCTTCATGTCTTCAAAACTCATTGGCACAATTCCTGCTATGTGAATAGATGTTCTGATGTCGAACATAGCAGGAAATTGTTGACTTAGAGACCATTAATGGATGCCAATAATCAACACGAGAATTCCCACCAATGATGACAATGAGAGTCAAGGTGCCCAAACACATCTTGCTAGGTATGAATAATTTTGTTGTTGTCAAGTACCTAGAAGATCCGATGAACAAGGGACATTAATGTATTCCCACTGTTCGTCGGCAATAAGACTTGCCATTAAGGCAAGCCTCAAGGTGTTTTTGCAAGGATTTTAGACTCAAAGAACTATGGACTCAATAATTTGCATTGAAGCAAGGTTTATTTGCAAAATGAAAAGGATAGGAAAAAAAAAATGGAAATGGAAGATGAAAATGGAAAATGACAATGGGCAATCAGCATGTAGGTGAGCTTCTTAATTTTATTTGTGGAGTAGACAAAAAGTAATGGAAAGTGTAAGTGAATGGAGGAAAATGAACAACTAACTCTTGCTGGGAAAATAATTGTGGCTTGATTTGAAGTTCTTGGTTGGATTTATAATTCAAAAGGGAAGAAGAGTAATGGTCTTGATGAATATGGACATGGACTTGTTCCTATGTTTCTCATGAGATTGTTTTTTTGAAGGCCAAATGTTGTCACAATTTAATCTTCTTGTTGATCATTCAATCATCCTAAACCTGCAAAAAAAACTTGACAAAGAATATAAGTGTGTTAAAAAAGAAGTAGCTAATTTCTTTCTGATTCTTACGCAAAAATTAAATGTCAAATGAAACAAATTAAGGAAAATCAAAAAGTTTTATATTCGGTCCAATTCATAATATTGATAACAATCCATTTTTAAAGAATAACCATGAAAAATGAATCAACTCCGTGTTGTCGGATGACTTCATGCACTGTGCTCAGTAAAACAATTGACATCACAAAGATTCGTTGTGTCCTGCAAGTTAAAACTTCATAGAAAAATACACATCAACAATACTAATGTCAAATGTTCAGAAATCATCTAAATAATCTTCCAATTGTTCTGCAAACCATTATTAAGACCTTGTAATACATCATTTCCATCGAATGCTTTACCTTGTAAAATAATAAGCCATTGGTTGAAAAGTGAGCATCCACTCCTCTCGTTATGTGTAAGTTTGTCAACTAAGCGTACAAGTTTTAGAAACAAAAGACTTGGCATTTTTTTTTTTTTACTTGTTTTGTTTTTTTTTTTTAATTAAAATGTTTTACTTTTGTTTTAAAAAAAAAAAATTATATATGTTACATTTTTTTTAAATATATACATATATATTTTTATTAAACAAAACAATTTATTATTATTGCTATTTTTTCTTTATTAAAAATAAATTATATATATATATATATATATATATATATATATATATATATATTTAATGAAATAAAGCATGGATGAAGTCTTTATGAATGGTTTTGAAACAAAGTCATGCCAAATGCTTTTTCATGCAAGATAAAATAAAAATAAAAATCTTGAAACTTCTAAAGTCGACTTTCTAACTACGAAGGAGATGGAGGCAGAATCTTTCTCAATCTATACAGCATGCATTTGATGCAAATCTGACAGTGTCTTTGCCTCAAATGATCCATTTGTCACCCATCATGGTGCCACCACAGATGAATTTTGCCACATTCTCCTATAGATCAAGAAATCAGATTCTTGAATATTTCTCAAAATCGAATTTCATCAAACCGTAACTGTCTACATTAAAATAAATAAAAAAAACATTTTTCTCTCATGCACACTGCAAATTAAGGCTTCGAAGAACCCATAAATTCTCCCAATCTGTTTCGAAATCCTCAAAACCATTTTTGAGTTATCTAATTTCCCGTGTTCTAAGAAAAACCCATGTCTCTGTTTTTGAGATTCACCCAGGTTTGCTCAGAAACAACGTTTTAAAAACGTGTATCAAAACAATTATGTTTTCTATGAAGCTCCGGCAACAAAAATCAATTGTTGTGGTTGAATTTTTGATTTGCAGGTTTTGAAAGCTCAAAAAATTTGGCCATTGTGTCACGAATTTGATCCAGCAAAGATATTCAATTCAAACTCGCCCACCAAAATTCTTCATATTATATTTTTAATTGTAAATACAAAGGGTTATGCAGTGAATTTTTTTTTTCTTTCAATTTTTGCAAGTTGTTGGCTTGAAGAGTTGTTGCTTCAATGCTGCGTGGAGAGGCTTGGAGGCCTGTCTGAGCCGTGGCATGTGTGGCCTTTGCAAATTTGAAGGTTGCGTGGTTGGAGGTTTATTGGCTCGGACGCCTACGCATATGCGCAAGGCCAAGCCAAAGGCTGGCCTCACGCATATGCGTGGGTCTCCTTTGGTCATGGCCATAGCCAATACGTTCTTTGTTTTTTTGTTTATTGATTTGTTTTAAAAATATATATATATATATATATATATATATATATATTATTATTATTATTATTATTATTATTATTTTATATATATATATATATATATATATATATATATATATATATATATTCAAGAATTTAAAAATATACATATATTTTATTAAACAAAACAATTTATTGAAATTTAAAAAAGTTTATTTTTTTTATAATTGATTTGTTAATAAAATTATATATGTTATATTTTCAAAAATTTAAAAATATACATATAGATTTCATTAAACAAAACAATTTATTGAAATTAAAATTAATTTTTTTTTAAAGTTTATTGTAAAATTAAATCAAATGAAATGATGAAAACATAATTTTATTTTAATTTATTTTTTATTTTTTTTAAACAATTTTTTATTTTTTATTTTTTTTTATCCTCCAGATCACACGAAGCATAAGAGGAGAGCATACTCGAGGAATTATTATTCTTTTTTTTTAGATGTAAGAAATAAGGTCTCCTAATTACACTTCCCCGGCAACGGCGCCAAAGTGTTGAGTCAATTTAATGTCTTAAATTGCTAACATAAATTATCGACCGGCGTTAGTAAACTGATGAAGTGTATGTGCTTAGTTAACCTTTCTCTTACTTTGTTGTTTTGTATTTTATATTGTTTTGGGGGGTTTTGTTATTTGATGTCTAAAAATTGTTAATATAAAAAACTATGAAAAGAATCAAATGAACCTAATGAATTTTAAGAATGAAGAAAAAGAAATGTTCCTAAATTAATCCAATTTACAGAAAAATAAACCAAGAGCTGTTAACTGGTTAGAACCTAATTTGGAAAACAAAACATCTATTTTATCTTATCATTAGTCATATTCCATGGATTTAAGTCTTAAAGCTAAGAATGAAATTGTAGTGCTTCAAAGTAAAGACAGAAAATGAAATCAACTAATGTACTTCAGGTTACTCCAACATTCAATTATGAAGTATGACCTTCTTGAAATGATGTATTAAGCAACTTTTTATACTTGATAATCTAGAAAATCAAGTAAATCATGCAAAAGGTAACTCATTAATTGCACTCATTAAACATTCAATCATCCAATTTAGGAAGTATGACTAAATAAATCTCCTTGTAATGATCTTTAGGAATATCAGTGATGCAACTAAGTGGGAATCTGAAAGAAAAATGTAAAAGCATAAACAACTAATGTATATTTGATTTTCTTCAACATTCAATATGAAGTATTACCCTCTTGAAGTGTTGTATAAAAATTCAATTACACCTTAGTTTCTAAATTCCTAGAAAGCAAATAACAGTGTGTAGAGTAAATTCAACCACTGTATGAATTAGACATTCAACCATTCAATTTAGGATCATTATCATCTTGAAATGGCTTTTAGGAACATCCATTGATACAATTAATTGATAGTTCTAATTTAAGAAAGTAAATGACAAAACAGTAAAGAAAGCTACATAATTGTGAATTTTTATTGTTTCAAAGCAATCCAATTTTGGAAAATAGATAAGACACTACTTTCTTGAGATGCTATTAGGAAACATAAGATTACACAATCATTCTAAAAATAATACTAAGAAATCAAATAAAATTTAATCTAGAAAAGCAAGTAAATCTCAGACATTTTAGATGGTCAATCCAAAAGCATGAGGATGGAAAGTTGAGACGCTCCAAATGCAAGCCCTCTTCTTTATTCAGAACATGAGCATTTCTCTAACTTTTCACATCCTTGATAGGAGAAAGCTTCCCCTATTTATACAAAAATATGAGAAGTTATCTCATTAATGAGAGTCCATCAATCTCTCCCTATATCTCTAGAGTTACAATCGAAATAGGAAATGATAAGACACTTGTTTTCTTAGAGTTTTAATACAAATAGGAAGTGAGACACATATCCTCATGATCCCATTATCTTCTCTACTCAAATTCGAATTTGGTTTTGGGAGGCCACATAAAGGTCTTTTAGAAGCTTCCTTTTGACCTACACATGGCAACAATCTCATCCCACTTGTTAGGTATAAACATATGCACATTATTTTCTAATTAATAACCACAGATTCACTTAAAAATGCTAAGAATTAATCAAGTTTGGAAAACCATAAATGTAACCCAATAGTGGTAATGGTAAGGTAAATGTATGAAATGGAGGTGGAGTGAAGGTGATAATATGGAAATATAAGTGAAAATGTAATGGAAGTGAATGACAATTTTAAGGCCCAACAATAGCTTGCAGAATTTGAGGTAGTAGCCTCGTGTAGGTTGGAGCCTACAGAAAATCAGTGGTGAGAGGGATTTGAAGCTTGCCTTTGCATCGCAACAATAATAAGATGTGGTTTTCTCCCTTATGGGTTTCACCTTGTATCTACTATCTATGTGCTTGATGATTATGCGTTGATGTGATGTGTTATTTTGCTTAATTATTTATTGTCCACACATTCAGTTTGTTGATTCATTATGTATTAAGTTGCTTAAAAAATGAAGTAGTTAATGAGTTGAATGAAAATAGTATTAATGACCAGGAATGTACCAAAATGATTCACCCTCACCCCCCCTCTCAGTTTAGCTAAGGCTTCATCATGTCCATATGTTTTCCTTTGCTTGTGCCAAAGTTTGAGCCATTTCTGATTCACTTTGTAATTGCTCAACTTTGAGAGTGAGCTGCTAGGTTTTCTCCAACTCTACAATATAAGAATAATAAATTCTTAATTTCTACTATAACAATGTTTTGAGTTGAGCTTTTAATTTAGCAATTTCTTGCCCCTAAATGGTCAGATTGTCCATGGCTTTAACAAGGTCATTTGCAGGATCTCATGTTTGTGCTGAAGTTGATGTGGATGCTCCTGGCGTTGTGGCCACTGAAATTGGGACAGTTGTGAGTGGAACTATGGCCAACTGTGATGCCTCCTATTTCTCTTTAAGCATTTTCTCGAGCTCCACCTCCATGTCTCGGATTTGGTTGTTCAATTCAATGTTTATTTTGAACATGTCCTCTTTCTCCTTCTCCTTCTCTTAAACTTGTTGAGATTTTGTGTATTTGGGGTAGCATCGGATGTGCTCTAGCTCCCACATTTTGTGGAGGGACTAGAGTACACTTGATTTACAAGACCCAGAAAGGGATTTGGGAAATTTCATCTCGTTTAGAAGACGTTTAATTAATTAATTATTTTAATGTATTTCCTAAGTCTAAACTTAGTAAAATTAAATAATTAAAAGTAATTAAATTAAACATGTGATGAAATTGTCTTAAGTTACACAGATCAAGCTTTATTTTAATCTTAGCCATTGATTCAAGATCTGATCATGGTCATTGGTTTCCCAATGAGAAAATTATAAAGGAAAGGCTTGGGGTCATTTGTAAAGACACACACAGGCATAGCACTGAAGCTAAGCTGAGATTCTAGGGCAGGATTTGCTAAGAATTCTCAGAAGTGTTTCAGCTGCAGAGAGGGGAGTTTAGACAAAGGGGATGGTCTAATCCCAGTGTCTAGAATCAATAAGAGACAGAGAACAACTTCAGAGAGGCAGCGCAGAGAAGCAGGAGCATCAGCAGCAAGAGGGCAACAGTGGCGCATCGTATGGGTAGCTTCAGCTACGTGGGTGTTGCACAGTCACTCATAGGACAACGTAAGGCAGTTGGAAACCCTTAGAGGTTATGCAGAGACCCTTAGGGGCAACGTAGGGACTGCGTCACCCAGTCTGGGGTTACGCAACCCTTTCTAGGCCAGCACCGAGGGATGCATGTGCTACAGAGACTGGCGCAAGGGCTTTAGGGGCAGCATTGGGGTTTCTAGGGCCTAATTTTGGCTAAGTCCTATAAATCCCATTTGAGGGTGTGGATCAGTTAATATTTTGGCTTCAGAACCATAGGTGAGTTGCAAATCTATATTTTATATGTCAGGTTTTCTAGATCTGGAACCCAGATTTGTTGTATTAAGAAAACTCTTAACAATAAAACCCTCTAGCAACTAACATAACAGTTTTCGCGCATTGGGTTTTTCCGGGGACAATTTGTCCAGAAAATCACGGTGTCACTTTGTCTATGTGTGCATGTACTTTTTCTAGATTTGAATTGGTGAAAGTCTATTATGTGTTTTTCTTCGATATTAATTTGAATTCTTCAGTTAATAAGTTAATTAAGTAGGAGGAGCATAACCAGATCTAACAGTAGATTTCTGCATAATAGTAACATTCAGAAATTTTCACATGGTATCAAAGAAATTTCAGATCTAGGAGTGTCTCCAGCATAAGATTGAAGGATCTTACTGCAGAAAGTAGCAGGAAGTGCCTCAACAACAACAGAAGGACATATCTGAAGGGAAATTGCAGTTTTCAGAGAAGCAGAGTTACGTAGAGGGCAGGGTAACGCAGTCTTAAGTTATCTCCCAGCAGGCCCACGCACTTACTGCGCAAAGGCAGCGTTGGGATTGTTTGAAGCCAGCCAATGTGATGCAGATTTGAAGCTGTCGGATCCAAAAGTGCTTGAAGCAGAGCTACAGAACTTCAGAAGGTGCTGGTGGGGTTAAATTTCTGAAGTTTTTCATATTTTTAGCCTAAGCACTATTGACAAAGAGCAGGAGGAGATCAGCTTCTCAGAGAGTTTCTAGCCAAAGAAACTTGCAAATTGATCAAAGGATCAAAGAGAGCTGAATCATTGTTGATTTGGAAGATTTCCAAGAAGCGAAATCAGTTGCCAGAGGGAGCTGAAGGTGCTTGTTTTACCAAGGACCTTAGATCCAGATCTCTAGCAAAGAGAAAGGGAGCTCCGACAAATTTTTGAGCAGATGGCTCCTCATGGACTACATGATCAGGACAGATTGGATGACCTTTCCAAATTTTCAGTTTGGAAGGCTAGGATCTTGATAGTCCTATAGGCATATCATCTGAGAGACCATGCAGAATAAGTTCTGGCCACGTCAACCGATGAAGATCTCTTAAGGAAGCATAATGAAGTTGCTGGACATGCCAAGAGGTTGATCATGGATGGAATTAAGGACCATATTGTCCCACATATAACTGAAAATAAAACAACTGATGAGATGTGGAAGACCTTAACATCCCTATATGAGGGAAAATCCATCCAAAGGAAGATGTTGTTGGAAACTCAGATGCGGTCATTCATGATGACCAAGGGAGAAGACATGGAACATTTCCTCTTAAGATTACAGTCGATCAGAGACCAGTTGACTGCCACAGGTGCTAAGGCGGAATATGATGTGATGGTCAGGACTGCTCTCAATGTAGTCACAGATGAGGGGGAAACCTTTGTCCAAAGTATCTTGGGCAGAGCGGACCTCCCAGACTAGGACAACTTGTGGGAAATCATGCATCAAGAAGAACTCCGCAGAATCACGAAGAAGCAGTACAGCTCGGGATCAAGCAAAGTGAAGAAGGAAGATGAAGAAGATGTAGCCTTGGCATCAAACATGCAGCAGGGAAAGAAGAAGGAGGATCTATCAAAGATCAAGTGCTTCCAGTGTGGTGAAATAGGAAATTTCACCAACAATTTTCCTCAAAAGAAAAAGGACAAGGAAGCTTCTTCTTCCAAGGCTGTTGTAGGGGATTATGGGTCAGAAGACGATGCATCCATGAGCGCTCATGAACCATGAAAGTGGGACAACATGGATCTATAGAGGAGCTACATAATGACATCGGGATCCTTGAGCATCTCATCTCTTGAATCACATCCGAGCTACAAGAGGCTTAAGACAATAGCGAGACAAGTGGAGCAGTGGGTACATAGATCACGGATGAAGCAAAGGCAGATTAGAAGGCTGGAAGGAGCAGTGTAGTGCAGAGGCAGCAACAGCTTAGGGGCTAATGTGACTTCAGTAGCACATAACAGAGCTGCTTACGCAAAGCAAATCTACAGCAGCGTGGAGGCTTCAGGAGGACAGTGCAATGCAACAACAACGTGAGAGATTTCAACACAAGGGGCTGATGTGAATTCAGCAGTGCAGAGGGAGTCTGCTTACGCAATGCAGAGCTATAGTTGTGCATCATCCTTCAGATGATAGCTTAGATCAGCGGCCGATCGAGCTTCAGTGATGAGGATGCAGCCCAACTGACTTGTTTGTCAAAGATTGGGTAGTAGATTCAGTTGTTTCGCTCAACAATTGAAGTTGTAGTGCAACAGTTAGCAGTGGCAGTGCTTTGGGTAGCACGAATGCAACAGATTGAGAGGGAGATGCAGTATAGATGTGGAAGTGGCGGTGACAACGTCATGGGCAACAGTACAGAATGGTAGCAGCAATGCAAAGTTGAGTGGCAGCAGACCAAGCATCAACAACACAAAAACCAGTGCCCAAAATCTTGTAATGCATGGTGTGATGTATTGTTAGAGCACACTCCATGCTAAGAGGGAGTGTTGAGATTTTGTGTATTTGGGGTAGCATCGGATGTGCTCTAGCTCCCAAATTTTGTGGAAGGACTAGAGTACACTTGATCTACAAGACCCAGAAAGGGATTTGGGAAATTTCATCTAGTTTAGGAGATATTTATTAGTTAATTATTTTATGTGTTTCCTAAGTCTAAACTTAGGAAAATTAAATTAATTAAAGGTAATTAAATTAAGCATGTAATGAAATTGTATTAAGTCACACGGATCAAGCTTTCTTTTAATCTTAGCCATTGATTCAAGATCTAATAATCGATGTTGGTTTCCCAACGAGAAAAGTATAAAGGAAAAACTTGGGGTCATTTGTAAAGATGCACAGAGGCAGAACATTAAAGCTAAGTTGAGATTCTAGGTCAGGGTTTGCTAAGAATTCTCATAAGTGTTTCAACTGCAAAGAGGGGAGTTTAGACAAAGGGTATGGTATGATCCCAGTGTCTAGAATCAGGAAGAGACAGAGAGCATCTTCAGAGAGGCAGCGCAGAGAATCAGGAGCATTAACAACAAGAGGGAAGTAGCTGCACAACGTAGGGGCAGCAGCTACGCAGGTGTTGCGCATTCACTCCCAGGACAACGTATGGCAACTAGAAACCCTCAGAGGTTACACAAATACCCTTAGGGGTAGCATAGGGACGACATCACCCAGTTTGGGGTTACGTAGCCCATTCCAGGCCAGCGTTGAGGGATGCAGGGGCTGCAGAGGCTAACACAGGGGTTTCTAGGGCCTAATTTTGGCTGATTCCTATAAACCCTGTTTGAGGGTGTGGATCAGTTAATATTTTGGATTCAAAACAGCCAGTGATTTGCAGATCTATATTTTATTCGTCGGTTTTTCTAGATTTGGAACCCAGATTTGGTGTATTCAGAAAACTATGAATAATAAAACCCTCCAGCAGCCAGCAGACTGGTTTTCTCGCACTAGGTTTTTTCGGGGACTATTTGTCCAGAAAATCACTGTGTCACTTTTTTTATCTGTGCATGTACTTTTTCTAGATCTGAATTGGTGAAAGTTTGTTATGTGTTTTGCTTCGATATTGATCTGAATTCTTCAGTTAATAACTTAATTAAGTAGGAGGAGCATAACTAGATCTAAGAGTAGATTTATGCATAATAGTAACATTCAAAAATTTTCACAAAACTTCCTTAGCTTGTGGATCCTCTGTGGTAGGCAATTTAAGTTGCTTCCTTAATGTTGATATATTAGCATTCTTTCTTTTCATTATCTTTTTTGTTGCCTTCACATCACCAGGATTGTATCCCAGTTTGATCACCAGGTCTTCAAGTGACTTGATCTTGGTGTCCTTGGCTAAGGATGAAATCCTTTCCAACTTGAGCTATGTCTGTGTGTTGTTGACTGATACCTGTAACCTAGAAGCTGACATGGAAGCATTAGTTAGAGTAGAATGCATCATCTCACTAGATTGTTTATGTATTTCCATTTGGTCGATTAGATGGATTTGCTTTGCATCAAATGAAAAAACCCGTTCTTTGTAGTTTGTTGGTGTCTTTGGGGCTGCCACTTTTGCCTCAAGGAATGCAATCTGCATTTTTCCTTGCTTTGTGTCAAAGGCCAATAGGAGCCTGTGTTGTGATGTGGTTGTCTGCTTCCAGAACTGTGTATATGTGATGGTTTTAAGCATCTCATTATTTTGTTTGATTGCCTTGTACTTGGAAAAAATATTAGGCTCAACAGTGTCTTGAGCCAAATCAATTGTTTGTGGTGTTTCTGGAAGCTCTTTAGATGTTGATGAAGAAGGAGATATTGTGAAGATGTCATCATCCCTAATAGACACATGAGGACCTATCATAACAATTGTTTCTTGCTCTTTGTTCCCTTGTTGAAATACTGATGCAGAATTGGTTTTCTACTTCTTCTTGTATATTAGGAACTCTTTAGGTCCAATTTTTGTCACTAGGGAAGATTCTTCTTCTGTAATCCTTTTCTCCTGCTTTTCTTGAAGTGTAGGAGTTTGAGAAGTGGTTGTTGATATAATTTGTTCTTCAGCCTCCTGCAATGTGTTCTCTTCCCACTGATCTTTGTTCATGTATTTCTCTATTTCTGGACGAGGAGTGTGTGTGTAGGGTGTTGTTTTTTGCTCCACCCTCAGCTTTGAAATCACACTGAAAGACCAAGTAAAGCTCAACTTGAAATTCATTTGCTTTAAAAGAAAATCTACCTCTTTACCAGTTATTATGGCATTGCACACAAATGGTCCAACCCTTGCTTTTATTTTAAACTTTGCCTTTTTTTAGCTGCCACAAAATACAAGTCATCCATGTGTATCATTTTGTCTAATGTACTCCAATGAGAAGACTAACATATGTACAAACTTTGGCATATTATAGGGGGGGAATTCACACCCATCGATACTTATCTCTATGTAGTTTTGGTATAGATACCAGTCACCTGTCTTCACCTGGTCACTAAGATGAATTTTTTTTTGAATATCTGTGCCTATCCTAGGCTCCAACTCATTATGAAGCAGGCGAACCACTGTGTACAAGAATTGATCAACAAAGTTTATGAAAGTAAATTCTGTAGTGTTCTTCCTCACCAAGGAGGTCCAATGTATTATTGATTGAGCATTACCCTGCTCATCCATCTTATTAAAAGTAAAGGGAAACGTGTGTGCTTGATGATAATTGAACAAATAGACTAAAAATGCAGAGTATTTGAAAGCTCCCTCTATAGGAAACTTAATAAATTGATCATGCATAACATCTGCAATAAATTCATTCTACTTAAAAATGACAGGCTTCTCATTAGTGCTAAAAATTGACAGGAAGCCAACAATGGCCTCATCAACCCATTGATTAGAGTGATAACCAAGAATGTAGGATATAATGGTGATGATCTGCTTGGTTACCTTGGGGAAAATAGAAGATTAGTATGGAGGGTTTGTTTTAGGAAATTGGGCATCTTTTGGGAGGAAGAATTTAAAAATCTTAGCTCTTTGTGGGAAATTCAAGTTTTGGTAGAGCTCTGTGAGAGAGTATACTGACAATGGCTCGGAAGATTCTGGTTGGTTTACTAGCAGCATCTATGAAATAGTCTCAGCTGTGATGGTGAGGATAATTTCACCATTATAGCTCACAATCGCTCCGTGGGATGGCACATAACTGCTCTGACACCAAGAGATTAGCTCAGGGAACTAGTGTGTATGTGGGAACATGAACTGGAGCAAGGAAGACTCCCATAGGCATATTTCATCCCGCTGATCAACAAATTTATGTTTAAACCAAATGTGAAGTTCGAATAAATCGAATTCACAGTTGGTCTCAACGATTTTATATCTCATGTAGACTAAAGGCAAGGGATCCAGGTCTATAGGAGGGGACAACATAGGATTCTCTTCAGGCTTCTTGCCTTTGTTTTTAAAGGATTTACCCTTTGGGGCTATTATTAGACAACAGATAGAATTGATGGATGAAAAATGGAAATATTACCTAGACATGGAAACTATCTGATGGATGTAGAGGTGGGGTCACTGATGGATATAGAATGACTGTCGCTGGGCAGATTACCAGTCACTATAACGTCTTAGGCATCTGTAGAATTCACCTGATCATGCGAAACAACAAGGAAAATGAATTTTACGGCTTCTCTGTGTTTAATAGATTAATTTTTAGATTACCATTACAAGTTTACTGTTAGCGAGAGAGGGTTTGTTGTAGTGGGAGTGGGTTCATTACAGCGGGAGCGGGAAGCATTGATGGCTATAACAGATTGTTGATGTGGTCGGGGTTGCCATATGGAAGCTTTTGATTGGGAGTGAGATGGAGTTTCAGGATAAATTAAACGGAGGGGATGGATGAGGGAGTGGGGTCTGCGAGGGTGAGTTGGCGGGTGGTGAGTGGACGAGGTTGGCTAAGGTGGGTGGAGCGATGGTGGGGTCAGGAAAAGGTGTCGTGGCAGATAGGCGTTGGTGGAGAGGCCAATGGTCAACATCGCGTCAGAAGAATTTTCGGAGGGGGGGGATGCGATGAGGAAAAAGGAAGGGCAGGGGTGCGAAATACTGTGAGGGCGACACATAAAGGTGTGGGCCCAACCTTTTCGGAACCCCCCCCCACGAGCTAAGCACGATGGAGCTCTGGGGGGGGGTGGGTCTAAAAGCACTTCCTTGTCGTTGCTCCAGGTGTGGGTAGATCTTCACTGTCGATTTTTATTCATCTTATAGACTAACAAATAGAAATAACCATTTTTTTCACAACAATAATTAAGGTGTGTGTTGGTGAATCAAATTGTATATAAATCAAGCAACTATAAATCATATTGGTATTAAAGTCCAAATTTGAAAGCACATGGTGAATACTTTATTGTCATACAATGGATACTAGAAGATTGGAGAGCCATTGCTATAAGGTCTTGGAAGAAGTAGACAATTAAAAATGACAAACAAATTGTAATGAGGAATAACCTAAGAGAGAACTTGAAGTTGGGTTTACTCAATTGTAGCAAAGCATTGTTGTATTGGTCAAGATAGTAACACAACTATTGGAAGTGAAGAATGAAGAGAGATAATTTAGCAAGGACTAATTACATAAGAGAAAGAATGGAATAAACCAGGGGTTGATGAACAACCTAATGATTCAAGTAACACTTAATCACTCCATTCATCTTCAATTACTCCTTTCAAGGTTGAAGCACAATTTTAAATACAAATGTATGCTGGCCAAGTTGTTGAGAAACTTGATATTTGTTGAAATCTCTATAGGCACATTTTGGTATGTATCAAATAAAATAAACCTAAAGGATTTATTTGTCCCATTTGAAATTTTTTGGATATGCTCTATTATGGTGGGAGAGCCATGTTAAGGCCTTAAGGCTAGGTAAGAAGCCTATTGTAACAAATGGGAAAATTTTGACGAATTACTAAACTCATAATTCTATCCCATAGGCTATGAAGAGGAATAAGTTATGAGATGGAAATACTTCCAATAAGAACAAGGACAAAGTGTTCAAGAATACATGCCTAAAGTTTGGAAGCAAACCATAATATTGGGTATCTCTTTGGAATAACTTCATGTAATAGTGAAATATCTTAGAGTCCATATTTGAAGGCAATTACTATTATTGGGGTGAAAAGCAAATATGAGGAAAGCAAGAAAGATATTTACCTTGAGATAGAATCCAAGAAGGGGTAACAACAATAGGGCCAAGAAGATACCAAAAAAACCTAAAGGCAAGAATATTGCAACCACAACCTAAAGAAGGAACATTCCAAGAATCTTTGCAAACATTATGATGTAGATGGGCACATAGATGAGATGCGTTAGAAGCTTCATTTGGAATTGCATCCGAAATGCCGCAAGTCCTAGAAAGGAGCAAAGAAAACTACTGAAATGGAAAAAATAATGGTAGAGAGCATAGTGATGTGGATGAAACCATGGTATGCACCACACCGCAATAACTAAGTGAAGGTGGATACAAAAGCACATTATTCGAAATCAATTTCAAGTGAAGAAATGAAAGGTAAATGCTCTATTTGAAAACGTTTCTCAATGTAATATGATTTCTAAAACCTTAGTTGATGAGCTTGGTCTAGGGTTAGTATATTCATGTTTGTTGGGATGGTTGTAAGAGAAATTCTGCCATGAGAATCACCAAAAGATGTAAATTCTAGTTTGTCATTAGTATTGATTATGATGATGAAGTAGAATGTGATATAACACCTCTTGATGCATGCAACTTGATTTTTGGTAGTGCCTAGTTTGTGGAATAGAGATACAATCCTATGCCATAAATGAAACAGATATTGCTTAATCAAGAACTATAAGGCCTACCTCATCCAAACACATTCACGAAGAAGCAAAATATCCTTGGTAGCAACAAAACAATACCATGCTAGGAGATTGATTGAGACATGCCATATGCAAGCAACATTCATATCTTATGGAGTGGTGGTGTTGAAAAATCAAGTGGAGGCTACATGCTTCAATCTTCACCACCAATAAGCTTTTGGAAACTAAAAGACTCTTTTTGGGAAGATGTGATCTTAAATGGATAATTAATAAAAAAAATTTACTGTTTAATAAATTTTATATTTTAGATTTAATGCTTAAGTTATAAGTTTAATAGTTACAATGCTTTACTAATCCTTGTTTATAAATCTAGTCAAATCCCTTTTCCATGCCTTCATGAAAGTATTAGTTAAAAGCCTTTAAAAAAGAAATATTGAGAATGTAAAGAGATGAAGGATACAGAGTGGAGGTGTTACCTCGTAGGTGTTACCTTCACACTTTAAAAGAGACTTATGTCAAAAGGCATGCGAAGTGGGTGAAGCAGCCAGGATGGAAAGCTTTGGACAGAGAGTTTTCCACACATCATGAATACAAAGTGGTGATGTGGCATTGGAATGCAAAGCAAGGAGGAAAAGTTAGAGAGGGTCATTCTCTACGCTTTGTATAAGGATCAACATGGAGTGCAGGGCAACATATTTTAGGAATAGGATGCTAAAACTCTTTCCTCCACATTATGATGAAGCTTTGCCAGTTACATCATGATAAAGCTCCAACCTCCGCATTATGGTTGAGAAGAAGAGATCTAAGACAGAGGAAGGTCAACTTAGCAAATGAGTTGGCCATATAAAGTGATGACACGAGTACCTTGTGTCCAACATAGATGTTTGATGAACTGCAACATGCCATGTGACATCCACGTGGGTAATCATAAATTGTAACATTCTTTATTCGAATTCAGAGGAGATAGTTACTATCTCGAGATATATATTATCAAAGTATAAACTATTTTGAAAAGCTAGTTACTATCTCGAGATACATATTATCAGAGTATGGCTACAAATTTCTCTTATGGCATGAAAACGCGTAACATAATACAAGAAAGGCACCGAGAACCTGTTACAGTTTCAACTCTGCAATGATAAGTTCAACTATAGTAGTAATTCACATTTATTACTTTATAAACATCACTGGTATAGATGCTCAATAACTGGAGATGTAAATGCAAGCAATCATTGAAAAGCACAAACTGAACAGAAATAGACCAACACTGCACTTTATTATCAGAGAATACTTACAAAGCTTCTGCTAGGGATTTCTTTCACTGTACAAAGAAGTGTACTGCAAACCAGAAACAAACCAGAAATCAAGACAAGGCACCAAAGAATATTTACAGTTTAATGGAGTAGTTTAATGAGAAAAGGCACCCAAGAATATTTACAGTTTAATGGGTAAAATAGTGTATTGGGTGAGAGAGAATAATTTTATAGAGTGATTAGTTTTTTTTGAAATATTTTGAAATTTTATTATAATCAAATTCTAGAATATTCATAACATTTTTTAAATTCTAAAATATTTTAAATATTCATTCAAATTCTAAATATTCTCTAAAAAATTGTAACCCAAAAAAATTCACTTTGATTAGATTACAGACAGACATCACTGATCTTGATAGTTTAACTCTCTTTTAAAAAACACATACATCATGGAGTCACAGTGTTTGAGTTCTAATCTAACTATTACTGGATATTTGATTCTACTATCACGTGTCTGCTGTGGCCATACATAGGTTGCGTCACACACAGACACGAAGTTGCGTGTCGGATCAAATCACACAAATGCGAATAAATATTCTTCATTTTTCATTTTCCTTTTCAATTTTTTTATGGTTATCACAGGTCTATTTTAGTGGTTGAAAATTATTATTCTTTCCATATTGAATACTGTCCTTGAAATGAGAGTAGGCTGTTCATTACTTTTCTCTATATGCTATTTGTGATAATGTATCATGTTTGAGGTAATGTCCCCATCACTCTAGTCATTTCAGCCACTTGTAATTAGTTTATCAAAATCAAGTTGTCATCTCCCTATTATGATAATTTATTAGGTTTTATTATGGTAATTTATTGAATTATATGATTATTTTTATTTATTATTTTTTTTTAATATTATTTTTTATTATGAATATGTTAATTTTAATTTGTATTATAGTTTGTTAGGGTAATTTATTGAATTATATGAAAAAAATTATTTAAAAAATTATTATTTTTTATAATAAATATGTTAATTTTAATTTTTTATTTTGAAAGTTTATGGACTTATTCATAATTTTATGATTATAACAAATTATTCTATAAAATGTAAATTTTTCATCATTTTAACTTATAACATTTGTTGTAAACTCATTTATAGTAATAGTAATTATGACACGTGACAATGCATTTAATATTAGTTAGTTTGGAGAGTTTTTACTTTGTGAAAAATTGTCATTCTACCTCATAAAGATAATATAATATTGAAATAAATATATTATAATGACATGTGTGAACCCAACTTAATATTCGTTAGTTTGGAGGGTTTTTACTTTGTGAAAAATTGTCCTTCTACCTTATAAAGATAATATAAGATTGAAATAAATATATTCTCTTTTTCAATTAGATGTAGCTCTAGTGGTGATTAGAAGAAATGTTGTTATGCTCCTTACTTGAGTTCAATTCCCACATGTAACATATTGAGTTCATAACAAGTATATCCTTGCATTGGCTTTGAGAATGAATATTCCTCCTATGGAGTATAAAGATATTTATGGGAAGAAAAACATTACTACTCTCTAATTAAAACTTTCTAATTCTATCATAATTACTTTCCAAAATATGTGTATTCCTCATATGGAATATAAATATATTTTTGGAAGGAAATATCAACATTGTGGGGGAAATCACACCCAAGCATTGATTGAAATATGTATTGCACCTTGAGTAGGGCTTTAACTCAATGAATATACAAGGATTTCACTCAATAAGTACACTTTACCCAAATACTCACAACAATAGTTCATAAAGACCTCTAACTTACAAGAAGGTTCATGTGTGCAAGAACACTTCCTACTTTAGCCTTGGTATCATAATATCTTTAGTAGCAGAGTTATTTTTCAAAAATTCTAGGCTTAAATAATGGCCCTACATTGATTGAAATATGTATTGCACCTTGTGTAGGGCTTTGACTCAATGAATATACAAGGATTTCAGTCAATAAGTACACTTTACTCAAATACTCACAACAATAGTTCATAAAGACCTCTAGCTTACAAGAAGGTTCATGTGTGCAAGAACACTTCCTACTTTAGCCTTGGTATCATAATATCTTTAGTAGCAGAGTTCTTTTTCAAAAATTCTAGGCTTAAATAATGGCCCTTAGTACCCCCCAAGCTAGATATATCCCCAACTTCCTCTCATCCACTTAAACAATACTTGATCAATCTTCCACTACTCCAACTACCAACACAATCTAATGGTAATTTCCTCTTTCCCAGGACATAAGCATTCAATATCACAATAACCAAACTCTTAATGTCAATCTTTTCCTTTCCTTTTCCCTAAGAATTAAAACAATAATTTTCCAAAGACTTTTGTCCTAATTTCATTTTTTTTTCAAACTTCCTTTATTAGTGTAATTAGTCTTCCTAATACAACTAGGGTGAAATTATGGTTAGGGTTAAAGAAACTTAAGTCATTTATGTGTATTTAGTAGGTTAAAACCAACATCTTTGGGCTTTAACTCTAGTTTAACTTAAGAACCATATTCCTAAGATTTTAGATCAAACTTTCCATTCCCAAGCATTACGAGGTGAAAACTTCTGGGTTGAATTTCCTCATTAAGCAAAAGTTATTTCCTTGGATGGAATTTCCAACAAAATATTAAAACGCAACATCCTTAATCCCATCATTTGACCTAGGTTAGTGTGGGGCTTGGGATCATTAACATGTACTCATCATTTCTCAAACATGTTGGATAGTTTTACAAATACATCATATATCATTATTTTACCAATGTTAAATGATATCATACTTACCATTACAACCGGTCATGGAAATGAACAAATCATAATCATAAAATAAATTCATTAAGTATATATTCTAATCAAATGGGATAATAATCACATCTAAGAATATCATTGATCAATATAAAATACAATTATTCCCACAGTAAAATATCCTCGTCAAGTGAAATATGAAATTGCATGAGAATAACATTCCTCACCATAAATTTTAGTATTCACCATAGTAAATGTTGTTTTAAAAAAACTATACTCAAGTAAGGAGATCATCCAACTAAACCAAAGTGAACTAAGTAAAGCAAGATGTAGAACAAGATATTACAACTTAGTGAAGGTGTTTTAAAAATAACTATTCTTAAGTAAAGATATCATCTAACTAAGCCAAAGTGAACTAAGTAAAACAAGATGTAGAACAAGATATGACTTCTTGCCCACTAAAACAACTATGACATTGGAACTTATTATCCTAACAAATGTAAGGATAAAGTCCTCTCATTTCTAATTCAAATTCTCATGTTTCATCTCCCTCCATGTAGTATTAATAGTGAACCTTGACCCATCCAATAACTTTGTCCCATAAAAAACGTTGTTTAGTTCCCATGATCATTAGGGGTTTGGTTTGGATTCCTTGTTGTCCTAAATATACATAACATCAAAGACTAGGACATGATTTAGATCAAACAAATATTTCTTAAGTAAGGAGGTAATACTTTTTTTTTTCTTTTTCTTCTTTTTTTTCTTTCCTCCTCCTCCTTCTCTTTTAGGAATAAATCAACAGATTTTCTATTAATATAATTGTTTATATATTATAAAAACCATCATTCTAGCAGCTATCACTCCGATAACCCTATTTAACAATATGGCCCATATATCTAAAAAAAAAATCTTGCAAATTAATCCTAAAACCAATATATTTAACCTTTTTAACAATGTGTACAATCAACATATGACTAGAACAAGTATATTATAGCCAGAAACATCAATGAAAATGAACCAAAAAAGAAAAACTTCCAAACTATGTCATGTATACAAAAAATTCCTTAATCCAAAATAACTATCGTTGTTGTATACACTGTAGATGATCTTTCCAAGAAGATATCAATGGCCAACTTTTGATAGTGCATCTACAATCCCATTTGGTTCCCAGAATATATGTGTTAAATTTAGCCCATCAAATAATCCAATCAAATTTTTAATCCTTAAGAAAGCATGGGAGGATTGAAGGATGTCTCATCTACAATCCACTCAATAACTGCTTTAGAGTCACCAAAAACATCCATAACCTTTATGGATAACAATTTTTCACAATATAAAATGCCCCAAAGTGCAATGATAGTAGGTGCCCGACCGACTGAACCAATTAAAAATGATAGAAATGTCTTGGGTTTATAATAATGTATGTACCACTCCCACAAATGTTCCTATTTGCAACCCCATCAAAAACCCCACAAGGCATCGATGCCAAATGTCCACTAGTTTGATACATCTCTTCCAACTCTTACATACCCAAGGACCGGTCTCATTGAAGTATGCACATATATTAATACTGGTTATGTGGATGTCCACTAATTGATTCTAAAAAATGCACCTATTATTACATTTCCAAATGTCCCAAATACATTACATTATTCATAATCAAGTGCGGTGGTCAATTTGAATTGTAACTCATTACACTTATTTGCTTCAAATCTTGCAAACTCCATAATATCTTGTTGCCAGTTTCCTCCATCTACCCAAATGTAATAAATTCATTTTTGGCTTAGCTCTAAGAAATACTTACTCTTCAACCTTGAAATTTCATTATAACCTTTTGTTATTTCCTCAAATTTTTAATCTATCTTGTGTAATTTTCAAGTTTTTTTTTGCATGTACTTAAGTTTTCACCAATTATAACCTCCCCTATTGCAAAATATGTGAGTATTGTATTCCTTTATTGTGATAGTTTATTGGGCTAGTTGTAATCCTTGGTATCATGGTTACTTATCAAGCTAATTGTAAAATATCCTCTTAACATGACAACTTATTTAGCAAATCTGCAGTTCTCCAATAACAGTGGCTTATTGGGTAAATTGTTGTAATCTTCTTATTATGACAATGTATCATGTTAGTGTTAATCTCCCTAACTTGCAGGGTATTGGGCCAATTGCAACCCCCATATTGTGGTAGCTTATGAAGGCAATTGTAATCCCTTTGGTGTTAGGTAAACTTGACTCGATGAAGGAGTCAAGGCAGTTAGGTTAATAATTGTGGTTTCATGCACCTGGTATTGATGGCTTATGGTAGAAAGAAAGAAAGAAAGAAAGTATTTTTAATGTCCACGAGGCTAAAAATAGCCTATGGGACAAATTGCTTCTCCATTTGGCTCTTGTATTTGGCCCTTTTCCTATGAAGTTTTACAATAACCGCTCCCAGCTTATCGACAAACTCTTTGCTGAATAGATTATCCCAAGAACTAGCTGCTAGAATACCTGCATATTTTTCCCTGCTGTCTTTGAAGGCCTCACATTCTAAAATGAAATGCTTTTCTGTTTCCACTTTTCTAGAGGAACAAAAAATACATACTCTTTCCTCCCACATTTCTTTTGGCCTTTTCCAGCGCCTTGTTTCACAACAGAGTTGATGAGAATTAGTCCTTAATTGAGCAATAAGAATTTTAGATCTCCAAGAAATATTAGCCCCTATATACGCCTTTTGTTGATGGTTATTCGTGGGGTTAAACTCTTCAATGTCGTACTTCTTCTTTCTCCCTAGCTCTTTCTCCCAAGTACGTTTGTGGAACTTATCCATAACAAAAGTTTTTATCTCTTTACTTTTTGTAGGACACATGCTCAAGCAAATACCCCATTTACTAAACCATTTGTTATTTTGCCGCATCCAAGTCTTCTTTCTTTTGCACAATCTATCACTAAACACAACCTTAGGCCATCTACCCTCTTCCATTTGCTCAATTTTTTTTTCAGATACCTTATAACTCACACCATAGCAATTGATTCAATAGGAGCAGTCCCTGTTTCACTTAACATGATAGCATAAGGAACTGCACTTTTAATTTTGAATTTGTTTGTAATCAAACGCTTCTCAATTTTTTGGTATTGAGCCCATGATATTACATGTGACAAAGCTTTTAAAATGTTTGAAGATTCTCCATTCTAATGTGTCAGAGTTGAGTAGTGAAGGATCAACCAAGATATTAGTTGACTTAGTTGTATTTAAGCCAAGGTTAATAATAGATCTATTGCTCGCTGATTTTTTTCCAATTGATGTTTTCCATGGTAAATCACTATTTATGTGTGTTGTTGTTTTATATGTGATTGTTCTTATTCTTCTTCTAATATTGTTCTAAATACTTGTTATCTCCATATCATTATCTAAATAGTTAAAATTCCTTAAGCTAATTACTATCACTTTGTTATATTAATATATCAAACCAATAGTAATTCCATTAGAGTAATCTTATCAATTTAATAGTAATCTCTTCCTAAACCTTTTATTAGAGTTGTTTGTGTGAGATTTAATTCTCATTGGATTTTAAGTCCAATCTCATTTAAAAATAAAAATAAAAAATTGAAAAGGTCGAAAGTGAGAATCAATTGTGAGATTACATTCGTCAAGAGACATCACATCCCAACTCAGTAAAGTTTTACACAATTTTAGTGATAATCTCCCTTTATCCAACATTTTAAAAAACCTTTCTTACTATTTATATATTAAATAAATATTGAATTAATGATGGCTTCACACTTATCTATTATCCATCAATGTGAAATGGTATCCCCCACTTCAAAGAATATGTAATAACACCGTATAAATATGCAAAGACGTGTACTAGATTTTTTTTAATTTTCACGCTCTGGGTGTTCGGTCCTCACAGATACTGGTCAAATGCAAAGATTCAACAAAGCCGTTGAAAGGAAGGGTATCCAGCTGTGGACCCTCGACCCAGAAGCGAGGGCTTTCTCGCGCGTAGGCGTCGGACATTACACAAATATAATGGGGAAAAACATGTTTTCGAAGCGATTTATTTAGAAAAGGCAACGTGTACCTGACTTCTACTGTTCGAAAACTTTTCATTGGCGTCTTTATAACGTGGCTGGAAGTGAAATGCCTTTACCGTAAAGGCTATGAACGAATAAAGTGCAGTATGACCAAGATCTGCCAACTGGAAGCATAAATTTCCATGGGCGTCTTAAAAACGTGGGTGGAAGTGAAATGCCTTTACCGTCAAGGCTATGAACAAATAAAGTGCAGTATGATCAAGATCTGGCAACTGGAAGCATAAATAGTTTGATGATCTCTGGGCGTTCTCTCGATCGCTTTCAATAATTGCAGAAGGAATATTTGGTATATGGATAATCCAAGGAGTAGACCACAAGCAAGCATATCGGTTCCAGGATTGCCTCCATGGATGAAGAACACCCTGCAAAAATTTATGCAGGTCAGTCAGTCTTTTTCTCTTTTGGGTTTGTGTTACAATTGTAAAATCCACTCGTAGATGGATTGGATTGTTGGTTTTAATCGTTTATTCTGAGATAGGGATCTTAATTTCATTGTTTATTAGGTACCCACTTTCTCATTGTGGATTGTAGCTTGTTTGTCTGGTATTAGGAGGGGCAAACCCATATCAAGTCCGTGTCCAGTACATTACACAAGTTAGGAGGCCCTGGAACAAAAAGCACTGCGACATCCACGGAGGCAAGCGAACCAAAGCCTTTAGATTTCAGGGTAAAATTGGAAAAACAGCTGCAGGCATGGAGGGAAAACAATCAATGGGTTGACCCAACTCCTAAAATAGAGGTAGGTATTCGGTAACACCCACCTTCTCAATTAGAGTTTTTTATCATCCCAATTTGAAGGGACCATTAATTCGGTTGGTTTTTTAGATGTGAAGGTGGGACTATTCTTTTAAATGTAAAGGTATTTTATTTTTGAGTAATACATAATAATTGTGAGAAGGGTGCAGTTTTTTTTTATTTTTTTTTATTTTTTTAATATGTAGTTTATAAGGTTGTATTCACACCAAAAGCTTTGCCAATTGAGAAGCTGTTGTTGGGACGCAAGTCTTATGAGATGACAGTATCCCTCAAACCAGTATTAACATTGCGAGACGTTTTAATATCACGTTTTATGGGTTGTCTTCAGTTCATGATTGTTATATATCTAATGTCTATTACAATGTAACATTCTTGTTACAGTGACATATCCCTAAATTGGAATTTCATTTCATATTAATGATCATCTTCTTCTTAGTGCCCCAAAAAAAGGATATATCAAAGACTCATAAATAAATCAATGGACCCAGGCATGGATATGCTGCTTAGCAGGAGGGCCAACATATCTACTTTTGTACGAATGTCAAGAGAGCCAACATTATATCTGAAAGCCGCTATCCTAGCTAAACACTGGAGTCCTAAGTCTGATTGTTGAACAACTTCAATTAAGGGGATAATTTTCCCTGATTTTACAATGGATTGTTATGTGGGTGAAACAGGTTACTGTCCCAAAAGGCTCTCTCTGCCACTTGGATGCCACTACAGAAGTTGGATTACCACCAGATGCAGTGTTTGACATTGTTATTGATCCAGATAACAAGAATGTATTCAAGAACATCAAGGTATTAGTGCTCTGAGAGTAAATACCTCCATGTTTTGTAATTTTTAAATGGGACTGTTTGAATTTGATCATGATGTTAATTGATGGCACAAATGTTCAGGAAGTGAAATATAGGAAGATCTTAGAAGATGAAGGACACCGGCAATTGGTCGAGGTCGAGCAGGCTGCAATCTGGAGATTTCTTTGGTGGTCAGGAACCATATCAGTCAGAGTTTTTGTTGAACAGGACAGGCGCAATCATACAGTAAGTAACTAAACTCATCATATGATTTGTAAGGTGTTCCCACATCTAATTAAATGCAAGCTCTAATAGAGTATAATTTCCTTGCAATGGATGGTGCCGAGAATATTTCCCCATAACTGATGGAAAATATATGTTCAAACTTCAGTCATTATCAGGTTGCAACCTATGTCACTGAGCTTGGATATGAGTTTGCCTTGCAAAGTTGGAAAACAAAACATGTCTAAAATTGTGAGTAAATAAGCTTAGACATATTAAACAGTATCGGTAAGTGTCTTAAAATTTTTAGAACATTTTAGTGTTTGAGCTGGCACTCTGATGCATCCAGTGTGTACGGACCATGTACAATATCTTTCATTTGTTTCCCCACCATATTAATAAGTCTTATGACGTACGCTAATTGTCTGAAATCGTTCACAAAGAGTTGTTAGTTAATAAGGGGATGGGGAAGATGACAATGACATTCTTACGAAAGGGCTACTTGCACCTGCAGTAGTTTCCTTGAGCTTGTGTACCATTCTCTGTAGTCATGGACCACCTTGTCATTGCCCAGATGTACTATTCTCAATTTGTCAAACTGTGATCGTCTTTGTGGGTTTATATTCATTGGACTACAGAGCTCTCCCCCATAACAAAGCATGCACAATGGACTTCCAACAAAGTGATATATTAGTGGGGTTAAAGGTTTTTAACCGTAATAGAGGAAGATAATGGGCATGGATAATGAAAATTACTTATTTTGAATTGAATGGTTACCTTTTGTTCTGTCTGGACCTTCTTGCCTTACTTTGGAGGGAAGGGATTATGACAGTTCATAGAGCGTTTGGATCTCTCTGTATCAAGGAAAGGTTTCCACTCAGTACAATGAAGCTTCCTACATACACATTGGCAATTTGGAGAGGGGAGTCATAAAAATGCGTGACTTGTGGTGGAAATCCACTGCAAATATTTTCTGATAGGGGGAGCTTTACACATGGTAAAACATAAACCATGAAGGAGGTTGGACTATGATAGACATGGGAGAAAAGTAAAATTTGGAGAATAACTGAAGAGTATTCTACGACTTACAAAGATATCCAGAGCTTCATATGGAAGGTAAAGGGAACTCTTGAAATTTGTTGCTTGCCAATATCATAAGTTGGACATTTGCATAGGAATGTCAATGCCATGTTCCTCATTGCTACATTGTATCCATTAAAAAGTTGTTAGATATACTAGAGAATAAAGGGAAATTGAGTTTGTACAAGACTCATTTATTTTATGCATGGTAATTATAATATGCACCATGATTTGGCTTCTTTTGGGTACATGGGAGAAAAACAAGAAACAGAAGTGCTTAAGAGTTAGTTAGTTCTTGTCTCACATTTCAAAAAATCATATTTGCACTATCTTCCCAGCTTTAAGTGAAACTATTTCATCCTGACCTCCCATGAGTTGCGGACAACAGAATTCATGGCTGCAAATTCCAAGTGCAGCTTACAAGCAAGGTACTAGCAATGCCAAAACAACCATATTGAAATTTACCAAGCCAATGAGGCTTGCCATACCTGCAGTACCATCTCGAGGATGCATGGGCAATGCTATTGGTGTTTGATACAACCTGGATGCGGTAGTAGGTTATCTTGTTATAGTTCTGGTGACTCCCTTGTGAGTTTGATCATGATAATGTCCTTATGTGTCCACAGGGGTATATTCAGTGGTCGTAATCACCACAGCAGGCAAACAAAATGCCACAATAATAATAATCTCATACTTACAAAGTTGCATCCACCACTTCCTTCTCTTAAGTATTATTGGAGGCATCATGGGAACTTGCGGAGCACATAAAAGTTTAAAACCATCATACTTATGTCTGAAATCTTTTTACATGATACAGTCATGTATTTTATCCTTGATATTGATCTGGATACCATGTCTGTGTCTTTGACTAATGCCAAATTTTGTCAGTTGCCAGGATTATGCCGAAAGTTCCCCTTGCCTACTATAGTGAGAACAATTGGTTACTTGCTCAGGATATTTTTCTAATTCTTTTTTTTCAGGAGAAAAGGATTGTTTCTCTCATATTATATTATATACAGAAATATGGAGTTAGCTCTGATCATCATTTATTGCCTCACACACTTGCATGTTCATGGAACAGTTCTGTAATCGACATCACACCTTATCCTAGGTATGCTGACTTCTTATATTTAGACTGAACCATTACCTATTGTTAATTTTGGGCAACTAGGTCCAAACTCCATGTTGCATTGCTCCTTTGACGATGGTCATATTTTTTGTTGGATTCCTCTTTCGAAGAGGTGCAAGATTGATCTAAAGATCATCTTGATCAGATGAGCAGAACATTGATTTTGAATTTATTTTCCACATGTGCAAGGTCGGCCAGATTTATCCCACATGCCTATCTCATCACACATTCTCTCATTGTAATCTGATTGGTTCGATAGCCTTTGAAGCCATTATAAGTTGAGGTACCCATCAAGCCTTAACAAATACTATTTCTCCGGTGATTGCTCTCAACATAGACTTGGGCTTTGTCTTCACCTTAGCTCTGATACCATGTAAATTTTCATAGATGTTCTGTGCTTGATGCAACTTTACTTTAAACCCGATACCAAATAGCAATCACATAAACATGAAAGTAAAATGCTGATAGAACATACCAATAGATCGACAAAAGACAAGCCAAAAATACACTTAACTTGATCAGCAAAATATATGTGTTGTGGTGCGTTAAGACGGTCAACAGGATGCTTCAACCAGCAGAGTCTCCTCACAGTGAACCAACCAGAAGTGTCACACAACCCTCAAGACAACTCTACAACAGTGAACCCAAAGTCAACAAAAGTCAATGTTGTCCAGTCAACAGTCAATGCAGAATAGCAGCAACAGAAAGTCAACGCAGCAAGGTCAAAGGTCAACGTGCAGCCTTGGTTTTTGTGCTAAAAAATGCGGATTGCAGAGATCGAAGTTTTGGGAGAGTTTGAGGTCAAGTTGACCAAGTGTTGACCAAACTCAACGCTAGTCAAAGCTGCGCTGAAAACCGTAGAACAGATCTGAAACCCTAGCTGCTGTTTTCCCACGTGTGAGAGAAGAGAAGCCTCCAAATGATGATCGAACCAATCAGACACAAGAGAGAAGTGTGTGATGAGTGATGGTGAAAATGACCTCGAAGTTTGACCAATATATATCCATCTGCGAGGGTGTGTGACACCCCTGTTGGAGCTCCAAGCCTACATTACAATTCTGGCCGACCTTGCACTTAAGTGGAATTAATTCAAAATAAATGTTCTCCTCATCCGATCAAGATGATCTTTAGATTGATCTTGCACCTCTTCGAAGGAGGAATCTAATAAAAATATTGGCATCATCATCTGAGCATCACAACATGGAGTTTGGACCTAGTTGCCAAAAATTAACACTCCCTCTCAACTAAGGAGAACTCCATCCACTTGTGCCATCCAAACATCGTGCGTCATCCTGTTGTAACTTGCTTTGCTGGCTTCTTTATTTCAAATGGTGAGTCACAAAGACAACACTCCTGGATGACTTGAAATCAGCTCAGAGGTCCAAAACCTCTATAGGATTCAAACGAGTCTCATACTAACTCGAAGTTAGTTTAACTGACCCGAAGTCAGTTGGAGGTCCGAAACCTCACTTGGACTCAAAAGAGTCATATACTAACCCGAAGTTAGTTTAACTGACCCAAAGTTAGTTGGAGGTCCGAAACCTCAGTAGACTTGATCCCAAATCAAGTGGTTGGACACGTTCCATCCTAGACATAGAGAGTATGGCAATCACTGATGCATTCATCGGTCTTGCTATCGGTCTCTATCCACATTTCCCACCTCATTGGCCAAGATGAGAGGTACTTCCCATGAGTCCAGTAATCCATGGGTAGGATGTATACGGGGCATAGATCAAAGAGAGGTAAACCGACTCAATATCATCACGGTGGGGCGAAAGCATACCAACAAGGTTCGACAAGCCTAGCCCTGTGGTTGCTTATAGCTCCAAGAAGCTATCCCCAAAGCCCCCATGGAGCTCCCAGAGCTCATCGTCCAACATGACCCTCTGAATAGGGTCGTTCCACGGTTCCAAGATTCTCACGGAAGGTTAGGAACATGACCTTCCCCAAGGGCTTTGTGGGAATATCTGCGACCCGCTCATCAGTTCCTATATGATCGAGCCTTACGATGCCTCGCTGTACCATATCCTGGATAATAGTACCTAATATCAACATGCTTGGATCGATCGTGGAACACGAAATTCTCTGACAAAAAAATCCCCCTCTGGTTATCGCAAAGGATAACGGTGGTATCTAGCACATGCCCGAACAACTCACTGAAGAGCTTTCGCAACCAAGTAGCTTCACAACAGGCCATACATGCTGCATTGTATTCAGCCTCAGCGGTGCTCAAAGCCACCAACTTCTGCTTCCTGCTCGAAGCAGAACCAAGTGTGAAGCAGCATCCAGATGTGCTCTTGCGATACACTACACTGCTAGCCCAATTGACATCAGTATATCCATGGAGTCTTAAACTCCCGGCAGTGTCTCTTAGCCCATGGTCTATCGTGCCCTAGAGATATCTCAAGAGTTTCTTGGCACCAACCTAGTGAATGTTATGAGGATCAAACATGTGTTGACTCAAAGTCTTCATTGCACAACATACGTCCGGACGGATGTTCCCTAAGAACATCAGGGCCCCTACGAGTTGTCGATACTCGGTAGGATTTGCGAGCACGGGCCCAGCAGCGTTTCCACTCAACTTCTTTAAAGTTGAGTTCCATTGGTGTTGACACGGTCTTATAGTCCACCATTCCAAATCTTTCCAGCAGCTTCACATTGTATTTTCCTTGAGAGAGGAAAATCTCGCCAAGTCTCTGCCAGATATCCAAGCTTAGGAAGTAATGCATTAGTCCTAGGTCTTTCATCTCGAACTCAGAAGCGAGCTCCCTCTTATACTGATGAATGAGAGGGTCAACACCTGTCAAGAAGAGATCATCCACATAGAGAACCAAAATGAGAGGCTTTTCTCTATAAACCTTGAAGTAAAGGTTTGGATCAACATTACTTCGAGTGGAGCCCAGCTTCATCAAGTAGTGATCTATCCTCTCGTACCAAGCTCTGGGGGTTTGCTTCAACCCATAGAGGGCTTTTTTCAACCTGCATACATGAGAGTCTCTATCCTGGACTTCGAACCCCATATGTTGCTCCACATACACCTCTTCCTTTATTGAACCATGCAGAAAAGTGGTCTTCACATCCATCTGATGAAGATTCCATCCTTGCGTAGCAACAAGGGCAATAATAGATCAAATGGTGGTATATCGGGCCATAAGTGCAAATATATCATCATAGTTTACGCCTTCCTTTTGAGAGAAGCCTCGAGCAACGAATCTTGCCTTGAATTTTTCAGCACTACCATTAGATCCATGCTTGATCTTATAGAGCCATTTCGAGGTGACAATAACTTTGTCCTCTGGTCTTGGAACCTCATCCCAGACATCATTCTTCATAATGGACTCGCACTGTTCGTGCATAGCATCCTTCAAGACTTGATGCTTCACGACTTCTTCTAAAGATCCAGGCTTAGATTGTACGATTGTACTCATGGCTGCTAGATACCCTCGGTATCTATTCGGCTTCTTGCTTTCACGGAATGTCCCCCTTGCAGCCATATGTCTCTCAGCATCTTTGAGAGTATCCTGGAGCCATGACGGTCTTCTCTTCATTGAAGGAGGTGGATCAATGGGGTCCATTGGTCCTTCACCATCAGGCATCATCTCATCTTTCGGCTCTTCTTGCTTCCCTGTTCTTTCATCATTGTCTTCCTTGGAGCTAGGAAGATTTGTCACTATCCTGAGGGAAGCATCTTCATCGAAGGTGACATCATGGCATATTTCCACTTTTCTTTGACTAGGCACATAGATTCTATAAGCCTTCGAAGTTTCACTGTAGCCCACAAACATTCCCTTCTTCCCAGAAGCATCCAGTTGGCTTCTCTTCTCTTTCAGCAATGCCATTTTGTTTAGGAGTATTCACGGTTGTGATCTCCCTCTTAATGCCAGCTTCTCTGCAAAAGTTATTGAACTCGTTTGTCTCATGTTCCGTGCCATTATTCGGTTTGACGAATTGTATCACATGTCATAGCTGCTAATGGAATTCCTCCTCCAACGTGGTAGAGTGTATCAACTCTAAAACCAAGAGTGAGAGCTTCCTTGAAACTCTTCTTCCATATACATACCTTTCCATCAACAAATGCCACCTTGAAACCTTTGTCTTCCATGGTTGAAATAGACACAAGGTTCTTCTTCAAATCAGGTACATATAATACATCTTGCAAGTGAAGGACTTGACCTTGAGATAAATGGAGGGTCACAGTCTCTGTCCCTTTCACGGGATAGGTGGCATTATCTCCAAGGATAATTTTCAGATTAGTATCCTTCTCAATCAAATCAGAAAGCTCTTCTTTAAACCTAGTGAGGTGCCTTGAAGCACCACTACCAATCAACCAGACATCCAAGGTGTCGGGTGGAGATGCAGCAGAGAGGACAGATACAAGAATGGATTCATTTCTTTTATTATCAACAACATTAGATTTATCATACCTGGAATTTCTTGACCTTTTGAAAGGTTGCCCATTTCCATTGCGACCAGAGGGAGCCTTCCTCTTTCCTTTGAACCTGTTGTTCCTTTGATTTCCATTCCTCTTGTTGTTGTTGTCATCATCCCCAGGAGAATCCCTTCTATTAGGGCATTCTCTAGCATAGTGGCCAAACTTGTTACATGTGTAACATCTTCCTTTCTTTCCTTTGGCCCCTGCTCTTTCATGGTTCCTCGGACCACCATTGTTCGTCTTCTTAGCACGAGTGGTGAAGGCAACATTTCCTTCATTTTCATATTCCGTCATTCTTGTCTCTTCTTGAGTGCATCTCGACAATACTTCATCAAAATCAGGAATCACATTATTATTGAGAATGGTAGTAATGAATACATGCCATTTAGAGGGGAGACCTCCAAGTGCGGTGAGAACCATTTCTCGATCAACTATTGTTTCTCCAATGGCAAGAAGATTATTCCTGATTTCAGTCAACTTCAGAAAATTGGATTGAATGGATTCATCCTTGCCTTTCTTGAGATTCTTCAATTGGTTCTTAAAGAAAAGAACTTGATTTGCATTGTTAGCCTTGAACATATTGACCAACTTATCATACATCTCCTTAGATGCGCCCAGCTCAGAGATGTAAGCAACCAAACTTTTATGGATGGAATCCCGGATGATCAACTTAGCTTTGATTTCTCCTTTTCTATACTTTGTCTTGGTGGCAGTAGGTGCAGATGATGGAGGCTCTTGGATTTTACCCTGCACATAGTCCATGACCTCTTCATCTTCCAAGCATGATAGTCAAACTTGCCAGTCAACTTATCATTAGCTTTGAAGCCATTATAAGTTGAGGTACCCATCAGTCCTTAACAAATATTATTTCTTCGGTGATTCCTCTCAACACAGACTTGGGCTTTGTCTTCACCTTAGCTCTGATACCATGTAAATTTTCGTAGATGTTCTATGCTTGTTGCAACTTTACTTTAAACCCGATACCAAATAGCAATCACATAAACATGAAAGTAAAATGCTGATAGAACATACCAATAGATCGACGGAAGACAAGCCAAAAATACATTTAACTTGATCAACAAAATATGTGTTGTGGTGCATTACGGTGGTCAATAGGATGCTTCAACCAGCAAAGTCTCCTCACGGTCAACCAACCAGAAGTGTCACACAACCCTCAAGACAACTCTACAATAGTCAACCCAAAGTCAATGTTGTCCAGTCAACGGTCAACACAGAACAACATCAATAGAAAGTCAATGCAGCAAGGTCAAAGGTTAATGTCCAACCTCTATTTTTGTGCCAAAAAATGCAGACTACAGAGATCAAAGTTTTGGGAGAGTTTGAGGTCAAGTTGACCAAGCGTTGACCAAAGTCAACACTGGTAAAAAATGCACTGAAAACCATAGAACAGATCTGAAACCCTAGCTGCTGTTTTCCCATGTGTGAGAGAAGAGAAGCCTTCAAATGATGATCGAACCAATCAGACATAAGAGAGAAGTGTGTGATGAGTGATGCTGAAAATGACCTCCAAGTTTGACCAATATATATCCATCTGTGAGGGTGTGTGACACATCTGTTGGGGCTCCAAGCCTACATTACAATTCTGGCCGACCTTGCACATAAGTGGAATTAATTCAAAATAAATGTTCTCATCTGATCAAGATGATCTTTAGAAAGATCTTGCACCTCTCCGAAAGAGGAATCCAATAAAAATATTGGCATCATCATCTGAGCATCACAACATGGAGTTTGGACCTAGTTGCCCAAAATTAACACACACCCTCATTGATGAATATAAATTGGAGAGACTTGGAGGTCATTTTCTCATCATCTCATCACACATTCTCTCATTGTGATCTGATTGGTTCGATAGCCATTGGAGGCCTTTTTCCCCTCACACTTGTGGAGCGAAGTGTTGTTTTCTGCGCTGATCTGTTTAGGGCTTTTCTGCTACAGCTTTGACCAATGTTGACCGTGGTCAACCCTTGGTCGTTTGGCCTCAATCTTCTACAGAAATTTCGATTTTAGGAGGCCGTACAACTGGGCACTAAAATCGAGGAATTTCGGGCTGTTTGACCGAAGCCCTAATTTGCTACATTGACTTTTCTGAAGCTGCATGCGTTGACTTCTTTGCGCTGTCCCTGGTTTGACTTGCGTTGACTTGTGATGAGCTGTCTTTGAGGGTTGTGGGTGTGACTCATGAAAGTGCTGGCTGACCGAGAAAGACTTTGCTGGTTGAAGCATCATGCTAGCTGCCGTAACGCAACAATATCTCATATCTTTGCTCTACATAAGGAATTGCAAATCTGATCTATATTTGGCTTGTCTTCTATTGATCTATTATTGTGTTCTATCAGCATTTTACTTTCAAGTTTATATGATTGCTATTTTGTATTGGGCCTAAGAAAGATTGAAGTAAAAGTGCATCAAGCATAGAACACCATTGTTATCTAAATCTAACATGGTATCAGAGCTGAGTTGAAGACAAAATCCAAGAGTTCAAGTTGGTGTTAGAAGCTATCTTTGAAGGAAGAAATCTTATCAAGGACAAATGGCCTCCTCAACCTACAAGGGTTTCAAGGCTGATGATAAATTGACTGTTAAGTCTGATTATCATGCATGGAAGATGTCCTTGGATTTGGCGCTAGAAGATCAAGATGTCATGGACTATGTTCAGGGGAATATTCAAGAGCCTCCATCAAATGCAGCTGCTGCCACGAGGACGAAGTATAGAAAAGGGGAAATTAAAGCAAAGATTATTATCCGGGATTCTATTCATAAGCACTTGGTTGCTTACATTTATGAGCTGAAGACATCTAAGGAGATGTATGATAAGCTGATGAGCATGTTCAGGGCTAGCAATGCTAATCAAATCCTCTTCTTCAAGAATCAATTGAAGAATATCAAGAAGGGTAAGGATGAATCTATTCAATCCTATTTTATGAGGCTCACTGAAATCAGGTTTAACCTCCTAGCTATTGGGGAAGCAATATCTGATCGAGAGATGGTTTTTATTGCACTTGGAGGTCTCCCCCGTGATTGGCATGTATTCAATACCACTATTCTCAATAATAATGTGATTCCCGATTTTGACGAAATATTGACGAGATGCACTCGAGGGAACAAGAATGATGGAGTATGCCTCTAATGGTAATGGAAGTGACCCTATTGCCTTCGCCACTCATGCAAAGAAGAAAAACCATGGTGGCCCGAGAAATCAAAACCATGGTAGAGCGGGGCCCAAAGGAAGGAAGGGAAGATGTTACACTTATAACAAGATTGGTCACTATGCAAGAGAGTGCCCTAATAGAAGGGACCCTCCCAGGGATGATGACAAATACAACTCGAGAAGGAATGGCAGGAACAACAGGTTCCAAGGAAAAAGGAAGGCTCCCTCTGATCGTAATGGAAATGGGCAACCTTTCAAGAGGTCAGGAAATTCCAGGTACGATGAGTCTAATGTTGTTGATAATAAGAGAAATTATTTTATTCTTGTATCTGCCCTCTCTGCTGCATCTCCACCCGACACCCTGGATGTCTGGTTAATTGATAGTGGTGCTTCAAGGCACCTCACTGTTTATAAAGAAGCCCTCTCTGATTTGGTTGAGAAGGATACTAATCAGGAAATTATCCTTGGAGATAATGCCACCTATCCCGTGAAAAGGACAGGGACTGTGACCCTACATCTATCTCAAGGTCAAGTCCTTCGATTACAAGATGTGTTGTACGTACCTGATTTGAAGAAAAACCTTGTGTCCATTTCGGTAATGGAAGACAAAGGGATCAAGGTGGCATTCGTTGATGGAAATGTACTTATCTGGAAGAAGAAGAACTTCAAGGAAGCTCTTTCTATTGGTATTAGAGTCGATACACTCTACTAGGTTGGAGGAAGTCCATTGGGGGCTATGTCATGTGATACAACTCTTCAAATAGAGTTATGGCACCGGAGGTTTGCACACCTTCATTACAAAACCCTTCCCAAAGTAAGGAAGGTGGTGAGTCAAATGAGTTTAATGACTTTTGTAGAGAAGCTGGCATTAAGAGGGAGACCATAGCTGCGTACACTCCTGAGCAAAATGGTGTTGCTGAAAGAAAGAATAGGACCATTGTGGAAGCTGCCCGCGCCATGCTATGTGACCAAGGTCTTCCGAAGTTTCTATGGGGAGAAGCTGCGAACACTACTGTGTATGTTCAAAATAGATGCCCGCATTCCGCTTTAGACTCCAAAACTCCCGAAGAAGTCTTCTTTGGTAAGAAACCTGATGTTTCTCATTTTAGAGTTTTTTGGTTGTCCTGTTTACTTTCATGTGCTGAAATAAAAGAGAAGCAAGCTAGATGCTTTTGGAAAGAAGGGAATGTTTGTGGGCTACAGTGAAACTTTGAAGGCATATAGAATTTATGTGCCTGAAAAAAGAGAAGTGGAGATATGCCACGATGTCACCTTCGATGAAGATGCTGCCCTCAAGAAAGTAAGAAATCTTCCTAGCTCCAAGGAAGACAAAGAAGATGAAGAAGTAGGGAAGCTGGAAGAGCCGAAGGATTACTTGATTCCCGATGTTGAAGGACCTATGGATCCCATTGATGCACCTCCTTCAAATATGAGAAGACCCCCATGGCTTAGGGATACTCTCGAAGATGACGAGAGACATATGTCCCCAATGGGAACATTCCGTGAAAGCAAGAAGCCGAAGAGATACCAAGGGTATCTAGCAGCCATGAGTACGATAGTACAATTTGAGCTTGGAACATTTGAAGAAGCTGTAAAGCATCAAGTTTGGAAGGATGCTATGCACGAAGAATATGAGTCCGTTATGAAGAATGATGTCTGGGAAGTGGTCCCAAGACTGGAGGACAAATTTGTTGTCACCTCGAAATGGCTTTATAAGATCAAGCATGGATTTGATGGAAGTGCTGAAAAGTACAAGGCAAGATTCATTGCCTGAGGCTTCTCTAAAAAAGAAGGCATAGATTATGATGATATATTTGCACCTGTGGCCCGCTATACCACCATCCGATCTATTATTTCCCTTGCTACTACACAAGGATGGAGTCTACATCGAATGGATGTGAAGACTGCTTTTCTGCATGGATCTATATAGGAAGAGGTGTATGTGGAGCAACCTCTGGGGTTCGAAGTCCGAGATAGAGACACCCATGTATGCAGGTTGAAGAAAGCCCTCTATGAGTTGAAGCAAGCCCCCAGGGCTTGGTACAAGAGGATAGATAGCTACTTGATGAAGCTAGGATTCACTCGAAGTAATGCTGATTCGAACCTTTATTTTAAGGTTGATAGAGAAAGGCCTCTCATTTTGGCTCTCTATGTGAACGATCTCTTCCTGATAGGTGTTGACCCTCTCATTCATCAGTGTAAGAGGGAGCTAGCTTTCGAGTTTGAGATGAAAGACCTAGGACTGATGCACTACTTCCTAGGCATGGAGGCCAGGCAAGATTTTCCTTTCTCAAGGAAAATATGTCGTGAAGCTGCTGGAGAGATTTGGTATGGTGGATTGTAAGTCTGTGTCGACACCGATGGAACTCAACTTTAAGACCTTAAGTGGAAACTTTGCTGGGCCTGTGCTAGCAAACCCTACCGAGTATCAACAACTTGTAGGGGCCCTAATGTTCTTAGTGAACTCCCGTCCGATTGTATGTTTTGTAGTGAACACTTTGAGTCAACATATGGTTGATCCTCATCACATTCACTGGATTGGTGCCAAGAATTTGTTGGGTTCTTCATCACAATCAACACTGTCGGGAGTTTGAGATTCCATGGATGTACTGATGCTGATTGGGCTGGTAGTGTGGTGGATCGCAAGAGCACATCTGGATGTTGCTTCACCTTGGGTTTTGCTTCGATATCTTGGATGAGTAGGAAGCATAAGTCGGTGGCTTTGAGCATTGCTGAGGCTGAATACATTGTAGCGAGTACGGCATGTTGAGAAGCTGTTTGGTTGCGACAACTCTTCAGTGAGCTGTTCGGGCATGTGCTAGATAACACTGTTATCCTTTGTGATAACTAGAGTGGGATTCGTCTTTCTAAGAATCTCGTGTTCCATGATTGATCCAAGCATTTGATATCAAGTACCACTTTATCCGGGATATGGTATAGCGAAGCGTCGTAAGGTTCGATCATATAGGAACTGATGAGCAGGTCGTAGATATTATCACAAAGCCCCTGGGGAAGGTCAAGTTCCTAACCTTCCGTGAGAAGCTTGGAATTGTGGAAAGACCCTGTTTTGAGGGTCCTGCTTGAGTTGGACTATGAGCTTTGGGAGCTCCAGGGGGCTTGGGGATAGCTTCTTGGAGCTATAAGCACTCACGGGGCTAGGTTTGCCGAACCTTGTGATGCTTCTGTCCCACTGTTATGATATTGAGTTGGTTCGCCTCTCTCTGATCTGTGCCCCGCACGCATCCTTCCCATGGAGTTTCAGACTCATGGGAAGTACTTCTCATTTGGCCAATGAGGTGGGAAATGTGGATAGAGACCATAGCAAGATCGATGAACACATCGGAGATTGTCGTACTCTCTATGTCTAGGATGGCACGTGTCCAACTCCTTGATTTGGGATCAAGTATGATGGGGTTTATCCTCTAAACTGACTTCGGGTTAGTATGAGACTCTTTTGAGTTCAATAGAGGTTTTTACTTCTAAGTTGACTTTGGGTCCGCTGTGCGTGATGTCTTTGTGACTCACCTTTTGTTCTGAAATAAAGAGCCAACAAAGCAAGTTACAGCGGGATGACACACGATGTTTGGTTTGGTACATGATGGATGGCACTTGTGGACAGATGGAGTTCTCCCTAGTTGAGAGGGAGTGTTAATTTTGGGCAACTAGGTCCAAACTCCATGTTGCACTGCTCATATGATGATGGTCATATTTTTGTTGGATTCCTCTTTTGGAGAGGTGCAAGATTGATCTAAAGATCATCTTGATCGGATGAGCAGAAGCATTGATTTTGAATTTATTTTCCACATGTGCAAGGTCAGCCAGATTTATCCCACATGCCTAAGAGATGTGTCACACACCCTCATTGATGAATATAAATTGGAGAGACTTGGAGGTCATTTTCTCATCATCTCATCACACATTCTCTCATTGTGATCTGATTGGTTCGATAGCCTTTGGAGGCCTTTTTCCCCTCACGTGTGGAGCAAAGTCGCTGTTTTCTGTGCTGATCTGTTTAGGGCTTCCTGTTTTCTATGTTGATCTGTTTAGGGATTTTTTGCTGCAGCGTTGACCAATGTTGACTGTGGTCAACTCTTGGTCGTTTGACCTCAATCTTCTGTAGAAATTCTGATTTTAGGAGGCCGCACAGTTGGGCACTAAAATTGAGGAATTCCGGGCTGTTTGACTGAAGCCCTAGTTTCCAGTGTTGACTTTTCTGAAGCTGGCTGCGTTGACTTTTTTGCGTTGTCCCTGGTTTGACTTGCGTTGACTTGTGATGAGCTGTCTTTGAGGGTTGTGAGTGTGACACATGAAAGTGCTGGCTGACCGAGAAAGACTTTGCTAGTTGAAACACCCTGCTAACCGCCGTAACGCAACAATATCTCATATCTTTGCTGGACATAAGGAATTGTAAATCTGATCTCTATTTGGCTTATCTTCTATTGATCTATTATTGTGTTCTATCAACATTTTACTTTCAAGTTTATATGATTGCTATTTTGTATTGGGCCTAAGAAAGATTGAAGTAAAAGTGCATCAAGCGTAGAACACCATTGTTACAAGCAACCCAGTATGGACCTTTTTCATTGTCTACTATGTTTTGGCCAGGTCATTTTTGAACTTCGGGATCATTTACTTTATGTGTTCTGCCAACCTTTATGAAACTTGGGATTTTGGCCTAAAAATCCCTTTTGTATCATCTTTGGTGATATTTCCTCGTTTGGGACTTCTCATACAATCCATCCAATCCACAAATCAAGGTCCAGAGCTGATTGGAATAACTATCACATGATCATGGCAGGTCACACGTTCTCCAAGTTGCATGCTGATGTCTTCTATCAGATATTATTAGAGATACTTGATGAGAGACTCCTTCAGGCCAAGGGTCAGATTGGCTTTTGACCTTGGTACCGGACCATTAACCATATCCTCACCCTTTGTGCCATCATTGAGCAAGCGAAACATTGCTCTTCAAAAGTAATCTGCTGCTTTGTCAACTTTTGAAAGGCATTTGACTCAGTCCCGAGGGAAGTCTTGTTCCAAAGACTTAGAGACACTGGCACTTTGGAGATTGCTCACATCTATTATATGTCTCTTTGATTCTATTCTTGGTTGCCTCCATACAATGCATGCATTGTCGTATTTTATTAGGAGTGCCATTGGGTGTTAATTTTCCTAAGGGCTATATTGTTCTTTGCTTTGATAATTGCATTTCAACATTTGCATATTAAATTCACCCCATAGCAACTTAACATTATTCAACAACATATGCAATTATATAGAAAGAACAACATCATCATCAATGCAGCAGAACATAAAGAGCTAATTTTAGTTAACAATGGTATGTTCTATGCTTTAGAGAAATTTACTTCAATCTTTTTTTATTAGCCCAATTTCAATTTCCAGATTATTAATCACATAAACATTGACAGTAAATGTTGATAGAACATAAACAATAAACAAAAGACAAGCCAAGACAAGAGGACACAAAATTTGGTGTTGAGTGTGGAGCTTGATTATCTTCTTTATTTAGATGTATCGCCGCGTTGGACCCCTGTTCTTAAGGGGGCGGCAATGCCGCCCGTCGTTTTATAGTTGTTAGGGGGGTCCAGGGGGGGCGACGACGACCTTTTGCAACCCCCCTTGGCGGGGGGTTTCCGGGGTAGCGCCTTTGAAGTTAAAAACAAATGTAAAATTGCCTTATAAAATATTGTAATTTCGTAGTCAATTTGGGCGGTTCATTAGGCAGATGATCTGACGGCAGAAGTTATGTTTAATTTAGGGTTTTTTGCCCTAGAAGGCAACCCCCTCTGTCGTATGAGGGTATTGGATTGCGGCTGTGTATTGTTTGTATATTGTGAGTGAGAAATAGAAAGGGGGACTGTGTGAGAGTAGATGATATTACACCGAATCTGCTGTAGGTTGTGTCTCTTCATTTTGTTGAATAATAAAAAGGAAGGACTGACTGTTTCCATGGACATAGCTCAAGTTAGGCGAACCACATATATCTATGTCTCTCTTGTTTTATATGTTATTTATGTGTTTATGTTTCTGCATATTTTATGTGTTTCATTGCTCTGTAATATATAATTTTCGAACAACTGGTATCAGAGCCGAAGGTATATTTGGCTGATATACTCGCAGGAAAGAAGGGTTCCTGGTTCGAGTGGGAGCAATGGCGGAAAATGGCAGGTTTAGTGTCGAGAAATTTAACGACCAAAACTACTAGCTGTGGAAAATGCAGATGGAAGATTATTTGTATTAGAAAAATTTGTACCTACCATTGAGTGGAAAAACAAAGAAGGCGTCGGGTATGACAGACGAAGAATGAGAGATTCTCGACAGAATGGCACTTGGAACAATACGGCTTTGCCTGGTGGCGTTGGTAGCCTTCAATATTTCGAAGGAAACGAAAACAAAGGGTTTAATGACGACATTGTCGAAACTATATGAAAAACCCTTGGCCTCAAATAAGGTATTTCTTATGAAACGTTTATTTAAAATGAAGATGTCGGAAGGTGGATATGTTGCTGACCATTTAAATGAATTTAATATGGTTACCAGTCAATTAGGTTCTGTAGGGGTAAACTTTGATGATGAAGTTAGGGCTCTGTTATTTCTGTGCTCATTGCTAGAAAGTTGGAATGGTTTAGTTATGGCCATTAGTAACTCTGTCTCTGGATCTAGTGCTTTAAAGATTGATGATGTTGTTGGTGCTATCCTTAGCGAGGAAATGCGACGGAAAAGCTCCGATGAGACATCGGGAAATGCTTTGAGTGCAAAGACTAGGGGAAGAAAAATGGAAAGAGGAAAGAGCTCAGGATATCGCAGTAAATCAAGGAAAGACAGATCCAAGTCCAGATCAAGGATAGTGTGCTGGAAATGCGGGAAGAAAGGACACCTAAAGAAAGACTGTAAGTCTCTGAAGGGAAAAGAAGGAGACGCACATCAAGAAAACAATCATGAAACAAATGTGACAGGTGATCCGTTACAAGATGCTTTGATTCTTTCTTTATAAAATGTTATTGATGCCTGGGTGGTAGATTCAGGGGCCTCATTTCATGCCACACCTGAGAAGAAACATTTTCATGACTATGTTCAAGGAGATTTTGGACAGGTTCGTCTAGGTGATGATAAACCCTGTAAAATTGTTGGAATGGGTAAAGTTATTGTAAAACAACAGAATGGAAACCAATGGTTATTAAAGGAGGTAAGACATGTTCCAGATTTGAAGAAAAATCTGACTTCAACAGGGCTGTTAGGTAGTGAAGGTTGTGTGACAACTTTTACAGATAAAACCTGGAAGGTCATTAAAGGAGCCCTAGTAATAACAAAAGGAGAAAAGGTTGGGACATTGTAGTTATACAACGACATTTTTTCTAATTGTGTTAATGCTTTAATCTCCACTGGAGTAGATGCAACATTATGGCATCATAGGCTCGGACACATGATTGAGAAGGGGATGAAAATTCTTCACTCAAGAAACTTGTTGCCAGGTTTGAAGAATATTGATTTGGATTTCTGTGAGAATATTGTTTATGGAAAACATAAGAGAGTCATATTTCTTAGAGTTGGGAAAGAAAAGAAGAGTGAAAAATTAGAGCTTGTGCATACAAATGTATGGGGACCTGCTCAGGTATCATCTCTTGGTCGCTGTCATTATTATGTTACTTTTATTGATGGTGCAACTAGAAAAACTTGGATTTAATGTATTTAGAATAAATTTGATGTATTTGATACTTTCAAGAAATGGAAAGCTTTGGTTGAGATTGAAACAGGAAAGAAGTTAAAGTGTCTCAGATCAGACAATGGAGGTGAATATTGCAGCAAAGAGTTTGATAGGTACTATTCAGAGCATGGAATTCGCAAAGAGAAGACAGTTCTAGGAACACCACTGGAAAATGGTGTGTCAGAAAGGATGAACAGGACAATCATGGAGCGCGCAAGGTGCATGAGATTGCATGCAAGATTGCCTTTACAATTTTGGGCTAATGCTGTAGATACTGCTGTTTATCTAATAAACAAAGGGCCTTTAAGTTCCTTGGATGGTGGTATTCCAGAGGAGGCATGGACAGGTAAAATGTAAACTACTCATTTTTAAAGCCTTTTGGTTGTGAGGTCTTTGTCCATATTAATAAAGAAAATAGAACAAAGCTTGAGGCAAAATCAAAGAAATGTACCTTTATTGGATATGGTGTTAATGATTTTGGTTATCGCTTATATGGTTATGAATATCACAAAATCATTAGGAGCAGAGATGTAATATTCAATGAAAAGGTCTTGTATACGGATCGGTTGCATGAAAAGAAACACGAAAAAGAAAACAAAGAATACACAGTTCTGGATGAGATCACAGAAAAAGCAAAGGTGCCTGAAAATAATAATAATCAACAACCACAACAACAACAACCACCACAACAACAACAGGTACCTCAAACACCTGAAAGTGGTGTCAGAAGATCCACCAGGATAAGTAGACACCCTGAACGATCTCCTTCATTATATTATTTATTGTTCACTGATTCTGATGAGCCTGAACGTTATGAAGAAGCAATGCAGGAAGAAACCAGGAAGAAGTGGGAGCTAGCCATGAAAGAAGAGATGGACTCCTTAATACATAACTAGATTTGGGACTTAGTCAGGCTGCCTGCAGGAAAACAACATTGCATAATAAATGGGTTTACAGGTTGAAGGAAGAAGATGGTGGAAAATAGAGGTACAAAGCTAGAGTTATGGTGAAGGGGTTTGCACAGAAGAAAGGTATCGACTTTGATGAAATATTTTCTCCTGTTGTTAAAATGACTTTAATCAGAACTATTTTAAGTCTTGTAGTAATGGAAGATTTGTATCTTGAACAGTTAGATGTAAAGAGAGTCTTTCTCCATGGAGATTTGGAGGAAGAGATCTATATGTAGCAACCGCAAGGATATGAGGTCAAAGGGAAGGAAAAATTAGTGTGCAGATCGAATAAGAGCTTTTATGGCTTAAAACAAGCTCCGAGGCAGTGGTATCTAAAATTTGACAGGTTTATGTTTGAACAAAGTTATACTAGATGTCACTTTGATCATTGTGTTTATCTGAAAAATCAAATTGATGGTAGCTATATTATATTGTTATTGTACGTAGATGACATGCTTGTTGCAGGGTCTAACATGTAGGAAATAAATGTGCACAAAGGAAAATCGACAAATTTATTTGCAATGAAGGATTTGGGAGCTGCAAAACAAATCCTTGGTATGAGAATAACTAGAGACAGGAAAAATCGTAAATTAACATTGTCTCAAAATGAGTACATACAAAAAGTGTTGAAAAGATTTAATATGCAAAATGCGAAACCAGTTAATACATCTTTGGCTAGCCATTTCAAACTTAGTAAGGAGATGTGCCCCAAGACCCAAGAAGAAATGGATTATATATCTAAAGTTCCATATGCATCAATAGTTGAAAGCTTAATGTATGCAATGATTTGCACAAGGCCTAATATTGCACATGCAGTGGGAGTTGTAAGCAGGTACATGAACAATCCAGGGAAAGAACATTGGATGTTAGTGAAATGGATTCTCAGATATTTGAGAGGTACCACAAATCAAGCATTATTCTTTGGTGGTTCAAACATTGCTCTATAGGGATATGTTGATGCAGATATGGCAAGTGATAGAGATAACAAGAGGAGCACTAAAAGGTATGTATTTACTATAGGTGGAACAACTGTCAGTTGGGTTTCAAAAATGCAAAGTGTTGTTGCACTTTCAACAACAAAAGTAGAGTATGTTGCTGCTACAGAGGCTAGTAAAGAAATGATTTGGTTACAAAGTTTTATGGATGAATTGGGTAAGAAGCAGGATATGGGAAGGTTATATAGTGATAGCCAAAGTGCCATTCATCTTGCAAAGAACTCAACATTTCATTCTAGGACTAAACACATACAGCTCAAGAACCATTTCATACGGTCAGTGTTGGAAGATGGAGAGTTGAAGCTCGAAAAGATATACACTAGTCAGAATCCTGCAGATATGTTAACACAAGTTATAACCATGGAGAAATTGAGATTATGCTCAGTTTCAATTTGTCTTCAAGTATGATGATGAAGATGAGAAACAACCAGGTCCAAAGTGGAGTCAATATCCAACAAATGATGTAGTAGTGGAGTTGCTACAATCAGTCTCCAAGTGGGAGATTGTTGGGTGTGGAGCCTGATTATCTTCTTTATTTAAATGTATCGCTGTGTTGAACCCATGCTCTTAACCGTCGTTTTATCGCCGTCATGGGGGTGCAAGGGGGCAGCGATGACCTTTTGGAGCCCCCCTTGGCAGAGGGTTTTGGGGGCAGCGCCCTCGAAGCTAAAAACAAATGTAAAATTGCTTTGTAAAATATTGTAATTTTGTAGTTAATCTGGGCCGTTCATTAGGCGGATGATCCGACGATAGAAGTTATGTTTGATTTAGGGTTTTTTGCACTAGAAGGCAACCCCCTTTGTCGTATGAGGGTATTGGATTGCAGCTGTGTATTGTGTGTATATTCTGAGCAAGAAATAGAAAGGGGGATTGTGTGAGAGAGTATATAATATTACAACATATCTGCTGTAGGTTGTGTCTCTTCATTTTGCTGGATAATAAAAAGGAAGGACTGGTTGTTTCCGTGGACATAGCGCAAGTTAGGTGAACCACATATATCTGTGTCTCTCTTGTTTTATATGTTATTTCTGTGTTTGTGTTTCCGCATATTTTATGTGTTCCATTGCTCTGTAATACATAATTTTCTAACATTTGGTGGATGCTAGGGAAAAACCCCAATGTGGGGAAAACCCTTTGATCAAATCTTCTTATTATTCTTCAAAAGTTCAACAGAGAGAGTTCAATATACAAAATACACTTGCCCAATACTTCAGTCAAACAACAGTCAATAAGATGCCTTAACCAGAAAGTCAACGTTGGTTAAACCAGCAAGAAGACTTCACCAAAACAGCTCGGTCAACCTTAGTCAATGTGGCCTCCAACAGTAGTCAAAGTCAGCCCAAAACAAATCTGAAAAAGTCAGTCAAACTCGGTCAATTGAAAGTCAATGTTGTGGTCAAAGTGCTGCAGTGAACGTTGGTCAAACTTCCTATAATTTCTCGAAATGTGTGCCAATGAATGCGGCCTAGGGAGATCGAAATTCTGCCTGAGAGAACACAACTTTTGGAGGGAGTTTAACCCAAAGTCAACATTAGTCAACGCTTTGTTCTTCAGCCCTAAAGCAATTCGAAAATTTCAGCCCAGAAAACGAGTCCTTCATCCACACGTGCGAGGGAGAGAGAGGTACTCCAAGTGCTTGTACGAACCAACGAGAGAGAGAGATGATGAGATGAGTGATGTCCAAGATGAGGAATGAGTCTCTCTTATTTATATCCTTCAATGAGGGTGGAGACACATCCATTGGAGCTTATGAGCCTACATTACATTTCTGGCCAACCTTGACAATTTGCACATGTGTGAGAATAAATTCAAAATCACACTTCTGCTCATCCAAACGAGATGATATTTAGATCAATCTTGCACCTCTCGGAAAGAGGAATCCAACAAAAATATCATCCCCATCATATGAGCTGTCCAAAGTGGAGTTTGGGCCTAGTTGCTAATTTTATCACTCCCTCTCAACTAGGGAGAACACCACCTGTCAATCCATCTGTCAACCTGTGCAATCCTATCATCTGTCATCCTGTACCTTCCTGTCATCCTGTATCATCCTGTACTACTCTGCTCTCTGCTCTACTCTGCTCTGCTGAACCATGAAGAAATAATGAAGAAGATTTGATCGAGAATGAGTCACAAGGCCTTGCCACTCTCCACTGACCCAAAGTTACTCTAGAGGTAAAAAGCTCAACTAGACTTGATCCGAGATCAAGTTGTTGGACACAATCCATCCTAGCATAGAGTATGACAATACACGATGCATCGATCGGTAGTGCTATGGTCTTTATCCTCATTTCCCAATTTCTTGGCCAGATGAGAGGTACTTCCCATGAGTCCCAGACTACATGGGTAGGATGTATGTGAGGCATCAACAAGAGAGGGTGGACCTGCTCATATATCAATCAACAATGGGGTATCACGGGGGAAGGCGAACCATTCACCATGTACATAGCGCACCAATAGAGGAAGGCGAACCTCACCCTATGGTCGCTCATAGCTCCAAGGAGCAACCCCAAGCCCCCCGGAGCTCCCAGAGCTCAGTGGTCAACTCAAGCGGGACCCTCATAGGAGGGTCTGTCCATGACTCTAAGTCTCTAGCGGAAGGTTAAGAATTTGACCTTCCCTAGGGGCTTAGTGAGAATATCTACAACCTGCTCATCAGTCCCAATGTGATCGAGCCTTACAATGCCCCGTTGTACCATATCCCGGATAAAGTGGTACCTGATATCAATATGCTTGGAGCGGCGTGGAACACGGGATTCTCTGAAAGTCGAATCACACTTTGGTTGTCGCAATAGATCACAGTGGTATCTAAGAGCTTCCTCAACCAAACAACTTCACAACAAGCCATACTTGTTGCAATGTATTCGGCCTCGACTGTGCTCAAATCCACTGATTTCTGCTTCCTATTCATCCAAGATATCAGAGCAAAACCTAGAGAGAAGAAACATCTAGATGTGCTCTTACGATCCACCACACTGTTAGCCCAGTCAGCATCAATATATCCATGGAGCCTCAAATTCACGACAGTGTATCTCAATCCATAGTTGATTGTGCCCCAGAGATATCTCAAAAGATTCTTGGCAACAATCTAGTGTATGTGATGAGACTCGACCATAAATTGACTCAACGTATTCACTACGAAACATATGTCCGGACGTGAGTTCACTTAGAACATCAGGGCCCCCATGAGTTGAGGAGACTAAGGAGTTCCCAAATCGAACCTAGCAACACTTCCGCATAGATTTTTAAAGTTGAGTTCCATCAGAGTAGTCACGAACTTGCAGCCCACCATCCCAAATCTTTCAAGCAACTTCACGATATATTTTCCTTGAGAAAGGAAAATCTCACCTGGCTTTTGCGAGACCTCCAAGCCTAGGAAGTAGTGCATTAGTCCTAGGCTAAGTTGCACGAAACGGGGAAACGGAAACGAGTTTCCGAAACGGGAAGCGATACGAAACGTGACCTCCCCAAATTTTGGAAATGGTATATATATATATTATAATTTAAATTTATATTAGAATTTAGGACATTTAAGAAATGTTATGTGAAATCGTCTTTTTATAAGTTTAGAAATCCATCTAGAAGCATCGAAGAGACAAACAAAACAATTAAAATAATATTAAAAGGCACAAAAAACCATACGGGAAACATACCAGTACAACGAGAAACATGTTTCCCGGCCGTACGGTACGCGTTTCAACATTTCCATTTCGTTGTTTAGAGAAACAGGCTATAGACCCACATTTCCTGCAACTTAGGTCTTAGGTCTTTCATCTCAAATTCCAAAGCCAACTCCCTCTTGCATTGATGAATGAGAGGGTCTACACCTGTCAAAAATAGATCATCGACATTGAGCACCAAAATGAGAGGCTTGTCATTATCAACCTTAAAGTAAAGGTTCGGATCAACTTCATTTCATGTAAAGCCCAACTTTATCAAATAGCTATCGATCCTCTCATACCAAGCCCTGGGGGCTTGCTTCAGCCCATAGAGGGCTTTCTTCAACCTGCATACATGTGTATCTCGATCTCGAACTTCGAACCTGATAGGTTGCTCCACATAGACCTCTTTCTTAAGCGAGCCATGCAAGAAGGTGGTCTTGACATCCATCTAATGTAGATTCCATCCTTGTGAGGCAACAAGGGCAATGATTGAATGGATGGTGGTATATTGGGAAATTGGTGGAAATATCTTATCATAGTCTATAACTTCCTTTTGCAAGAAGCCTTAGGCAACGAACCTGGCCTTGAACTTTTCAGCACTCCCATCAACTCCATGTTTGATTTTGTAAAGCCATTTTGAGGTGACAACAAACTTGTCCTTTGGTCTTGGGACCACATCCCAGACATCATTCTTCATGATCGACTCATACTCTTCGTTCACAACATCCTTCCAAACTTGGTGCTTCACGTCTTCTTCGAACGTTCCAGGCTTAGATTGAACAATGGTGCTCATGGCTACTAAGTACCCTTGGGACCTGTTCGACTTCTTACTTTCACAGAATGTCCCCCTTGGTGCAATATGTCTCACGGTATCTTCGAGAGTATCTCTAAGCCATGAGGGCCTTCTTTTAGAAGAAGAGGGCTCACTAGGAGTTGGATCAATGGGATCCATCGGACCATCAAAATCGGGCATCGGTTCATCGTTTGGTTCTTCCTACTTTCGTGCATCTTCATCTTTGTCTTCCTTTGAGATAGGAAGATCTCTAACCTTCCCAAGGGCAACATCTTCATCGAAGTTGACATCATGAATTATCTCCACTTCCCTTTGACCAGGCACATAGATTCTATGTGCCTTAGAAGTTTCACTTTAGCCCACAAATGTTCCCTTCTTTCCAGAAGTTTCATGACCAGGCACATGAAAATTCTAAAATGAGAAACATCAGGATTCTTACCGGTGAAGATTTCTTCGAGAGTTTTGGAGTCCAAAGCTTGATGTGGGCATCTATTTTGAACATACACGACAGTGTTGGCAACTTCTCCCCATAGAAACTTTGGTAAGCCTTGGTCATGAAGCATGGCACGAGTGGCTTCAATGATGGTTCGGTTCTTCCTTTCGACAACCCCATTTTGTTCGGGAGTATAATCAGTAGTGGTCTCCCTCTAAATGCCAATTTCTCTACAATAGTCTTTGAACTCATTTGACTCATATTCGGTTCTTCAAGAAATAGATCCAATTTTTGCGAGAGAACTCATCCACAAAAATAGCATAATACAAATATCCTCCCAAGGATGTTACAGGCAACATACCAGACAAATTAGAATGGATCAATTGAAGAATGTCGGTAGTCTTGCTATCACTTGAGGGGAATGGTCGGCACAACCTTGACAAACACCTTCATGATCAACTTTGAAATCTGGCGTACCTGTGACCATCTTCCTAGCTTTGGGAAGAGCTCTATAATGAAGGTGAGCAAACCTTTGATGCCATAATTCGGATTGAAGAGTAGTGTTGCATGTCATAGCTCCCAACAGTCTTCCTCCAACCTAATAGAGTGTATCAACCCTGGAGTTTCTCGATCTCTTAGAAGGTTGACCATTTCCATCTCGTGTAGCGGGAGCCTTTCTCTTTCCTTTGTTGTTGAACCCGTTGTTCCTTTGATTTCCATTTTCCTTCTTGTGTAATCATCATCTTGTGGTGTATCCCTTTTATTGGGACACTCTATAGCATAATGGCCAAACCTGTTACAATTGAAACATCTATCCCTCCTTCCATCTTTGAATACCGATCTTCCTTGTCCTTGATTTCTTGGACCAACATTGTTCTTTCTTTTAGCTCATTCCAATTTGAAGGCATGTCTCTCTCCATCATCTGTCTCTTCTTGAGTGCATCTAGTCAACAATTCATCAAAATCTGGAATCCTGTCATTGTTGAGAATAGTGGTATTGAATACATACCATGCTCGGGGAAGACCTCCAAGGGCAATAAGAGTGAGCTCCTGGTCGGCAATAACCTCTCCAATAGAGAGAAGATCATTTTTGATTTCAGTAATCCTCATGAAATAGGATTGGATGGATTCCCCTTTATCCATCTTGATGTCCTTAGCTTGTTCTTGAGAAAGAGAATTTGATTTGCGTTGCTAGCCCTAAACATGCTAACCAAATTTTCATACATCTCCTTATATGTGTCTAGCTCGGAGATGTAAGCAACCAAACGCTTATGAATAGAATCCTTGATGATCTTCTTAGCTTTGACCTCTCCTTTCTTGCACTTTGTCTTAGTGGCAACCGGTGCATTTGGAGGAGGCTCAACAATCTTTCCCTGCACATAGTCCATAACATCATGCTCCTCCAAAGTCAAGTCCAAGGACATTTCCCATGCATGATAATCAAACTTATCATTGAGCTTGTCATCAGATTTGAAATAAGATGAGGAAGCCATTGACCCTAGTCCTTGTCCAACAAATCTCAGTGATTGCTCTTCCCACTATTGCTTGGGCTTTGTCTTCACCTGTGTTGGGGTTCCCATGTTTTGGCCAGATTGGCAAGACCAAAAGATGAGACAACATTAGAACCACTTTCAGACCTCAGGATCTAGCCCTCCTGGGTCCAGAGAGGGATCTCTCTATTTAAGCAAAGGTTTTATGTCTTTGAAGCTCAGTGTTAAGATATTAGGTTTGAATTCTCGGAGCTCACTCTTATTGCCCTTGGAGGTCTTCCCCGAGCATGGTATGTATTCAACCTCCAAACGCGGTGCGATGGATATCGCCGGTTTCTGAATCAGTGAATGCTGTGGGGACCACCGGGGCGGATAAACTCCAGGCCGTCGGATCGGCGGGTAAATGAACGGTAGATGTGTGATCAAGGTGGGGCGAACGGAGTGGGCCACGGCGCGGCGCTGACCTGCGAAGACCGTTGGATCTTATACAGATCTATGGCGTGAATCTCACTCGATCATACGATTGATGAGCGCTCTAGGGGTCAGCTCCTGGTTTAGCGTCCGGGTCACGTGGGGGGAAAGGTTAAGGGGGCTGGCCTGAAGGGGGCTAGGCCCGATATATGCAAAAGTATGAATTCTCGGCGCTTTTCAATTTTATTCAAGGCCAGGGAAGGGTAACGATAGAGGCAATAAGGGCTGCTTGGCCAAACAAGGGGTATGTATGGGATTTGTAGGGGATTTTGGGAGGATTTAGAGGGTAAGAGGGGAAATTTGACAAGGGAAAAAAGGGTTAAAATGGGGCATTCTGCAGGGATACAAGGGGCAAATGTAGGCCTTTTTGGAGCACAATTTTTTGCAATCAGTGAGACTTTTTGGATGGATACAGCAGTTAGGATCTTTAAAAAAGGCAGTGGACACACAGAGGCTTCAAGGATGAGAGATTTTCATGGGAAATGTATCTCTTGAAGGCTCATAAACAGTTTAGCCACCACCTGTTTGCTTGCCAAAAATTTCATAGGAGGCTAACAGTGGCTCCACATGGGGATGGCTTCTTCTTGAAGGAGTCAAGAATTCAGAAAATGATCTTTGGTGTAGGCCAGATGCCTGTTGCTTGAGCCACCTTTCTTCTTTGATTTTCAGCTGCCACAATTGTGAAGACATCAATCAACAGAAACATTACTCAAACAATCTACTTACCCATCCTACAATCCTAACATTTTTTTTTCTAGGGTGCATTTGAACTAGCAAACCCTTTACATCATTTTTATTTTTTACAAACAAGAAAATAAACCTATTTTATTTCTACCCTTATTGCTCCATGAGACCAGATTAAACTGTTGGTCTCACATGTTTTGCTACCTAATCTAACATCTGCTGGGATTAAACTGTCCAGCAGGTTTCTTCTCTATATTCTACAACAGAAATTTAAAAACGGCCAAACTAGGATTAGACAGTCTAGTTTGCTGTGGATCCAAGGCATAAATACAGTTGCACATGGACAGAATTTTGCAAAAAACTGAAAACAAAATCTTGAAGGCTTGAAATCTGAAGTTTTGAAGCATCCTTCTTTCTTTGTGACTCAAGTTTTGAGCTTGCTAGAGTCACTTTCTCTTCTTCATTTCAGCTCTGGTTTTGGGCATGTTAGAGCTGATTTCCCCCCTTTTTTTTTTGCTTGCTGGTTCAGATTTGAACATGTTAGAACCAGCTGTTTTCCTTCTTTGGCTCAGGTTTTGATCATATTAGAGCCAATCCTTTGCATTTCTGAGGTCCATGTTTTGAGCATGTCTGAACCTCTCCTTTTTTTCTGTTTTTTGGAACATTTTCTCTTTTCTCTTGAAAACATAACACAGCAATGGTATTTACAATGGAAATGGAAACTAGAAATTGGAAATCAGCAGAAGTAGTGTTTGAGCATCCTGCCATTGACAGGACCCCCAAACAACTCTGTACCATCTAACTCTTGTAGAAAAAAGGCATTTGGACCCACAGTGGCCTGGATGATGTAGGGACCTTGCCACAAACTGTCAAACTTGCCGTGCTTTCCTTTGTCCTCTCTCCTTGAGTCCCACTTTAGAACTTTATCTCCAATTTTGAAATCAGAGGCATTGGCTCTTTTGTCAAACAACTTCTTTATATTTTCCTGAACCTTCATAGCTCTGTTATAGACCTCTTCCCTTGTTTGCTGGAGATGGATTGTTTGGTTTATCCTCCTTACCATGTTATATCCTTCTGTCTGAATCTCTTGGACAAGTTTAATCACTGGTACTCCAAGGCTGGTAGGAAACACTGCTTCTGTTCCATAGACAAGCTGATATGGTGACATGCTAATGGACTTTTTGGTTGTAAGCCTGTTAGCCCACAGGGCATGCACTAACTTGTTATGCCATGACTTTTTGTTCTCTTCTAGCAGCTTTTTGATGATGGCCACTAGGCTCTTGTTTGATGATTCAGCTAAGCCATTACCTTGTGGGTAATAGGCAGTTGAATGACCGAGTGCTATTTGATACCTGTGACAAAAATCAAACATTTTCTTGGATCCAAAAGCAGCAGCATTATCAGTGATTATTTTCCTTGGGCAGCCAAACCGAGAGAGGATATGACCTTCTAGGAACCTAATGATGACTGAATCTGTGGCATTCCTAGTAGGTATGGCCTCTATCCACTTAGTGAAGTAGTCTGTAGCTGTTAAGATCCATTTGTGTTGTGCAGAAGAAGCAGGGTGAATTTCTCCTATGAAATCTAGGCCCCATTGCATAAAGGGACCTTCAACAGTGATGGGTTGTAGAGGTAAGGGAAGGAGTTTTCTTTTGCCTTCGAAAATCTGGCACTTGTGGTAGGCAATTATCATCTGATGGATATCATTGAAGACTGTAGGCCAATAGTAGCTAGCTCTGAGTATTTTGTTTGCAGTGGCTTTCCAGTTCAGGTGGCCTCCACAGTTTCCTGCATGGAATTCTTGTTTAATCCTTTCTGCTTCAGACTCAGGCAAACATTTAAGCAATAGGCCATTTGCATTTTTCCAGTATAAGCATTCATTCATTATGCAATAGCTTCTGGCTTTTAGCTTTAAGAATCTGGCCTTGGTCTTTGATAGTTCAGGAGGGGCATTGAGGTGTGTAAGCACATATAGAATGTCAGAATACCAAGGAGAGCTCTGAAACTTCTCCTCAACAGTGGGGTCAGGCAATCCCTGCTGCTCATCCAAGGCATCTACCATGTTAATGTCAAGGGCTTGTAGATTTGATTCAGCTATTAGTTGAGCTAAGCCCTGACCTTTAATCAGTTTTGTGGGTTTTATTTCAAGGTCATATTCTAAGATTACAACAATCCATTTGCCCCTTTTCCCATTTGGGTCTTGGGACAAAATGTCTTTAACCACTATATTTGGTACATAGGCTATGGTGTGGGAATGCAGAATGTACACCCTAAAGTCTTTCAAGGCCTTAACCAAAGCATAGGCCTGTTTTTCCATTATGTTGTATTTCAAGGGTGCATCTCTGAGTGCCTTGCTGAAGAAAGAAATGGGCTGTTCCATTCCCTCTGGGTTTTTCTGCAGCAGAACTGCAGCCACTGTATGCTCGGAGGCAAATGAAAAAATCAGAAACTTTTTTGAGAAATCAGGGCTGATTAGGACAGGAGCCTGGGTGAGTGCAAGTTTAACTGATTCAAAAGATTTCTTGGCCTCAACAGTCCATTTAACTCCTACACCTTTTCTTAACATGTTTGTCATATTCCTAAGGTGTTCAGCTAAGTTGGGAATAAACCTCCTGAGGAAATTGATTTTCCCAATGAAGGACTGTAACTCCTTGATGTTTCTCGGGTGTGTGATTTGTAGAATTCCCTCAACTCTTTGTGGGTCTATCCTAATCCCCTTCTCAGATATGATGTAGCCAAGAAGTTTTCCTTCTTGTAGCCCAAATACAGTCTTTTTAGGATTCAATGACAGACCGAACCTTCTACATTTTTCAAACACTATTCTCAGGTGTTCTAGGTGTTCTTCCTCAGTCTTGGAATAGACTGTTATGTCATCCAGATAGATGACAATGAAGTGTCCTATTTTATCTGAAAAAGTTATGTCCATTGCTCTTTGGAAGGTTGCACCAGCGTTCATTAGTCCAAAAGGCATCTTTACATACATAAAAGTGCCCCATGGAGTGGTAAAAGTGCTCTTCAGTTGGTCTTCTAGAAGTACTAAAACTTGGTTGTAACCTGAAAAACCATCTAGCAGGGAGATCCTTTTTGAGCCCACTACCCTCTGAAGGATGTGTTCCATTTTTGGCAAAGGGTAATTGTCTTTGAGTGAGGCTCTATTAAGATTCCTGAAATCAATACACAGCCTGATCTCCCCTATTTTCTTTCTCTTAGCCACTAGGTTTGATACCCAATCAGAGAACCTCACAGGCACAATTATGCCTGCCTCATACATCTTCTTAATCTCTTTTTCCACTGCAGGCAATTGTTTTGGGTTTATTCTGCGAAGTTTTTGTCTGAAGGGTTTCTGATTCTCTTTCAAAGGTATTTTGTGCTGTATGATGTTTGTGTCATAGGCCTTTAAGTCCTCATAGCTCCAAGCGAACACATCAATGAATTCCTTGAATAGGTCAATGTATTTCTTTTTCATGTTTGCAGACAAGGACTTAGCCAATTTGATCATCTTGGGTTTATCTTCAGTGCCTATGTTGCATTCCTCCACCTCAGAATCCGAGTGTTCTATAGTGGGCTTTTTTGCCACATCATCAAAGTAAAAAAGGTCCTCTAAAGGTGCCAGACCTCGAGGTATGTTCTTATCTTTGGTCTGCAACACCTCTACTTCTTCGCTATCTGTGTTTTTACATTTTTCGTTTGGATTTCCAATCTGTTCGTTTAAAGTGTTTATTTCTATGTTACATGGTGGTTCTTCCTCGTCTGAGGTTTCTTCACTTAGGCAGCTGTCATCAGATTTCGAGTTTGAATCAGAAAACTCGAACTCGTTCCTGCCTATCAAGAAATCTTCAATCTGTTTATCGCCCTCAAAGACCTGCCAATATTTTTCATTGTCTGGCACTGCAGGTCTGAATTTGGTGTGAATGATGATCTGTTGGTCACTGGGAGGCTTATGATACGAACTAGCCATGCAGGCTAGTCCATTTGCAATTTCGTTCTGACCTCTAGGGACAAACACCAGATCGTATTCTACAAAGGTTTTCAATAGATCCATAACGTCATTCCTGTAGGCTCTCAGCCTGGGATGTTTTGCTGTGTATTCACCATTCACCTGTTTAATGATCAGCTCAGAGTCTCCATGCACAATTATCCTACGGGCTCCTAATTTTCTCAACAGATTTAAGCCTAGGATCAGAGCCTCATACTTTGCAATATTGTTTGTACATTTGAAGTGCAGGTTACATGCGTGGCTCTCTGCGTAGTCACCCTCTGTGTTACGTATCCACACTCCTGCTCCAACAGTTCTCTTGGTGCATGACCCATCGAAATTCATTTCCCATAAGGGTTCGCTCTCGGGCTTAACATTGTTTCGTTCTTGGTTTGGTGTAGGAACTTGTGAAGGGTGCCTAATCAGCTAACTGCATTCTGTCTCTGGTTCACTTTGAGTTTCGTTTTTGGTGCACTGCCCATAGGTTTCTACATCGTTTTCTTCTAAGTCTAGGGTAGCCATTATGTTAAAGTCCATAGGCTCTGTTTTGTTGTGCATATCTCTGTTTTTGCATCCTGCCTCCCCCAAAGATTCCTCATTTCAAAGAATGAAGGAGTTAAGATCTGTGTGTACAGAGTATAAAGGTGAATTTTCAGGCTTTTCGGGGCTACTAACCAGGAAATTCATCTGTGTCTCTCTATACAGTCTTCTAAGTTGGCTAAAGACTGGGATTGTGGCATAGGCCCCATCCATCTGCATTGTACCTTGCAGCTTGGCTCCCCATGACCTTGACAACAACATGCCATACTTAGGTGGCACATTTGCCACTACAACATCCACGACCATGCATTTAGCTGGAATCTGGGTTAGGCTTACGCATAAATCTTTGATCAGGCCAAAACACTTTACCTTGCTAGAGTCAAATGAATATAAGTCTTTGTAGGGACGGGTTATCTCTAGGCCTTATCTTTCCATAAGTATCTTAGGCATTAGGTTGTGTGAGGCCCCAGAGTCATGCATTGCATTGTGGAGGATCTTATCATGGATATTGAGACTGATATAAAAAGGAGGTACTACCCCTTCTTGAAATTTCCCTTCTATCTTGGGACCAAACAGAAGGGCTGGTTGATCATCACTCAAATTGACCGTGTCACTGTTCTCACCTAAATTTAATGCTTTCAAAATTTGGCCTTTATATACATCCTGAGTGGCCAGCTCAGAGAGTGGGACAGAGATTTTAATTTTTGCAATCTCATTCTCCAAATTGAAAGTGGACTGACTCTTTGGAATGTTCAACTCTGTTTTGTTAGCTACCACCTTGGTGGCAAAATCAGTGGGCTGATTCTCACTACGCACAGTGTTAGGAACTGTTTTGTTAGGAGCACTAACTGCAGTGCTAGTGCTACTAGTTGGTTGACTTTGTTTATCAGCGTTTTGGTTGTCCTTTTCTTTGTTCTTCCCAGAACTCTCAGTTGCTGATTTGTTACTTTCAGCAGTTGCTTTAGAAGATTTCTCAGGTCTTTTCTTGATGGTAATCTCAGAAGCTTTTGGTTTTGAAGTGTCTAGGCTTTTCTTGCTCCTAAGTTCATACTGTCTGACCTGCATGATGGCATCTTCAAATCCTAACCTGTAGTCCTCAGATTCTAACCTTTCCTCATCCCAATATGAGGGTGAGGGCTGATCTTCTTCTGTGGAACAGTTGTGGATTGAGTTTTCTACTTCAAACATGTTTATTGTGTCCCCCTCAGACTCTTCTATGATTCCCTCATCTTCATCAAGAAAGTTCTCTTGAAATGGGGGAATAACTTGTTGATTGGATTCTCTTTGTCTGTTGGGAGTGGTGTTGTTTCTTCTAAAGCTCTGGTTCTGGTTATGGTTTTGATTTCTGTTTTGGTTACTAACTGTGACAACCATTTTTTCCATCATTTGTTGTAGCTTTTCCATGTTTCTAGATATATGGTCATAATTTGGGTCAGATGTGGAAGCTACATTGTCATTTCTATATGTCACCCTTTTCTCAGCTCTCAATCTTGCTTTCTTCTCAATCAGATTTGCCTCTACACTCACTGCTCCTTTTTGCATGTCTTCCAATGTGTTGTATTCCCTGTCCCTAAGCTGGTAGGCCATGTCAGCATCCAAGCCTTCAGGGTATTTCACTAGAACCATACCTTGGAGAGGTTTCATGTGTGGTGGAAGAGCATTATAAACGCTGTTAAACCTTGTAGAGTAGTCCTGGACACTCTCTCCTACGTTTCTTTTCATGTTCTTGTATTCTGCTAGGATTTGGAGAGGGTTAGCCTTAACTTCCCATTTGTTTATGAAGATCTAATATAAAGCAGGAAGATCTTGGATACTATTAGGAGGTAGGCCTTTGAACCATTTCTTCACATCACCTCCTAAGCTCTGGGCAAAGATTCTCATTTTGACTGTATCATCATCTATTTCCATGTAGTCAAAAGAATCCTCCATGTTGAATCTCTAATTAAACTGAGAGGGGGGGGTGAATCAGTTTAACACATTCCTGATCTTTTAAACTTTTCATTAAACTTATTTACACCTTCATTTCAAACTCTATTTGATGTGAGAGTAATTTTAGAATGTAATCAGAAAGTATTAGTTTAATAGAGCAGTAGACTTAATATGAGAGCAGCAGGTATTAAGCAAATAATACATATCATATCAATACATAAATATCATGCACGGAGACACCAGATATAAGTGGAAACCCATAAAGGGAGAAAACCACATCTTATTATTGTTGTGATGCAAAGGCAAGCTCCAACTCCCTCTCACCACTGTTTTCTGCAGGCACCAACCTACAGGAGGCTCTATCCTCAATTCTGCAAGCTACAACTTGCAAGGAAGCATCAACTCCCTTCAATTTTCTGCAGGCACCAACCTACAGGAGGCTCCAACCTCAGTCAGCTACAACTGACAGCTATCAAGCTGCAACTTGATAGGGAAGCTCCAACTTCCTCATTTTCTAAAACTGAATGTTTGCTGATTTACCTCAGATATCATCTCTGTTCTGTAGCTTCTCTTAATCTTCTCTGCCTTCTATATTCTGCATTCTCTCTATATATGCTCTCTCCCTTGCTCTCAAAAAACCACTCTGCATATCAAGATGATATTATTTATAGATTTCCTCACATGACTGTTTGTATTCTGCTTGGAATTCGAAATGGAAAGTCACGTCTCTTTGCCTTCTGCCTTCTCACTCCTTTTATCAGCTTACTCAGAAATTATAACTGTAAGTGTCAATTTTAACATTACAGTGGGAGTTTGTTTTCTCTCGGAGACTTGCCAATGCATCACAAACAATAAAAACAATTAAAACATTTACATTCGAATTACAATATGAATTCCAGCTCACTTATTTTGTCTCTTGGTTTGCTGCGCATTTGTCTTTTCTGTGACTGTGTTTTGACTCTTTTCTACTCTGTATGCTTTTCTATCCTCTGCTGTAGTGTATTTGCTGCATACGTGTAACAGTGCTTTTATATCAGTGCCTCTTAGAAAAATGCGTGACTGCTGACTTGCAGCAAGTGTCTTGTTGATGTGGAACATTCCGCAAATGGAACGGACATATATCACAGTCATTGTATATTTATAATCGCCCTCTCATTAGGCCGAGGCCCGTGGGTTCACAGCCCATGTGACATATTTTAATACAACTGCAACAGTGTTTTATATATCTAACAACAATCCTTTTATATATAAGCAATCGCCCTCCACCTTAAGCCTTTGGTCTTATATTACAATCCAATAAGTCGAATCACAACCACTAATACATGAAAGGGTCGGGCCCCACATCTCTGTCGGCGGATCGGTGGTGTCAAACGAAAACTTGCGATTGCGATTGATCAAACGGACGCGATGACCACATAAAACATGGCTCATATCGCAATCGGGTCCGAACTTTGAACACATGCAATCGGGACGCATTATAGAAAAGTTCTGATTGCGATCAGAACAAGGATGCGATTTGCACAAATTAACTCCCGCATATAACAGGATCGGGTCCGCCACTTCAATCGCAACATATTACAAAGTCGTGCGATCAATCGGAGAGTTCCGATTGCGATTGAGATTCCGGACGCGATTGAACCAATTAATTCCATCGTATAATCGCCATCGGGTCCGCCACTTGATCGGAGCATATTACAAAAGACTTGCGATCAATTGGAAAGTTTCGATTGCGATTGGGAACTCGGATGCGATTAGCTCATAAACTGTGGCATATAACTCGATCGGGTCCGGCCTTTGATCGGAGCATATAACAAAAGACTTGCGATCAATCGGAAAGTTCCGATTGCGATTGGGAACTTGGATGCGATTAGCTCATAAACTGTGGCATATAACTCGATCGGGTCCGGCCTTCGATCGCAATCGCAACTTTCTGTTGCGATGTTCCGCTGCCCTTGCGATCTCCGATTGCGATTGGGGAGAGGTCCCACCATCTAAAACTTCGTCTTGTGCGCTCCATAATATAACAGACATATATGTATACTTTGCCAAAGGGTTAAGCGATTCCCGGAATATGGTTTATATATTATATGTGTAACGCCCGGCTGGAGTCTGCGATTCCCGGAATAAGATTCGTGTTATATTATATGTATAATGCTCGCTGGAGTGTGCGATTCCCGGAATTTTGTAACTGCTCTCTGCCTCTGTCTCTGCTTCTGTCACTCTACCTCTGTCTCACTGTGCTTCTATGACTGTTACATTTTGACTGTCTTCTTGCTGCCTCTATTGCTTTCGCTGTGCCTCTTTTGCCTTCCTTTGCTTCAGCGCTGCCTCTTTTGCCTGAGTGCTGCTGCCTTTGCCATCAATGACAATATTTCCAACACTCCATCCTATCTACATGGTGCTGAGCTGTGTTGGACTCCTTTGCAGTGAAATGTGGGATCTTTGATTGATAATCATTGGGTAAGGGTACTAGAGGCTGGGGTAAAACCAGAGGTGCATACCAGGCTGCCATAATGATGTTCTGATGAGGTGAAGGGTTAACTTGCAGCCGGTATATGGATGACAGGGATATTATGACCAGCAGAAGACTGATGAGCAGATTTAGGGTTGCAGAGCCCCAAGTTTTGAATGAAGTGAATATCAGGGGGAGTAGCTGGAGGGGTCTGTCTATCCCCGAGGTGTTTACCACTTTGAGGTGGTGAACCAGGAAGCTCAAGGTCTGGCTGGTCTAGGACACTGAATGACCTAGTTCTTGGTAAACTGTTTTGAGTGCCTAGGTCAAACAATGGGTCTGATAGAGCTGTAAAGTCTTCTGGTGTAGGGTTAGCTCTATGGATGTGGCTGGAAATAGTTGGTTGTTTAGGTGTAGGAGATCTCTTGAGGATGCACTCGGGGTTGTCAACTATTTCAGGGGGGTTTGGATTGGGATAAGCTCTTGTGTGAATGGTTCTTGAAGCCAGAATGTTGTTTTCTAACCAAGCAGCTTAACCCTACTTGTTACTTCTATTATGGCTGATGTTGTAATAGGCTCTGGTCTCCCAGTGGAGTCTTATGTGAACCAAGATAATCAGCAGGCCTACTGATCACCAGTGGAGTCTTTAAATCGTTTAGGAATTATGGAGTCGCCAGGTGGAGGGTTTAGGATGCTTTTAGAGGGTACACTGTCCACCACAGTGCTTATGAGATATCCCTTTTCAAGGATATCTCAAAACACAGCAAACTCTAACCAGAGATTGACTGGGAGGGCGTTTACCAGATATGTCACCTATGAAAGAGTGTGAGATCCGGAGGCTACCTGGCCCTTTCCAGACTCTGTTTAAGAGTGCGGGAGAACACAACAAAGGTATAGAGGTTGATCTGTGAATAGGAGTGTTTAACTGCCAACCTAACCAAAGATTGTAGGTTTTCTGAGGTTCTTATGATGTAGTACGGTGAAAAATACTCAGAATTTCCCCAGTGGAGTCGCCATTATGTTGGGGTTCCCATGTTTTGGCCAGATTGGCAAGACCAAAAGATGAGACAACATCAGAACCACTTTCAGACCTCAGGATCTAGCCCTCCTGGGTCCAGAGAGGGATCTCTCTATTTAAGCAAAGGTTTTATGTCTTTGAAGCTCAGTGTTAAGATATTAGGCTAGTTATAAGGCTCAGGGTTTGTTTGTTTGATGTATGTTTGGTTGTTGGGAATCAGGAAAGAAGAGTTTCAGTATGAGACAAGGCTGAGCAAGAGGGTCTAGGGCAGAGGAGATAATAATTCAGAGAACATTCAAGACCATTGGGCAATGGAGTCAGGAAAGGGTTTACTTGCTATTCAATGTGCAGGCTTTCAGTTGGGCTAGTCATCTAAAGCATTGGATCTTAAAGATGATAGTGTGGCATGAAATGGTAAGAGAGGAGGAAACAATAAAGATTTAGAACACACAGTTAAAGACCTGAGATCAGAGAGAGACTTTGAACTCTCAATGCTTCGGCCTCCAGCTTGAGGGATCTTAGAAAGGCTCAATTAATTGAAAAGGATCCTAGTGAGATAGAGACAGAGTTCTAGACCTCCCAGTGTTCCCAATTCATTTAATTAAATCCTAACAAGAACATCTAAGAACAGATTCGTTTAATTCATACATCAGCTAGCAGGCAATGACATCCACTACACTGGTTAAATTAACTGAAATCAACCCTTAGATAACACGTTTAGTAGAAAACAGCAAGGAGAGTAGAAACATAGGGTACCTAACAAGGGTAAATCCTATGCCTGATTTCTGATGCAAGCCAATAGAAATGAAATGAAATGAACTGCAAGTTAAAAACAAATACAGAGCTAGAAAAACATCACCGCTTCTTTAGATCAGGAGCCAAAGAAATGTGCTTGTCATATTAAAAAGCAATACCAGTCAAGTACAACATTGCCAATAGCTGGATACTCGGTCTGAAAACATCTTCCTCAGTCTATCTTACAACTTTACACAGAGACTATGTCTCAAAAAGAAACAGCTTGTAATTTCTCTGATAATCGATCAACAACCTTACAATGAGTTTCTTCATGAAATTTATAGCTCAAGTGGAGCATAGAAGGTAGATGGAAAACTAAACGCAGCATTAAAACTCAGAAGAGGAAGAGAGCCGAGCCTCGTTCTGTTTTAAATTCTGAGCATTCATCTTTGGTACTCTTTGGATGAAAGATTGGTCTTCGTTAGGCTTCCATTTACTCCAGGTATGTCTCTGGTGTACTTGCTGTAACATTCTGGTGAACTAAACAAAAAGTTAGAATAATGATGCTAAGGTCTGCCATACTGTGTAACAAATGCTTCTGATAGCATAGGACTGTTGTCAAGGCTGGAATTTCCTCAGGGACACGGTATAGAATGGAGATAGTATGGGCACTTCGTCCTTTGTGGAAAGGACATACTACTGAAGTGAAACCCTGATAGTATTGTTTTTTGCGCACTGGGCCTTCCATGCGATCCATGATGTCTTTGAACCGGTACCTTTGCCTTCTAAATCCCTGAAAAGGCTAAAAAATCTTCTATTATGTGCCTTGAACTCTCTGCTGCTCCAGTACTGTCTTTGTTTATGCAATCTGAGCTTTAATGGCGCCGGAGAGGTTTTGCAGAGTTTGAACTCTGTCCTTTGATGAAATTTATGTTGCAGACACCTTTTCGGACATTTCCTGTAATATCAGGCTCTAAATTCAGCTTCTTTTGTGCATTGTGCCACTAGAATAGTGCATATGAATCATGGCGGTTTTCCGCCTGCCTGTAACCCTGCAAAACACGAAACACGTTAAGAAAACATGCATGGAGAGGGTGGTGTGGATGACTGCGAAAATGTCAATGTGACATGGATGAAGACGATGAACGCAGAGGATACTGTGGAGGAACACAGTGGATCAGCGGGAGATGCTTTGGAGGATGGCGAGTTGGAAATTTTAACGTAAACATTAAAATTTGACCTTTGAATGAATTATAAAGGGGATGGAAGAAAACGTGATGAAAACACGTGGACTGGTGACGTGGCGGAACCGGTCAACGACGGGTCATGCAGTTAAATCTGGACCGTCCGATCTCAGGAGGAGATCGATGGCTGAAAATGCGTTGGAGGGCAATGGACAGTGGGCCAGGGGTACGGTTGCCTTGGTTTAACTCTCGTGCATTTTCGCGACGCGATGACCGTTGGATGGACGATCGTAGATCGGACGGTGTATAGCGATATCGCGCCGGAGCAAACGCCGAACTTTAACGCGCGATTGGGGGGGGGGGGGGGCGGTTTTCAAACAGTGCTCGGGACACGCGGCATGCGATGAATGGAATCGCTGTGAAATGGAAAATACCGCTCAACCTCCAAACGCAGTGCGATGGATACCGCCGGTTTCTGAATCAGTGAATGTTGCGGGGACCACCAGGGCGGATAAACTCCAGGCCGTCGGATCGGTGGGTAAATGAACGGTGGATGTGTGATCAAGGCGGGGCGAACGGAGTGGGCCACGGTGCGGCGCTGACCTGCGAAGGCTGTTGGATCTTATACAGATCTACGGCGTGAATTTCACCCGATCATACGATTGATGAGCGCTCTAGGGGTCAGCTCCTGGTTTAGCGCCCGGGTCACGTGGGGGGAAAGGTTAAGGGGGCTGGCCTGAAGGGGGCGAGGCCTGATATATGCAAAAGTATGAATTCTCGACCCTTTTCAATGTAATTCAAGGCCAGGGAAGGGTAACGATAGAGGCAATAAGGGCTGCTTGGCCAAACAAGGGGTATGTATGGGATTTGTAGGGGATTTTGGGAGGATTTAGAGGGTAAGAGGGGAAATTTGACAAGGGAAAAAATGGTTAAAATGGGGCATTCTGCACGGATACAAGGGGCAAATGTAGGCCTTTTTGGAGCACAATTTTTTGCAATCAGTGAGACTTTTTGGATGGATACAGCAGTTAGGATTTTTAAAAAAGGAAGTGGACACATAGAGGCTTCAAGGATGAGAGATTTTCATGGGAAATGTATCTCTTGAAGGCTCATAAACAGGTTAGCCACCTGTTTGCTTGCCAAAAATTTCATAGGTGGCTAACAACCTGGGCTCTGATACCATGTTAATTTTAGTTAACAATGATATGTTCTTATGCTTTAGAGCAATTTACTTCAATCTTTTCTTATTAGCCAAATTTCAATTTCTAGATTAGCAATCACATAACCATTGACAGTGAATGTTGATAGAACATAAACAATAAACAAAAGACAAGCCAAGACAAGAGGACACAGAATTTGGCGGATGCCAGGGAAAAACCCCAATGTGGGGAAAACCCTTTGATCAAATCTTCTTATTATTCTTCAAAAGTTCAGCAGAGAGAGAGAGCACAATATACAAAATATACTTGCCTAATACTTCATTGAAACAACAGTCAACATGATGCACTAACTAGAAAGTCAATGCTGGTCAAACCAACAGGAAGACTTCACCAAAACAACTCGGTCAACCTTAGCCAATGCGGCCTCCAATAGTAGTCAAAGTCAACCCAAAATAGATCCGAAAAAGTCAGTGAAACTCGGTTAATTGAAAGTTAATGCTATGGTCAACGCTGGTCAAAGTGCCTGAAATTTCTTGAATTGTGTGCCAATGAATGTAGCCTAGGGAGATCAGAATTCTGCCTGAGAGAACACAACTTTTGGAAGGAGTTTGACCCAAAGTCAACGCTGGTTAACGCTCTGTACTTCATCCCTAAAACAGTTCGAAAATTTCAGCCCAGAAAAACAGTCCTTCATCCACATGTTCGAGGGAGAGAGAGGTGCTCCAAGTGCTTGTACGAACCAATGAGAGAGAGAGATGATGAGATGGGTGATGTCCAAAATGAGGAATGAGTCTCTCTTATTTATATCCTTCAATGAGGGTGGAGACACATCCATTGGGGCTTATGAGCCTACATTACATTTCTAGCCGACCTTGACAATTTGCACGTGTGAGAAAATAAATTCAAAATCACTCTTCTGCTCTTCCAAACAAGATGATCTTTAGATCAATCTTGCACCTCTCGGAAAGAGGAATCCAACAAAAATATCATCTCCATCATATGAGCTGTCCAAAGTGGGGTTTGGCCCTAGTTGCCAATTTTAACATAAAGGAACAATAGAAGAAAAACATTCACACATAAAGACACCAGGATTGGTCGAAGATCAGGGCAAAACCCACTATGGGGAAAAACCCTTTCAAATTCTTCTTCTTATTAGATGGTCATTGAATGATTTAGCAAAAGAGAGTACAATGATCCATATCTTCATCCATATAACTAAACAATTTCCATGAAGATGATCCAAGCAAAATCAATCTAACAAGATCCAAAAATGATTTCAGTAAGAGTATTGATCAAATATCACTTCATCAAACTGTAGTCAACTGCGGCAATTAACGAAAAGCAAACCCTACTTTCCGACTGCACAAAAGACGTGTGTGCGACTGAAAGGCCTCAACCACATGGATGAGCCGACCAGTGTGTAGTTGCAATTGAGATTTCTCCATGACATGCCTGTGGTTGAGACCCAAAACCCTAAAAACAAAGATGCGAACTTCAAACCCTGCAATTTCACCTTTGTGCGAACCCATTCTTCGCGGACCTGCCTCAAACCTGTGCGAGCCAAAACCAAGGAATAGAATAGAAGAATGAACCAAGATGATTGTCCAAATGAGTGTCACTTGACTTATATTGATTTCCATCCATGGAGGTCCAATTTGCTTTAGGGCCGACCTGATTAAATATGCACATGTCGGCCTTATTTCAAAATTAGACTTTCCCTTGTCCAAATTGAGCGCTTCAATAGTCAAAATTGGTCCTCTTGAAAAGAGGAATCTCGTCTCATGGTTGGAATTTGTCATTGAGCTGCCAAATTAACACTCCTTCTCAGCTAGGTAGAAATTCCAACCACATCATGTAATCATCGCAAGTATCATGTCATCAAATCATATCCTGTCTCAAGTATCTCGTCATCAAATGCTATCATTTCTCATCTTGGTTCATCTTTGTTTATTCCTGCTTAAGCATCTCTTGATTGTCTCTGCTCATATGTTGAACATTCTCGAATCTAAAAGAAGAAGAATTTGACATTAGAGGGGAGCTTAAGCTACCACCCTCTATCATGTTGGAGAGCACATCTCAATCCGAAACAATATCAGGGAGCACATCTCAACTTGAAACCACATTGGGGAGCTTAGTCTCAACCCATAATTGCACAGGGGAGCATATCTCAACCCGAAATCTCCTGGGGGAGCAAAACATCTCCAACCCCATATCAAGCAATAGGTGATATAGTGGAGCACATCTCAACCCATCCTATTGCCCATTGATCTTCCCAACAATGACCCTCAAGAGTCATGTGGTGGAACACTTGCATCATAATCCGAGCTTGGGTGAGATACCCGACTTACCAAAGGTAAGGATCACACACCCCCAAGCCTCCTCAACCCATTGCCCAGACGGGGAGGGACAATCCCAACAAGCCCGACTTGTGGGTATGATGCCAACTGGGGTGTACTCTGCCAGACCAAGATAGGGGGAGATACCCGACTTGTAAAAACAGACAAGGATCACACACATCCTATGGGTGACAATAGGGGAGATACCCAACCTACTGCAAGAGTAGGGATCACGCACACCTATTGTCCAAAGTTCCCTCAACCCCAACAGCCCTCCATCTCAATTCCACACCCTGGGAGCTCAGATAGGGGGGAAGAACTGGCTTAGTGTCCTCAATCAGTCCTGCTCTTTGTAGATCAAAAACATATCATCATGCTTATATTTGGTGATCGTCATGTCTCAATAGCAACAGTCTCCTGTTCATATAGGACATCAAATCAAATATTATATTAGAACAAATATATATATATATATATATATATATCACAAAAAAGATACCTTATTCATCCTCCCTCTCATGGAGACAACAACCACAAGCCTAAGCTTGTTTAGTGCAACAACACCGACTGAAGATATCTTGGTCCCAACTAGTTACTATATACGTGATTCTCTGGCAATAGGATCTCACTCATTATTATTGCAATGTATCCATCATATGCAGAACCCGCTCAAACAACTCTCCAAAGAGCTTCTTCAACCTGTCTCACAACTAGTCATGCCAGCAACATTGTACTCAACCTCCATCGTGCTTAATGCTACAGACTTTTCATCAAAAGATCATGGCATCTCATACTAAGTCAACACTCATCTGCTCATTTTATCAATAACTATCCCAAACAACATCAGTACATCCATGCCGTCATGTATCATAGGAAGAATATCTCAGACCAAAAACTTGATCGTCCCATAAATATTCCATGCCATCAGAATATTAGGTCTGTACAGGATTTCATGTTTATGAATAAAGACAATCTATAGCCTCTTTACAGGTCGATGCCTGCATCCAGAAAACCTTAGTTTTTTGGAAACGACACAATTCCACCCTTACTGCAAACGTATGTGCAAATGGTATATGCCTATTACCAAGTCATAGTGGGAACAATAAACATATTTTTGATAGTTATCTATTTCCATCAACCAACTCCTATTCTATTCTCATTTCCACTATGACTTGTCACTTCTGTCAGTATCAAGGTCATAGGGAACTATTGCTGCCGGAAGAATTTCTGAAGCTGAAACTGGTATGGAACTCCATAAATTTTCCTTGGAAATGTTTTCTGGGCAGTTCCATCGCTGGAAATATTTTTGAGGAGTTTAATGTTAAAAAATGCAGGTAATGATGCGTTCCCCAGGGCAAAAATGAAAAAAAAATGAAACCTTTCCCAAAGGAGTGGGACTAATATACGACCTGCTTGTGTAAAAAAACCCGAAAACAACAAAAACCTAAAATAATTCCAAAAAACAGAAAAACACAGTTTTTCAAGAGACTTATGATTTATTTCTAAAATTTTTTATTTATTATATATTTTCAAAAAGATTAATGCTATTTCTGCATTCCTAAAATTTCAAAATGTGCCACTTCTGAAACCATAATTGTTTCCTCGTTTCAAATGTCTTTGCAGTAATTTTCAAGGTTCAATCCGATACATCTCCCTACGGTATATTGCTTGTGGTTTATGATGAAAAACATAGTATGCAAACATAAACAACCAAATGTAATTAATGGAAAATTCAAAAAAATACATGATATCCTTCGGTCACAAAAGGAGGAAAATGATCAGAATTCTATATCCAGGGTAAGCTTTTAGCCCCAAAATGCATGAAAAATGCTGTAACTGTAACACCAACCTAAGTATGAAATGCATTGCAATATAATTCCTTTTGCAGTCCTTGTGGTCAACTTGCTGAAAGATGAGTTCAACAAGCCACTCTAACAGGTAATGCCCCCTTGTAATCCAAATTTGCTGCATGATTGATTCATACATGCTATATGCAGTCTGCACATTCAGCAGTAGCAAAAATTGATCCATGTCTGAGAGTCTCTTTCTATGCTGTAACATGTTACACATTTGTCTTATGTTGTATCATATGAGAGTAGTATTTTATTATTCTGATGCATTTTACATGATCAAAACCATAACACTAGTCCTTGGAGGCTACTTGCCATATTGATATGGTTTACTTGGTCCACCTGTGAAGTACACCAATGATAGTACTTTATTGTCATCTCGAGGCTCTCACTTGTGGAGGAACACTTTTATTATTTCTTGAAGCTTGTTGTTTGGTCAACCACTCATTTAGAGGACGAGTTCAAGCGTGTGCTATTTCTGGAGGTTGTTGTTCAACTATTCATTATATTATTATTGATTGACTTATCAAATGAGTTGGCTATGTGTGAGAACACTATAGATAAGGATGTATTCAACATATTTTATTATTTCGTCTTAGAGAAGAAAATGTATCACAGCAACTCACCTTTTAATAAGGAGGTTGTTGGCGAGGTTTGATGTTGATGTTTGTAGCTCGAGCAGGTACTTCTGCACAAACCTAAGTATCTATGTGTGCAGAAGTCAGCCAAGATTTCCTTAGACACTTGCTCTAGTTTGAGCAAGTTGCATTTGTAACTCAGCCTAAGTTTTAACTTAGGAAAATCATATAATTAGTATGTTGGCTAATTGAGCTAAAGAAACATTAGAAAAAGATCTCCTTAGACACTTTAGTGTGCACTGTGAACAAGTTGCATTTGTAACTTAGCCTAAGTTTTAACTTAGGAAAAGCACATAATTATTATGTTAGCTAATATAGCTAAAGAAACATTAGAAAAAGTAAAGTATTTACTTTAGTAATTATGTTTTAATCTCAGCCCTTGATCTCAAGGCAGGAAAGGTCTAATCTCGACTGTCACTTTGGAGATTAGGGATTTAGCTCAACGAAAGGTTATAAAATAAAGGCTAAGGTGAGGGAGGAGATACACCATACAACACAAGATTGAAAGAGGCATCTTAGTGAGGAGCGTGATACTCTAGTGTTTTGGGTCCAAGTAGGGGAGCGGCAAGGATATCTAAATCAGCCAAGGAGGGTTTGATCTCTGGATTAGATCAAGTTGTTGTACATGTAATTTCCTCAGTTGGGCCATTATCCCAAAACGGGAGCCCAAGTAGGTTCTAATTTTCTTTTTATGAAGAATTGATTTGATTGGGCAGAATCTGTTGTGTCATTTTTGTGAGGTTTGGTTATGTTTTTTGCTTTTGCTAATTAATGTTAAGAAACTAGCTGTGCATTCATTCAGTAGATCTGTAATCTGTTAGGTCAATGGGTTGCTGGGTCCTAGGTTTGCAAGAGAATTAACATTTGAAATGTAAGATTTTACAGTATTCCTTGGAGAACTAATGGATCTAGGAAAACAATAACTTGTTTATGGAGCTCACTCTATTTGAAGAGTAGCTCTCTTCATTTGGGATGGTGAAGGTTGTTGGGAGATTGAGGAGTGAAGGAGTTTCTCCTCTTGGGCTTCATTGTAAATCTTTATTGGAAAGCATAATGGAAGATTGAAGGTGTTACTTCTATCATATGTGAGGCTTAAATTTTCATTCTTTCATAAGTTCTTGGTTAATTGTAGACATTCCTTTTGAATAATTTGTTGTGAAAGCCTTGTAATGGAATATTTGCCATTAGGATGACTGTAATGAGAGGAGGTCCTTCTTCTTATGCCTTTTGCTATTATATTTCTGAATATTAACCTTGCATCTATCAAAAAGTCGTTGCTGGAAAAATACTTTGTTATAGAATAGCACCTCCATAACATTCTTTAAGAGTGGCAACTTTAGGGTTCTCAATGAGTATATTTCTGCATTTTTTTCAGCAAAGTTAAGGCTGACTGTGACAAGTATAATAGACCTATTTGTCTTACATGTTCATGAAATTGCCCTCTTTAGATTGATGCTTCTGGACTCCATTTTTCCCAAGATTTGACAGTCACTGTTCCTGGGCCTCTACTACCTTTCTCATTTCACCTTGCTACAAAACGCTAAGCTATCTTTTCACGTCACCTTGAGCCTCCTTGTTATAGTCTTAACAATCATATTTTAGGAAAATTACCCTTGTTGTGGAGGAGAGAGCCTAAAGTGAGAGAGGGGGTCACTGAGGTGACAGTGAATAGCCCCTATTGTCATACACAAAATTAGCGTAAGTTTCCTTCTTGGATTTGATAATCATAACTTTTGAATAGCCCCTCTAAGTTGCTCTTGGGTTTTAACTTTGTGCTTGGAACTTCTACCCATAAAAGTGAGAGTTCAAGAGGAAACACCACTTACAAGCAAGTGGCAATGCAAAAACAGAGGAAATCTGTAAAGGCGTTTGGCAATCTTGAAAAGTTATTGCAGCTGGCAATGTAGGGAAGTCTTTAAAAGGTGTAATGGAAATAGATATTTGATCAAATATGGAAATTTATGTATACTTCTATTGTCTCATATTAATCAAGGGTGTCATCTAACATGCTTTAACTAGAACAATATTCAAGTATTTGCTAACGGTACTCCACTCCTGGCAATGTTTTCTGCTTCATGTCACCCTCAGTGAATACCTTCATTTCCATTCTATGAAAAGAGGCCTATATATAATACTGACTTCATTTATGTTATAAATATAGAAAAACCTTGGGATACAACCGTTTGGCAATCTTAAAAATGTATTGCAGCTGGAAATGTAGAGAATCTTTAGTAAGGTAATAGAAACAGATATTCATTCAAATACAGAGATTTATCTATACCTCCATTTTCCCATATTAATTAAGAGTGTCGGTAAACATGTTCTAGCTAGAAATAGATCGAAGTACTTACCTGTACTACTCCACTCCTGGCAATGTTCTCTCCTTCACGCCAACCTCAGTGAATCAATCTCTAAGTGCTTTACATGAGAAGAATCCTCTACATCATCACGGCTTCATTTTCTATTGTCTTAAATCTGTACTATAGCTCCACCAAAACCTACGGATACAACCATTGGTTTTAGGTGGCCAAGCCATTGCTTGCCAAAAGGTGGTTATAGATCAGCCCATTTTTATCATCAGTTGGCACCTTTGAAGTTACACGCAAAATATGTACATCCCATCACGTCATGGTCAGGGGTAAGGTTAAATAAAAGTGCATAAGATGAGAAACAGAAGCAAATTCCCAGTCAAAGTACGATCCTATAATAATTATGCTGTAGCCCTGGTTCAAGATACAATACTTTGAAGTGTGTTTGACATCATCATTTCCTTTTCTTCTAAATTTATGGTGATGTGTTCCTTTTTAAACACTCATTTCTTCTTCTTATTGGCAGGTGAAATTCCGACTGGCAAAGGAAGGTTTTATGAAGAAATTCGAAGGCAGTTGGAAACTAGAGCCTTTGTTTCTGGATCAAGAAGCCTGCATAATTTCGAAACCCACTACATTGGAAGAGTATGAGTCTTGCTCAGATGGAAAAGGAAGGGTAGCATCTTTGATTAAGTTACAGCAGCTTGTTCAACCTGCTCTTGTTCCACCACCTCCCATTTCATGGTATGTTAGAGGTATCACTGCAAGAACTACAGAGATGATGGTAGAAGATCTTCGAAGAGAAGTAAAGAGAATTAGGGAGGGTTTAATTCCACTTTCTTTACAATCAAATGAAGGAAACAGCCAACAGATTGTTGGTGCTTTAAAAGATTCTATTTCTTTGCCCCAAGATATTCAGATTGATATTGATGATGCTGAAGCCGATAAGCATCAAAGGACAAGGACAACGTAGATAAGGTAGCATTTCAGTACAAATATATAGTCGCAAGAGTTCTTTAATCTCTTCTGAAGTGCGAATTAGGGTATTGAATCATCTTCTCGATATGAGAAGGAGTAACTTTTTGATATGCATTTTCCAGTCAATTGAAGATTCATCTATTAGATGTGTAATAGAATTTCTTTCACAGTTGCTTTTATATGATAAAATCTATTAGAGTCTGGGCTGCGAAGTGATTCAAATATAATTATGTAAAGCATTTCTAGAAATATAAATTCGAAAACCTCAAGGCCAGTCCCAGTCTTGCTTTTCCGATATTGAGCTGGTGAATCTCAGGAATTAAATAATTACTTGGTGCTTGTAAGGCGCTCAAATTTTCACGTCATAGAAAGGGAAACAGATGTTTTGTATTCAAAATCCACAAATATGATGAGAACTAATGGCCACCTAATGGCTGTCCCAGACTCCCAGCATCATATTGTAAATAATATATTGTATTTTTCAATTACTATGTTTGATGTGGTCAAGTGGTTTCATGCCCAAAGTATTGGGGCAACCAGGGTTTTTAGAAAGAGGTTGTCTGTATCCCAAGGCTATTTAAAGGTGAGTAATGAAGAGTGAAATAGTATACAGTTCTGGCATATCTTGTGCCTCCCTTGTTTTCTTTTGGCTCTCCATTCTCACTTGTATGCCCTACAATTTAGAAGGGAAACATTGATGTACTCCATGCATTGTCCTAGTGCTGAGCATCGTCTAAATTCTATTTTGGTGACCTTTTGAGGGCTGAACCTGCTTATCAAGTGTGATTCCCAGTGGGTTTTCAATGAATTATCTTCTTTGTGTCAGTGACTCAGTTGTAGATTGCATGATTGATTCCCACCAAATCAGACATTTTTGCACTCCCACGATTAATGGTTTGGCAACATTACATGGAAACTTGATCACTATAGGAGACAACTTCTTTCCAATATTCAAGGACTGTTATAATTCCAATTATGATTTTCAATTCCAATGCTTTCATCAAATTAATGAGTGGCATTACAGGTGTATAGGATTAATTAAACTTTGACACTTGAATAACAAAAGGCATCACACTTATGTCAAGACATATCTGTGGTTGAAAGTAGAAACTTCTCCTATCTTACTCACCAATTTGTTATTTATCTTTTCCTTATGCTTCCCCACTTTGTTTTTCTGCACAATGTCCCACTAGGGTGCAGCATGTCCTTTTAACTTTGTTATGGTAAAACCATGTGTATTTGGGTCTCGGACATTCTCATATTCAGAGTATCTCTCTTACCAATCCAATATATGAGAGTCTCCACTTTCACACAACCATCGCAGTACGAAACTTCTACCCTTCTATTACCTCTGTTCTTCAAAAATGAGATCACACACTCGGCTGGGTCTCTTCCATCAACATTTTGTTCTTCTTCCATCTCATCCTCTAATTCTAAGTCTGCTATAACTTCAACACCTCCAATTTGTTTGTTCTCTAATTCTTCAATTCTCCTTCTTAATTCCTCAAATTTCTGGTTCTTCACACCTCCTAGACTTGCTCCTCTTCATGGTGGCATCCTTAGGAGTCTTCTCGTTGTCTTCAACCATACATCCTCCATTCACAGACCTTTCTTTTGGCACTGCCTCCCACCACTCGTTTCTCAATAAACACAAGTTGAAATGACTCTCTCTCAAGTCTCGTTGCTACGACAATGGCACAAAAATTGATCTCACTGCACCCAACTCTTAGGAGGAAATTTGTTTTGATACCTTTCAAGCTATTCTCGTTGCTATCAAGTTCTGCAATTCTCTAACATGCTGTAGAACTAGATTGGCACCATCAGAGTGCAGCAACTATAGAGGTATATTACCCAAGCAATCACAATATCAGATGATACATAACTAAATGATGACAGAATTAACACTGTAAATACAAAGAAAAATAGAAGGAAATGAATTGAATCTAGAACTCTTTATTTAGTAGCATCTCAATTTACAATATTTAAAGTAATGAGATCAAAAGGACAGACAATCGTAGAATTTCCTGAGCACAAGCTGAGATTTGTTCTTTTCTTCATTGCTGTGGATCCGAAGCTACATCTTTTCTTCCCTCTGATAATTGAATGACTTTATATTTTTCTCCGACTCTTCAGTTCATATCGTTGCCCGAGAGTCACCTCCTCCATACTTGTCTCTAAGAATACCTAAAATAGCTTAAGCACTTGTTGATTGTTTCAATTCTTATTTTAGATATTTTGTCATTCAATATAGTTTTTATAACACTAAGTAATATAGTAATAATGACCAGTTCATTTATTTCATTAATTTAAATCAAGTATAAACTAAAATTAAAATTTTGATGCCTATTGTTTAACCCCAAGGACAATTCTCTCACATATATGTGTACAAATTTCAAGTGCATGCCCAAAATAAATTACAATGCTCACGCAATGAAATACACTTTCATTTAGCATGCAACCATTTTGTGAAAATGCGTAAGAGTAGATTCTTATTACACATCCAATTTGGGCTGAGTGCTTCATTGACAATTCTAATAGTACAAATATAAACATAATAAGCTGTCTCAAGATAGGAAAATTATCTTGGACACACAATCACTTCGATGAGAGAATATCTCAATCTCACACCAATCTAGGAATCATCTAGTTGGAGAGAATCTCTCACATCCAAATAGGCCCGACAACCTCCTAGATAATAGGAATAGACTCTATGTAGAGAGCCAACTCTACTAATTGTGACCAATAATCACAACAATCAAATAATTATAATCACACCTAAGACAAGGAGTTGCATACTCCAATACTCCCCCTTAATGACTAGTCTTTATCTTGATCAGCTAGGGTCTTCAACATCTTCTCCTCTATAGGAAATGTTTCACTATGACTTGAAGAACCTCTTCATTAACAAAGTCTACCTGGTGCTTTCAATCTGTATCTCGATCACGCAGACATCACGAAATTGTTGACATCCATATAAGTAAACAACCATCCACCTGAATGCATGGATACCTAGCCATTGCAACCACCGATCTACTAGGATGTCTCTTCGTGTACACATTTCATTCAAGCTCTTGATGAACTCCCCTTGAATGTAAAACTTTACCTCCCGAAGTCTACAACAAATAATATGGTCCACTCACAAAGTATCTACCCAACACATGGACCACTCCTCTACGTGTTAAACTAAACTAAACTAAACAAGTTATACAAGTCATTACCAGGGTCACATGATAAAGGGGTATACATGCATCTCCAGGGCTTACAACAATATGTCCTTTTCATGTTACATACATTACTAGTACATATAACACACTCCATTTCATGGAGTTACTAGGTACATACTCAAACATTTTCATAGACCACTATATCAAATAAAAACAATACATATAGTCTTGTTACAACTTACAACTACAAAGTGTGAATCATATTACAATATGGTCATGAGTCACCTTTATTCACACAATTTTACATAAATTTCTACTATCATTGAACCTCTATTGTTGCTCCAACGAATACTATATGTTGCCATAACATTCCTATAGGAACTATCTCCTACTTCGCTTGGACCAAACTCCAAAGATATCTCTGCTAAATCCATGACCTCTCTGTCCTCCCTACTATACAAACTTGCCATTCCATTCCAAAAATTCAGTTTAAAATCAACACTTGGTTTTCTCAAATAAGAGCAATGCAACTCGCTTCCACCTCAAAAGTGTCCATGCTCCTCCATTCATTTGAAGAACTATCATCACGTACCAATTGGAAATCAATTGTACCATTGATACATCAGATCGATTGGGAACCTGTTGTACTCTAGGTTCTAACATCAATCCCACCATGAACACTGATTAAGTGGCCATCCTATGGACTTACATCCATCCACTGAGATATACGGGTGCTATGCATTGTACCTGCTAGTTCTCTAGAAAAGTAGCTTGAATATGGGATGTATCCAACTTAGTCTTACATTCTTTGCATTTGCCAATAAGGACTTGTAGTGCATCATTACACAAATATTTCATGGAGAAAAACATGTAGCTAGAACTCCATTCCGGCTACAACACTTCTTCTAAGCAGACTTAGGAATGACTTGACATCACAAAATCTTGCAGCACTAAAAATACATCAACAAGAGATAATAATGCACGACTGGAATAATGTTTTCCTCTTTTGAAATCATGTATATGTATGTGCTTGGCATCTTCATCCTTGGCATTTTGGTTCAATTGTTGCCTTGGATTCATGGGCAATTTGTTAGAGTAGCTAATTCTAACAAAATAACTTCATTGTCGTCTCAATATGAGTGCTTAGTTAAATGAATCCAAGATTATAAAGACAAAATATCACCATTACTTGGTCTTTCAATGTTCAACTTGCAACGAAGTAAGCAATCAATTCAGACACCAATTAATTCTCATACCAATGTCAACCAACAACTACCATACATTGACAACTTGCCAATGCAGATAAAAAAGAAATGGGCAACCTTTGCAACACAGGAAAAAAACACATCATCCAAATCAACACCACAACTTCCACTATTGCAACTATTCCATCGAGCAACACCATATCCATGATCGTTCATTGTCTTGATGTCTTGATCTATCTCAATTACATTTCTTGAAGTCACCCTACTTGGGTAGGGTAGTTCATGAATTCACTCAAAGAAATCCACCACAATTTGGCTCCTTTTCTGCAACAAAGTGATCTTACACTGTTGTGGTATGAACTAGGTCGATTGATTGACTCATACGTGTGTGCACTGAACAAGTCTGATTGTACCTAGACTTCAATGCCCATCTTGTCCAACTTCCTCGTAGACACCAGTGAAGCATCCACTATCATAACCAATGTTTTAAAACTCAGAATCGGGTTCAGAATCAGCCAAGGGTCGACTCCGGCTCCAACTCGGTATTGACTTGACCTTGTTGATTTCAATGACTCGGTCGTTGTAAAAAATACATTAAATATTTATTTTTTTATGAAAAATATATTTTTAAGGATTTTCATTCATGTTTCCAAACTCAAAGCACTAGAATATAGAGAGAAGACAAGATATGATCATTGTATGCTCATGAATATATCTATTATATCAAAATGACACCCAGTGCACTATCCAATACATGTAATATATAGAGATCAGAACAAAAACACATAACCAAGGAGGCTCTAAATGGCTTCTACAACAAAATATCACTACTCACTACTGCTAAACAAGGCAAGATCATTTGGCTCAAACTCTGAATCAAAGTCAGACAGGGAAACCCATGGCTCCTCGTCACTACTGCTCCCAAAACCAACTCCAACTCTTCACAAACCCCTCACAAATGCTCACACAAATGCAATGAGATAGCTGTGAGTAAATGTGAGGGGGTTGGGTCACTTTTATAGGCTTGGGAGAGGGGTAGAGGCATTAAGGAAAAAAAAAAAAAATTTGAGTTTGAAGTCTGAGTTGCCGCCTTTTTCCCCGCAGACTAGCTCAGTCGGTTTAAGACGAAATCGGCCGAACCGGCTGAATCAATGTTCGACTCGGCCAATTTAGTAACGAACGTACCACAAGATCAATTTTTGTACCGAGCTGACCTGGGCAGGGCTCCGGCTCAGTCGGCTCGGCCGATTCCGAATTGGTTTGGCTGGTTTTTAAAACACTGATCATAACCACACGTCACCCCACTCTGAGTTATCAGGCAGCCCTACAATTTTCTGGGTATTTACATGGTTAAATACTTTAATGTGCAACTTTTCCAATATTGATATTGCCTCCACTAATAAGCTAATTTTGCCACCAACTGGAGCTTGGTGACTCTATGTGAAAGGATTGCCATCCGCTATCTATGTCATTATTTGGTAGAGGCATTTTAATGATCATTTTCACCTTTAACGCTTTTTCCCCTGCAATTCTATTTCCTTCTCAATTTGTTGTTGCAAGATCTACGAGATGCAACCATCTGAGCCAACACCATTATTCCAAACATTCCAAAGACTATACCCTAACATATTCATATCCAGAATATAGTAACCCTCTGTCTAGTGGATCCATCTGTCGCTGAGGGGTCGGATTCATATGACCGGTTGTCTTTTTTCCAGACCTAGAAGAAGACTCCATCGCCGATTTCTCCATGCTTGGATCACTATCCCCTCCAAGATGTATTTTATTTTGAGCTTCAGACACAAAATTGAGCACTACTTGGTGGAGGCACTGGACTCCAAAACATCCATAGGAATGAATTGAATGCTTGAATTCGTGACCTTGAGTAGCCAGACAGAACGCAACAATGCAGCACATGTTGGAAATGTTGTCATTGATGGCAAAAGAGTTGGCAAAGGAGGAGCATCTGTAACAGTAACTAGGAAAAGAGAAAAGCAAAGTAGCAGAGAACAGAGGCAGAGGCAGCATAGAAGGAACAAAGGCAACAGGAGACAGATGACAGTAGAAGAGGGCCATTTAATAGCAGATTTGGAGAGACAGAGTAATGAATATGCTCGATGTTCGGATATAGTCCTGATTGAATTAGAGTGTTAATCTCTGTGTAAAGAATAAATTTATTCCTTATCTATTTGGATTATGCAATTTCGAGCAAACCCTATACGTAGAGGACTCTGGAAATCGATTTAAGAGTCTATCTGCAGGAATAGGTTTTGAATTCCAGTAAATAAATGTATGAGCAATGCAAGGCTGAATTGCCCTCTGTGTGTCGGAGAAATCGACTTCATGTTGATATTGTGCTTGAATGCGCTAAGAACTGTAAGCAAATTCTGTGTATTATATATGAAAGAACACTCTGTGTCGGGCTTTAGATGGAGTTCAATTTTGGATAAATCTTGTGATAATGGCTCGTATTTGAGGTTCTGGATTGTAATCGAAAGCATCAGTCTCTGTGAAGAAAGTTCTCTTGCTAATGCAGAACCATAGAAACCCCTTTGAAACTGAATCCCTCATAAGTTGCCATTGTCATTGTCATTCTTGTTAGAATCGACTTGTTTAAGGAAGAAATGAGTCCGTTGTGATCCAAGCTCTGAAACAGGAAGTTGTGGATCGATCACGGTTGCAGTGAGTATCGTGGTCATCGCAGAACTCAATGCCGTCGAATAATCCATGGGGGTTACTATAAGTCGTGTTCTTCTGCAACAAATGCAGACTTTTGAACTACAACCAATAGTTGGATGATTGATATGGAATGGAGCATAAACACGGCGAAGTTAAACAAAATAGAGGCGGAACCAGAGTTAAATGTGCAGTGTGAATGGAGCTATGCATCGTAACAAATGAAAGCACTGTGGTAAAATACCGATAAACCAAAGAGTCAACGTATAAAAGAACGGAATTGTGAGCAGAAGCGGAACCTTGAGTGAAGGAGAGGATCCACGAGCGGAATGAATAGTGAAGGGGGTTTCCGGTTTTCATCGCACCGCTTTCGTCGGGCAAGCGGTATTTATGAAATCGGAGCGATTCCATAGAACGATCGACACGCGTCCCTGAATGAATCTGCAAAACCACTCTCATTGCGCGCCATCGCGTGTTATCGTCCGTGCATCTTTGCCGAGCGATATCCGTCAGATTAGTGTTCGCTGTGCGATATGTTATTAACCGTCGATTGAAGAAATGCATTAACAAGTGGGCTCCACGGAATATGGATGTATTATAATATGCATCGGGATTGATATGAAGGTTTAAAATGGTGGATTAACGCAGATACTTATGTGCGATGGGGTTTCCTTTATTCAATTTATTATAAAGCGGGCTATCACATTCTACGCAGTGGCCACTATATAATACATTTATTATAAAGGTTGAAGGTTGACCCGAATTCTTATTGCATATAATTGAAATACAGTCTGATGTTATAAAGGTTATAAAACTTTTGATTGGGGAGCAAATGTTTCTTTTATTAATAAGTCAAAGCGTTTCTTGTAAATACGGAACCAAAGATTATATTGTTGATGGTTCATGATAAAGGTGGTGAGTATTGATATATTCGGGTTGTTAAAAAGGTTTTTATAAAAACGCTGAGAGCTATTTTTGTTTGATTAAAAGGCAGTTGTACATACAGTAGTTATATAACTGCAATGAACAGGGAACTGAATAAAAGAGAAGACGAAAAAGAGAGTGAGGTTGGATGAATGAGAAAGGAAAAGAGGAAGAGAGGAGTGCTATTCGAAATATACACTGTAATTGAATGAAAGTTTTAACTGTATATATTGTTTGTGATGTAATTGGCAAGTCTCCGGAGAAAGATAAAATCCCACAGTAAAGTTGAAATGGTACATTTCTCTGAGTAGATTGATAAAAGAGAAGAGAATGCAGAATTGAAGAAAAGAAATAATCAAGCAGATATGAAGATTGGAGTACAGTAAAAGAAATCAAAGGTACAGAACAGAGCTGATATCCAAGGTAAATCAACAAATATTTCTTTATGAAAAGAGGGAGTTGAAGCTTCCTTGCAAGTTGTAGCTTGCAGAATTTGAGGTTGGAGCCTCCTGTAGGTTGGTGCCTACAGAAAGCCAGTGGTGAGAGGGAGTTGGAGCTTGCCTTTACATCACAGCAATAATAAGATGTGGTTTTCTCCCTTTATGGGTTTCCACATATATCTGGTGTCTCTATGCATGATGTTTATGTGTTGATATGGTTTATCTAATTTGCTTAATACTTGTTGCTGTCATATTAAGACTGTTGTTACATTATATTAATACTTGCTGCTCACATTCTAAGACTACTCACATACTAAGTTGAATATGAAATGAAGGTGTAAATAAGTTTTATGAAAAGGTTTTAAAGTCCATGAATGTGTTAAACTGATTCACCCCCCCTATCAGTTTAAATAAGGGTTCAACAATTGGTATCAGAGCCGGTTCCTTTTTGTAGCAGTTTAACAACTGAAAGGAGATCCTAGGTTCTTGAGATGGCTAGTCAAGAAGGATCCTCAACGAACAAAGCCCCTTTTTTCACTGGTGCAAATTATGCCTTCTGGAAAATCAGAATGAGAACATACATAATGTCCTTAGGAGTAGAAGTTTGGATATGAATCTAAGGCAAATTTCTCAGAGAAAGAAGCCAAACAAGATTTTGTGGCTAATGCAAAGGCAATGAATGCAATCTTGAATGGACTGTGTGAGGCAGAATTCATCAAAGTAATGCACAACGAGACTGCCAAAGAAATGTGGGAAACTTTAGAAAATATTCATGAGGGAGACAAAAAGGTGAAGACAGCTAAACTTCAAGTCTATAGAGCCCAGTTTGAAAATTTAAAGATGAATGATGATGAAGATATTGCAAGTTTCTTTTTAAGGGTTGCAGAAATTGTCAATAATATGAAAGCACTAGGTGAAACCATGCAAGAATGTGTAATTGTTCAAAAGATCCTAAGATCTTTGCCATCTAGTTTTAATCCCAAGGTCTCTGCCATAGAAGAAACAACAGATTGGGAAACCTTGACCATGAATCAGCGTCTTGGAAAACTAACAACGTATGAGATGAGACTGCCACAGAAGAAGTCAAATGTAAGGGAGGCAGCGTTTAAGGAAGAGAAGAAGAAAGAAGAAAAAGATGAGAAAGGCTCCTGTTCTGATGAAGAAGAGGCCAAATTTATCAGGAAGTTGGATAAAGGCTCAGGTAAGTATAAAGGTAAAATTCCATTTAAATGCTTCAATTGTGGAAGAGTTGGACATTATGCTTTTAAATGTCCTTATAAGAAAACAAAGAATCAGGCTCAGGAATCAGAGAAGACCATATCTAAGAACTGGCAGAAAGGGAAGAGATTCAATATAAAATCTTTCTATGCTCAGCAAGACAACAGTGCATCAGAAGACTCAGCTGAATTCTCAAGTGAAGAAGGAACATCAGAATTTGTTTTGATGGCTATAGAAGAGCTGGAAGAATGTTTTTTAGAAGATGAGGAAGAAGGTGAAGTAGACCTTGAGGAGGAGCTAAGAAGTGCCTTGGAGGAAATTGACAGACTAAAACTGAAGTGCAGAAAACAGAAAGACATTCTTCTCAAATATGTGAGAGAGGAACAAAATTCAGAAACCCTCATTTAGTTGAAAGTAGAGCTTGAAGAAGCCAAGAAGGTAGAGGATATTTTACTTAAGCAGATCAAGGATAAAACTCAGGAACAAGAAAAGTTGGAAGAAGAAGTAGTGAGGCTAAGAAAGAACTTAGAAAAAGCCCAAAGAGAACTATTATTGAATACACCTCTAATGAAAGGCTTTGGACAGTTGGACCAGATTCTAAATGCAGAAAGGTCACCTCTGATAAAAACTAGGATAGGCTATGAAGGAGAATCAAGCAAAGGCAAAGAAAAAGAAAACAAAAATATTATTTTTGTAAAAGCAGATGAGAATATCCAAGCAGCTCAAAAGATTTCAAAGGAAGAAGAATCCTGCAATAAAGTAGATAAAAATCAGGAGGAAGCTCAAATGACAAAGGATGAAGTAAATAAACTGTCAACTGAAAAAACCTTGCATACTCCTGAATATGTCAAATTTGGAAGTCATCAAAGGAGATTTTTTCCTTCTATGAAAAATGCTACTTGTTATTCCTATCACAAATTAGGACACATTGTTGCATATTGTTATACAAGAAGAATAAATACAAACCAACAAAGGATGCAAATAGTAAAAAGTTTTACTCAAGCAGGAAGATGGAGAAGACAACCTTTTATCAGGTATGCAAATTGTTTTTATGGATACTGTTTTTATTGTAATGATTTTGGCCATAAAATCATAGAATGCAGGAAATATGAACAAAGTCTGTTGTTCAAAACCTCAAGAAGGTTTATGAATCATGGAGAGTTTATTCCTACTTATAATCCTGCTAAGGATATATCCAAATGCTGTGTATGCAATAAAAGTGGACATATGTCTTCCAAATGTTCTCTAAGAGAGTGTAGTTCATCATCTCAGAAAAGATACCAAACAAGAGGATGCTTGTAGTGGAAAAAGAAAGTGAATAAATGTGACTTGGCTCTAATAGCTCAAGATATAAAAAGCCAGTGGTATTTGGACAGCGGTTGCTCAAAGCATATGTCAGGAGATAGAAGCAAGTTTATAACCTTTGACGAAAAGAAATCTGGAAATGTTACTTTTGGAAATGATAAAGCAGGAAAGATCAAAGGAAGAGGCTCAGTCAGTGTGGACAATGGTAGAGGAAAAGCCCAGGATGTACTATTTGTGGATGGGCTGAAAGCAAATCTGTTGAGTGTTAGTCAAATGTGTGATAAAGGCTGTGAAGTTCTTTTTAGAGCTCAAGATTGTGAAGTAAGATCAAGCACCACTGGAAAAACCTTGATCAAAGGTGTTCGAATGGAAAACAATGTCTATGTAGTAAAAGAAGAAAATGAAGCATGTCATCTTAGCAAATTTGAGGAGTCTTGGTTATGGCATAGGAGATTGGGACACCTAAACTTTGATCATATCATAAGTCTAAGAAAAAAGAATGCAGTCAGAAATATGCCAGTCATCAAGAAGCCTTCAAATACAATATGTAAATCCTGTCAGCTAGGTAAGCAGACTCGTACATCCTTTAAAACCAAAGAGAAGTTATCTACAAGCATACCTCTTCAACTTGTTCACATGGATTTGTGTGGGCCTTCGAGAACTAAAACACCAAGTGGAGAATCCTATTTCATGCTAATAATAGATGATTTTTCTAGAATGACATGGGTTGCATTTCTCAAACACAAATCGGAAGCATTTGAGAAATTCAAAATATTCAAGGCTTTGGAAGAAAATCAAACAGGATGCAAGCTAAAGTGCATCATATCAGACAGAGGAGGTGAATTTACAGATTATGATTTTGCAGACCTGTGCAATGAGCATGGGATAAAGCAACAGTTCACAATTGTAGGAACACCTCAGCAAAACGGAGTAGTAGAGAGACAGAACAGGTCTGTACAACAGATTGCCAGAGCCATGATGCAAGAAAGTAACATTCCTCAAACCTTTTGGGCGGAAGCAGTACACACAACTGTGCATATCCTAAACAAAGCGCATTTAAGACCAAACAGTGACAAGACTCCTTATGAATTATGGCATGGTAAACCTGCATCAATCAAGCATTTTAGAGTTTTTGGAAGTAAGTGTTTTATAAAAAATAATGATGAAAATTTGGGAAAGTTTGATGCAAGAGCAGATGAAGGAATATTCTTAGGATATGCATCTAAGAGTAAAGGTTACAGGTGCTACAACAAAATACTTCACAAAATTGTAGAAAGTATTGATGTAAGATTTGATGAAGAACTCTCAGAAAAGTTAAGAAGTATAGATTGCAGCAATCCTCCGGAAGTTCATAAAGAAGAGAATCAAGATGATGATGAAATAAACAAGCCAATAGAAGATACATATCTAAGATCAAAAATCTCCTCAAGATACATTCAGAAGAATCATCCAGAAGATCAAATCATTGGGGACAAGAGTGTAGGTGTACAGACAAGAAGACAGCTAACTGAACAGACTGAAGAGGTATACCTCGCAATGTTGTCACAAATAGAGCCAAAGAAGTTTGTAGAAGCCAGCAAAGACAAACATTGGGTGAATGCCATGAATGAAGAATTGGACCAAATTGAGAAGAACAACACTTGGGAACTAGTTCCAAGACCCAGTGAGAAAAATGTCATTGGCTCAAAATGGGTATTCAAAAATAAGATGAATGAACAAGGACAAGTAATCAGAAATAAAGCTAGACTTGTGTGCAAGGGATATTCACAGGTTGAAGGACTTGATTATGATGAAACATTTGCCCCTGTAGCTAGAATGGAAGCTATCAGACTGTTTTTAGCTTTTGCTTGCTATCATGACTTCAAGGTATATCAAATGGATGTGAAGTCTGCCTTCCTGAATGGAGATTTAGAGGAAGAAGTCTACATGGAGCAACCGGAAGGGTTCTCCTTAACAGATAATGTAGACTATGTTTGCAGATTAAAGAAAGCATTATATGGGTTGAAACAAGCTCCTCGAGCATGGTATTCAAGGCTGGACAAATACTTGCAAAAACAGGGGTTCAAGAAAGGGGGAGTAGACAACAACTTGTACATAAAAGCAAATGAAGATGAACTTTTGATTGTAGTAGTGTATGTAGATGATATCATGTTTGGAAGCAACAAAGATGAGTTAACAAAAGGATTTGCTGAAGAGATGAAATCAGAATTTGAAATGTCTATGATTGGAGAGCTTACCTTCTATTTAGGACTACAAATTCAACAAAAGAGCACAGGCACATTTATCTCACAAGAAAAATACTTAAAAGAGATGCTGAAAAGATTTAAAATGGAGGACTGCAAACCTGTGTCAACTCCGATGACTACTGGATGCAAGCTTTGTGCAGATGATGGAACAACTGATGTAGATCAAAAACTTTACAGATCCATGGTTGGAAGTCTGTTATATCTAACAGCTTCTAGACCAGACATTGTGCTGGCTGTAGGACTTGTGGCAAGATATCAAGCAGCACCAAAACAAAATCACTTACTAGCAATTAAAATAATATTCAGATATCTACAAGGGATTGCACATTATGGGCTATGTTATCCAAAAGGAAAAAAATTCATTTTGACAACATATACAGATGCAGATTGGGCCAGCTGTGTTGATGATAGGAAAAGCACAAGTGGAGGTGCATTCTATTTAGGAGAGAGTTTGGTAGCATGGCTAAGCAAGAAACAAACATCTATTTCTCTATCCACAGCAGAAGCAGAATACATAGCAGCAGCAGCATGTTGTACACAAGTCATGTGGATGAAGCAAACCCTCCAAGACATGAAGGTAAGCATTAATGAACCTATTTCAATCAAATGTGATAATACAAGTGCTATCAGTATATCTAAAAATCCCGTGCTTCATTCAAAAACTAAACATATTCCAATCAAGTATCATTTTCTCAGAGAACAAGTAGCCCAAAAAGTAGTAAAGTTGGAATATGTGCCAAAAAAAGAAAAAACAACAGATATCTTTACAAAACCTCTTGCTAGAGAACCATTTGAATATTTGAGAGATAGACTAGGGGTAGTATCTGTAGATGCTACTCTATGATATGAAGAGAAAGCACAGTTTCAAGGGGAGAACAGAAACAACAATATCATTCCAGGGGAAGATCAGCCAGTAAGGAAAGCATAAAACAGGTCCTCAAGATCAAAAGCTTATGGAACGAATACATCCAGCATAAAAGAGTCAATGAAAAGGCTAAAGAGTCAGTGTTTTAAGATTCAATCCAAATTTTGGAGCAGCAAGGTACAAATTTAGCAGAAAAGGGCCTAAACATAACTCAGAGAGAGGAAATGCGGAAAGCAAACTAGGAAATGGGCAACCCTTTGCCATTGATGTCAAAGGGGGAGGAAAAGCAAAGGGCTTCTAAAAGGCAAGCCGAGGAAGTGTATTGCCATCAATGCCAAAGGGGGAGACTGTTGGAAATGTTGTCATTGATGGCAAAGGAGTTGGCAAAGGAGGAGCATCTGAAACAGTAACTAGGAAAAGAGAAAAGCAAAGTAGCAAAGAACAGAGGCAGCAGAGAGGAGGTACAGGCAGCATAGAAGGAACAAAGGCAGCAGGAGACAGATGACAGTAGAAGAGGGCCATTTAATAGCAGATTTGGAGAGACAGAGTAATGAATATGCCTGATGTTCAGATATAGTCCTGATTGAGTTAGAGTGTTAATCTCTGTGTAAAGAATAAATTTATTCCTTCTCTATTTGGCTTATGTAATTTCGAGCAAACCCTATACGTAGAGGACTCTGGAAATCAGTTTAAGAGTCTATATGCAGGAATAGGTTTTGAATTCCAGTAAATAAATGTATGAGCAATGCAAGGCTGAATTGCCCTCTGTGTGTCGGAGAAATCAACTTCATGTTGATATTGTGCTTGAATGCGCTAAGAACTATAAGCAAATTCTGTGCATTATGTATGAAAGAAGACTCTGTGTCGGGCTTTAGATGGAGTTCAATTTTGGATAAATCCTGTGATAATGGCTCGTATTTGAGGTTCTGGATTGTAATTGAAAGCATCAGTCTCTGTGAAGAAAGTTCTCTTGCTAATGCAGAACCATAGAAACCCCTTTGAAACTGAATCCCTCATAAGTTGCCATTGCCATTGTCATTCTCGTTAGAATCGACTTGTTTAAGGAAGAAATGAGTCCGTTGTGAGCCACGCTCTGAAACAAGAAGTTGTGGATCGATCATGGTTGCAGTGAGTATCATGGTCATTGCAGAACTCAATGCGGTCGAATAATCCATGGGGGTTACTATAAGTCGTGTTCTTCTGCAACAAATGCAGACTTTTGAACTACAACCAATAGTTGGATGATTGATATGGAATGGAGCATAAACACGGCGAAGTTAAACAAAATAGAGGCGGAACCAGAGTTAAATGTGCAGTGTGAATGGATCTATGCATCGTAACAAATGAAAGCACCGTGGTAAAATACCGATAAACCAAAGAGTCAACGTATAAAAGAACGGAATTGTGAGCATAAGCAGAACCTTGAGCGAAGGAGAGGATCCACGAGCGGAATGAACAGTGAAGGGGGTTTCCGGTTTTCATCGCACCACTTTCGTCGGGCAAGCGGTATTTATGAAATCGGAGCGATTCCATAGAACGAGCGACACGCGTCCCTGAACGAATATGCAAAACCACTCTCATTGCACGCCATCGCGCGTTATCGTCCACGCATCTTCGCCGAGCGATATCCGTCAGATCAGTGTTGGCTGTGCGATATGTTATTAACCGTCGATTGAAGAAATGCATTAACAAGTGGGCTCCACGGAATATGTATGTATTATAATATGCATCGGGATTGATATGAAGGTTTAAAATGGTGGATTAACGCAGATACTTATGTGTGATGGGGTTTCCTTTATTCAATTTATTATAAAGCGGGCTATCACATTCTACGCAGTGGCCACTATATAATACATTTATTATAAAGGTTGAAGGTTGACCCAAATTCTTATTGCATATAATTGAAATACAGTCTGATGTTATAAAGGTTAGAAAACTTTTGATTGGGGAGCAGATGTTTGTTTTATTACGAAGTCAAAGCGTTTCTTGTAAATACGGAACCAAAGATTATATTGTTGATGGTTCATGATAAAGGTGGTGAGTACTGATATATTTGGGTTGTTAAAAAGGTTTTTATAAAAACGTCGAGAGCTATTTTTGTTTGATTAAAAGGCAGTTGTACATACAACAGTTATATAACTGCAATGAACAGGGAACTGAATAAAAGAGAAAACGAAAAAGAGAGTGAGGTTGGATGAATGAGAAAGGAAAAGCGGAAGAGAGGAGTGCTATTAGAAATATACACTGTAATTGAATGAAAGTTTTAACTGTATATATTGTTTGTGATGTAATTGGCAAGTCTCCGGAGAAAGATAAAATCCCACAGTAAAGTTGAAATGGTACATTTCTCTGAGTAGATTGATAAAAGAGAAGAGAATGCAGAATTGAAGAAAAAGAAATAATCAAGCAGATATGAAGATTGGAGTACAGTTAAAGAAATCAAAGGTACAGAACAGAGCTGATATCCAAGGTAAATCAGCAAATATTTCTTTATGAAAAGAGGGAGTTGAAGCTTCCTTGCAAGTTGTAGCTTGCAGAATTTGAGGTTGGAGCCTCCTGTAGGTTGGTGCCTACAGAAAACTAGTGGTGAGAGGGAGTTGGAGCTTGCCTTTACATCACAACAATAATAAGATGTGGTTTTCTCTCTTTATGGGTTTCCACGTATATCTGGTGTCTCTGTGCATGATGTTTATGTGTTGATATGGTTTATCTAATCTGCTTAATACTTGCCGCTGTCATATTAAGTCTATTGTTACATTATATTAATACTTGCTGCTCACATTCTAAGACTACTCACATATTAAGTTGAATATGAAATGAAGGTGTAAATAAGTTTTATGAAAAAGTTTTAAAGTCCATGAATGTGTTAAACTGATTCACCCCCCCCCTCTCAGTTTAACTAAGGGTTCAACAACACAATGGTTCATAAGTTGTTCGAGACTCCTGGTCATCGGTTTGAACACCAGAAGCCACCTCAGAAGCTACCGTGATCACCAGTAAGACAAACAATAGTGCAATGCTTCATCAATTTCAACAAGATCGTGCATATCAAGAATGGGGAATCAAAATATTGAAGTCTCTTCCGACTTCTTTGTGAAGACTCTACTCCTCATTGATGAAAATTCTCCTTAAAATGATGGAAAAATCAAAGTTCTATTTTAAAGATAGATGGAAAACTCTGGGAACTTCACCTACAACACATAGAATGGGCAAGCATCATTGACTATGTTATTTTTTCACAAAGCTTAATAGAAAAGATATACGAAGTGAAGATCATATCAAAGATTGGAGAGCATATATGGGACTTAAAATCAGACTATAACCCAATTTATATAAAGCTATATTGGGTAGAAGAAATGCAACATAGGAGGAACCCAATGTTTTCGACAATCATTATCAAGGCGCATAATTCCTCTAGCACAAGAAAATTGTACTATCTTCAAGACAATATTAGAGAGATCATTTTAGAAGGAGAAAAATGGTTCTCAAAGCTTCAGCAGTGATGAGTTAACAAGTATAATTCAAGGTGCATTTGAGAAATGAAAAAGAGCAAAAATTAGGAAATCAGAATCAAATTGTTTTCTGTAAATGCTTGGTTTGTTGAGGAATGAAAAATGGCAACGAGAACCTTGAAAAAGGAAGACAAGGGGATGATGAATGTAAAGTTATATAAGCAGATTTTAAAAAGGATAAAAGTTGAGTTCATGCAAACAAGGAAAAAAGAGTTAATATATTGAGGCATGAATAACCCAAAGCTTTTTTGGTAGGAACTTCAACCAAGGAAGAAACAAATTGAAAATAATAGTATGATCAACTAATGGTTTGACTATGCAAGACAACTCTATGAGAAAGAATCAGAGGCTGAGCCTCCCCCTAGGATCAACACAACTACAAAGCTTTTCACACTACATGGGACAGAGATTGGAATTAAGAAGTTGAAAAAAAGAAAGACAAAGGACTTGGCTGAACTTCAAAGCAGAATATCTAAAGTGGAGAATGAACAGTTTTGTGCCACACATCATGGAAATATTCGACAACATCATTCGACAAGGATTCCCAAAAGACTGGACAACTAGCCTAGCAATACACATTTTTAAAGGTGGAGACATTAATAATCCTTCCAACTATAGAACCATTATGATCAATCCTTTGTTTGCAAAACTCTTCGGCAACATGGTAGAAAATAGAATCATTAAGTGGGCAAAAGTAAAAGAAAAAAGGGCAAAGGGGCAAGCAAGTTTTAGGCCAAAGCATTCTACAGTGAATCATGGTATCATGTTGAGACACATTATTGAAAAGGATTGGGGGGACGAAGAAGAAGTATTTTGCTGCTTTTTTGACTTCAAAAATGCATTTGACACGGCCCCTAGAGATAAGTTGTGGCGTAGAATGGAACAACTTTAAATTCCTTTGCATTTTAGAGCTACTATCCATAGTCTCTATGAAGAGGTGAAAGTCAAAATTAGAACTTCAGTAGGAATTTCAGAAAGATTTAGAAGTGACATTGTAGTCAAAGGATGCCCTTTATCCACTACTATTTTTGGTTTACATATTGATAAACTTGAAGAGTGGTTAAATTTTCAAGGTGGCGATGGTGTTCGGTTGGGGGAGTTTGTGATAAAACTTCTTTTGTATGCTAATAGCCTTGTATTGATTGTAAAATCGGCCGATGGATTGCAGATGCACCTATATTCCCTTGAGCACTTTTGCAGAGCAGTGGGGATGCAAGTCAATAACAACAAGACCAAAATAATGATTTTCTCTAATAAAAGGAAACAAAGTCAACACACGTTCTTCGTTGAGGGTTACATTCTTAAAGAAGTAAATGAATACAATGTAGAAATTTATAAACACAATAATGTATTTCCAGACTCTCCTGATATAACAATTTTAAATCTACTATTTAGTACAGAATCCTTCCACTTAATTCTTTGCGGAAATTAAATTGCCAATTGAAAAACACATATGAAGCAAATCAATCGCACATAACAAGATGTTTTACTGGGAAATCTTAAAGCTAAAAACCCCAACTATCATATATTATGTATATCAATGGATCATGAAACAATTTCATACAAATCTCAACTCATAGAGCTCTTAGTACAATATACAATCGTCACACACTGTCATGCAGAAATTTGCATATCTATGCACCAATTTCTTGCCTCCTAACAGCCTGCCTCCACTGTGCAATCCCTACTGAAGAAGACCCCTAAATGAATTCGACCTTACCTTGCCTTGACTGCGCAATCCTCATAAGCATCTCCAATGTGTGTGTAGATGCATTGAATGCATCACTATGGTCACAACTGATAGTCCATCTCACCCTTTCATGTATCTCTCCACTGGGTCTCCACTGTATCCGACATGCAAGTAGTTAACTGCTTTATTTCTTCAGTTGCAAGTAAGACACTACTTGTGAATTAATTAAATAATTAATTCAATCATCTATCATTAGTGTATGTTCAGTTACAACTAGCACAACTGAGTTAAACTAAATAACAACTCACATAACTACTCTTCCAACTCTGTTACAACTTGTCACAATTAGTGATAACGAATTTCTCCATGCATGAGTCACCAACCAACCTTGGAATTCGAAGTTCCTTCAATCAATTGGTTTGCCACATCAGTTTACTGAAATAAAGTGCTCCAAGAGAATATGTTACTATTTATTATCTGATTATTATTAAGGGCTAATAATAATCGATATGCATTCTAATTTTAGACAGACGATCTATAATAGACTTTGCCCATACATCTAAAAATAGAAACTCATCTAAAAAGTAGATTTTTCTCAATCATTTACAATCGGCCTCCTGCTAATTTTAGATTTTTCTCATCATGTCTAAAAATAGACATACACCTAAAAATAGCCTGTGTGGGCCCCACCTAGTTTAGGTGTTTTTTTTTTCACTAGGATCAAGGATGATGTTTCTGGATGCCACTTTCACTGTTTCTTGTTGCAAAATTCAACACTCCCTCTCAACAAGAAAGGGCTATCTTTGCATGCGCCTTGTAACTCCATGCATTCGCCCTGCAAATCTTGTATGCAACACTTCCAAAACTGAATAGCCTCCAAACAACTCAATCAGTCTAATGCATCTGTCATCAAAGTCTTCTGACTTTTGCTTAGCTACTGGAGATGTCTTCAGGAACCACTACGCTGTTGAACTCTGCACCCATGCACTCTGCACTTACTGTCAACTCTGATTCGCGCTCCAGTATCCGAAATTGTCCCTTTGATCTAATTGCATCAATCCAACTGATCATGCTACTGCCGCTCTGTGGGCGCCTCGTAGCCAGGTTCAATTCATGATATCCACACCATCTTAATGAATCCTGCCCAGAAATATCTTCTTAGGATTACTCATGCATGTCGCCCCACCTCTTACCTGATGGTATAGCTGCATGCACTCCCTCTGCCCATTTGGCATGAAATTTCTTTGCATGAGTGGTTGCTCCTACTCCATGATCCTCATCTTGTGGCTGCTCCACATCTCGAGGTTTAATCTTACCTGCATGCAAATCCTGCTCCCTCTCAAGCTTCAATTGCATGTCTTCCTCGCACTTCCCAACAGTAGGAAGCTCCGTAGAAACCCTATCTACTTCAAGTCTGTAGAGATTCTTAACTCGAATCCTAACCTTCTTGGCTTGCCCTATTGCTTTGTGTCGCAGGAAAACTTTTCCTTCGCTAAAGACAACATCATAGGCTCTATCCTCTAACATTGTGACTGAGATTAAATTCATCTTTAAACTTGGAACATGCACAATGTTGTACGTATTAGCCCCTCCATTCAAATTTCTAGCCTTTAGACCTGCATGAATCCTTTAAAATCTCCTTATGTGGCCGAGGACAGTCTTATTCTGCCTTTCGTTGCTCTTTCCGCGTAAAAAATACCTTACCCAAAGGCTCAAATCCATAATTGAAAATTTATCGGGCCTAGCCCCTTCTCCGCTAGCCTCGCGCCTTTTTCTCTCCATGTGACCCAACGCCGTGACCGAAGCGTTTCCCCTACGGGGGGCTTTACTCTATCCGTAGGGTCAAACCTTGGTGCCCCCGTAGTTGACTCCTCGGGATGGGTGAAGACTAAATCTAACGGCTGCCATTCACTATGGGGGGTCGCTCCAAAAGTCTCGTGTCCGTACACCTTGGCCCCCCGTAGTTCATCTTCGTCGTCCGATCCAATAAAAATCAATGGCCCGCAATCAAATCATACGTGGTGGCCCCCGCGCCCGAAAACTGGCGGTTAATTCCGCACCGCCATTGCTGGGCGAGCGGTATTCTCCATGGGGCCAGCGATTCCATAGATCGCATGACAAGTGTCCTCAATGTACGATCTCCAAACCGCCCATTTCGCGCGTTAAAGGTCCGACCATAGAGGGGCAGCGGAATTCACCAGCGCCGTTGGATCTGTTGACCTCCATCCAACAGTGGATATCCTTCGAAGCTGCACGCGCTTTAACCCGGGTCTGTCGCGTCCTTGGCCCACCGTCCCATTGCTTCAAAGCATTTGTAGCCGTGGATCTTACTCTGGAATTGAACGGTCCAGATCATCCGCTTGACCACCCGTTGACCGAGTCCCCCACCACGTCATTGCTCCACGTGTTCACCATCTCACCCTTCGCTATTCATATATATATATATATTTCATTCTTACGTTATATGTTAATGTTTCTCTCTGGCTAGCCTTTCCGCCATACCTCCACTGTAATTTCGTCGCCACCCTGCTTGTTCTAGCCATGTGGCCATGTCCTCGACGTCACCATCATCTCCACCTCCACGCCCCTTGCTCCTGAGTCTGTTTTTTCTAATGAATCTGTGGGTTTTGCAGGTTTCAAGACGATGAAGAGACGCTATAATTTGTCGCCTCCATTACAAAGTTCAAGAGCATCTCAAAGGACGATATTCCGTTGGCGAAATTTAAGAGGGAAGCTTGAGGTAGTTGTATGATATGACCTCATTAATGGAAACAGAAAGAAAATCCATTGAACCTCTCAGAGCGATGCAAGAGGTAGGTTCTGGCAGCTGAAGACATTAATTTCGCAGCATAAAAAATATCAGTAAAAGCTAGGAGATACAGCGTCCTGCATTGAAGGTTTTGGATTTAAATTCAAATGCTGGAAGATACAGTGCTTAGAAAGTAATATTCTCAAGGTGATATTTTAGTCGAGTTCACTTCAGGGACGTACAGAATGTTCACGAAGAATTACCCTCATATCCTGTTCCTGAAGAGATTTTCTCCCAGTTCATTTATTTCTGGAGGTAGATTGTAAAGTACAGTTAATTATATTTAGTCATTTACAGTGTGGGCGCGAATGTTTTCCGCCACTTTGTTTCAAATCAGACTATTAAATGTATATCACCTACCTCACTATCTAGAGCTTTCTATCTCCTCTATAAAAACCAGAAAGAGAGACATTGTAAAGGTTCCAGATTTCTATCAGCAAACTGTGCAGTGAAAGGCTTTTGTATACATCTTGTAAAGTTTCTGTATGAAGGTTCAGAGCCCGTAGGGTCTCAGTGAGGAGGAGTTATATCTGTAATGAGGATTCTGGTCTTTGGTATCCCACAGTATGTAAACTTCTTTTATGTGCTTAATACAATTTTTCATTTCATATATCTTCTTCTTGTATCATGATTCTGGAATGCGAGTGGCTCACTGACTTTAGGTAAGGAATCATCCCAGTTGATGCCCATACTTGAATCAGTCAAGCGCTTTAAATTGGCCCAGACATGATATAGTGTTTCATATTCATCTCATTCATATTTCTGCTATATTAGTTGCTTGAGGAGGGTGCTTTTAAAACGCCATTGTCATGTATGGATTCTTAGATTGATAAGCCCATATGTGGTTATGTTGTGTATCTGGGTATCAGCCTCATGTTAACTAGTATCTTCTTGATGTTTTCTTCACTGCATCCACCCTCTGATATTTTATTTATGTGGTATATTACTTGAATCAGCCCTCTTTACAGTAAGTTGTCTCTGAATTGTCTGTTCCCTTATGCTGGAGTTTTGCATGTTGTTCCTGTACTATTCTTGTCTCTGTATTAGCTTCTGAGAGAGCTTGGTTCCATTCAAAACCATTTTCCTTGTTTTACAAGAGATAGCAAGAGAGTTTTTGGATTTACAACCCAAGTTATATTATATGCTCCTTGATATGCTAATATGTCCTAGGCACTGGTCTATGGCAACTCTAGACTGTCTCTAGGAGTTACAACATCTTTCTGGCGCCATTGCCGGGGAACGAATTCAAGAATATCAGTTTCCCTGGGCCTCGACAAATTGTTTTCACTCTCTAATCAGGTGAGCACAAAGAGTTGAAGAGTTGTATATCTCTCCCCTTGGCGACTCCACCGTTCTTTATTTGATAAATCTATTGGTAGTCATGGCTCCTTGAAAGCCACATTTGAGGTCAGATTCCTCTAAGTTAAAGACATCCTCTGTATCTGACCCAGAGAAGATTATTCATAGAAGAAGTTGGAAAGAAAGACAATCAACCCATGCTGAAGTCCCTGAATATTCTGTAGAAGATCATCCATCCTCTTCTTCTCAGGAAATCCCAGTGGAAAATCCTGACTCCACTGAGGAAAATCCCGAATATTACTCAGATAGCCCACCCAAGGGAAGTGCTAGAACCAAAGATAACCCTCATCCTACCCCTGAGGCTGAAGAAGTTAAAGAAGTCATAGAAGTAGTTGCTGTTAACCGTGAACTATTCCCATCTACACCTCAGGCTTCTGTGCAATTTATTCCCATTGTTATACATACTCCACTTCCTCCTCCTCCCCTTCCTTCATTTGTACCTCAGATTATTGCACAACCTCCACCTCCTCCAATGGCTAATGTTCCAACTTTCTTATTGAACAAATATGCTCCACTGGCCTTACCCCAAGTGCTAAATGATATGCCACAGGATTATTTGAAGATATTGCCCAGATTCAATGGAGAAAATGATATTGATGCTCAGAAACATCTTGAGACTTTCTGCTCTTTTGCAGAAAACTTAAATGTAGAACATTTGGATGTGGTCTTGAGATTGTTTGTGCAATCTTTGGATGGTGAAGCCAGAAAATGGTTCAAGACATTGGGAAACCGTTCAGTAACCACCTGGGATGACATGGAGAATAATTTTCTCAGGAAATGGGGAGAAAAGAAAGATCATGGACAATGTCTCACTGAGTTCAATACACTCAAGAAGAGACATAATGAAGGAGTGTCGGAGTTTATTAAGAGATTTAATAAGTTATATCTAAATCTCCCTGCAGATATGAAGCCTCATCAGAACGCTACAAAAGTTGTTTTCATTGCAGCTTTTGAATCAGATTTTGGTTTCTCCCTCAGGGAGAGAAAGCCTGCCACCCTAGATGATGCTCAGTCAGATGCTCTTGAATTGGAAGCTAACTTTGCTTCCTCTGGAAAATTAAAAGGGAAGGCTGAACATGATGTTAGAAGGAGGGGAAAAGAAGAATTATCCACTTCCAACTAGGATAAGGATTCAGATAAAATGGAGGAAATAAGAAAAATGATAAAGAATATGGTCAAGCTTGTATTGGAGGCAAAGAACCCAACTCCCAAGAATTTTTATAATGCTCAAAACAAAGGTTACAATCCTCAATATAGAAAGCCACCTCTGCAGATATTGCCAAGAGAAGCAAAAGAGCAAGATCAGGTACCACATCCCTTGTACCTGGAAGGTCCAGCAGATGACTCCACTGAAGATGCTGCTTGTGAACTAGAAGATTCAAATCTTGCTTTCTCAAACAATGATGAAATGGAATGCCCATTGCAAGAAGAAGAAGAAGAAGCAGAGATTTATCATTATTGTAAACAATTTGCTGATTTCATGCAAGCACACTTCAATAGAAAATACGATCTCAGATCTTCAAGGAAGAGGACCTGAACTCAAGATCAAGAAGAGGAGCCACCTCAGAAGGAGGTACCTGCTCAGAGGGAATCAACAACAAAGAGAAACACAGAAAAAGGTAAGAGTCCTCTAAATAATCCCTTGCAGCCTAATGATCAGATTCCTTCTTCTTCAAAAGTAGTCAGTCCTCCTAATGATGAATCTGTGTCAAAAGAAATTAAATTTTCAGCTGAAAATAAAGAGTCAAAAGAAGTTGTGATAGAAAAGCCCCCTCCTGCTTTTAGTTTGCAAAAAGAACTTGAGAAAATTAAAATTCCAGTCCCCTTGAGCGAGCTGCTAAAACAACCTGCATATTAGTCTCAAGTTACTTCTTTTATGCTCCCTCCTGAAATATCAATTGTGCCTGATAGTTTAAACCTTCAAGAAGAAAGACCCATGGTAGTCTTTGGCCCACATGTTGAGGAAGTAGATCCTTCTACTCATCCTTTTTATGCGTCTCTAGTTATTCATGACCTGCTGTTACACAATTGTATGTTAGATTCTGGGGCTTCCCATAATCTTATGCCTCTATCTGTCATGGAACAAATAGGACTGCAAATCACACGCCCATATAAAGACCTTTATTCATTTGATTCCAAAAGAGTCAAATGCTTGGGGATGATTAAAGATTTAGTGGTCAATTTGGCCCAAATTCCAGCAAAGAGTGTGGTCATGGACATTGTGGTGGCTGATATCCAAACCCGCTTTGGCATGTTGCTGTCAAGGTCCTGGGGTACAAAAATTGGTGGGTCAATTAAGCTGGATTTAACATATGCTACCATCCCAGTTTTTGGTGGACAGGAGAGGAGGTTATACAGAGAGACTAAATTTGTCAAGGTAGTTAATAAGGCTGATAACTCTGAAAATTCACCAGTCTATAGTAAAGAAGGAGATTTTTCATGCTTTATGCTAGAAGAAGATCAAAAATATGTGCATGAATCCTCCTTCAAAATTAAGGATGAGCAGCCTTCAGAAAATTATGAAGCTGGAATCTGGACTTTAGATTTTGATGGGGCAAATTCAAGAGAAGGCAATGGAGCTGGAGTATTATTAATCTCTCCTACAGGCAAATGGGTCCCACTATCCTTCAAATTGGAGTATGAGGCTACCAATAATGTAGCTGAATATGAAGCACTTTTGTTGGGATTACAGACAGCCAAGAATATGGGCATACAAAGTTTAAAAGTCCTGGGAGATTCCGAATTGGTTGTAAGGCAGGCCAGAAATCAATGTCAAACTAAGCATCCACGGCTGAGAGCATATAGAAATGAAGAATGGGACATGGTGGAGAACTTCTTCTCGACATTTAACATACAGTTCATGTCCCGGGAGCACAATAGAATAGCAGAGTCTCTTGCTGTGGCTGCTAGCACATTTCGTCCTCCACAGAATCCTCTTTTGAGGTATGAAATTAAAGTACGATACAGACCATCAATCCCAGATAATGTTAAACATTGGAAGGTATTTGAAGATGAGGAACAAATGAAGAGATTCCTGGAGACAGCAGGGGAATTCTCTAATATGGAGATTGATGACTGTGAAGGAGAGGAGACTGAAAAATATTGCAGAAAATAAATGGGAAGAAAAAATAGCAGACAATAAAGTGCTGCAGCTAAAAGGAAATATCATACCTAGAGGGCTGGTACCTCTAGAAAGATTGTTTGACAAAAATGATGTTCCATTGCAGCATAATAAAATAGTAGAAGAAAATCAAGTAGAAGACTTGAATTTGGGCACTGATGCTGAGCCCAAAATTGTCAAATTATCCAAGAAGGTCCCAGATGTATATAAAGAAAAATACTTGAAGTTGTTTCAATCTTATAAAGATGTATTTGCATGGTCTTATCAAGACCTTAAAACTTTTGATGTTGATATAATGCAGCATAAAATTCCTTTGAGGGAAGGTGCGAAGCCTTATAAGTAGAAGCTCAGACATATAAACCCTCTGCTGCTTCCCTCCATTGAAAAAGAGATCAAGAAGATGCTAAAGGCTAAAATAATTGTGCCATTAAGATACTCTGAATGGGTGGCAAACCTTGTCCCTGTTCGAAAGAAAAATGGAGAAATAAGATTATGTGTGGATTTCAGAAATTTAAATAGAGCATCTTTAAAGGATAATTATCCACTGCCGAAGATGGACCACATCTTACAGAGAGTGGTGGGAGCCGCTAAGATGTCAATGATGGATGGGTTTTCCGGTTATAATCAGGTGGCTGTTTTCCCAGAGGATCAGAAGAAAACTGCATTTACAACACCATGGGGTACATTTATGTATGCCAAGATGCCATTTGGGCTAATTAATGTAGGAGCTACTTTTCAGAGGGCAATGGACATAGCTTTTGTTGGAGAGCAGGACAAGTTTCTGGTGGTATATCTGGATGATATCATAGTATTTTCAAAGGATGATACTGAACACAGTGCTCACTTGCAGAGAACCTTTGAAAAATGCAGAAGGTATGGTCTTTCCCTCAATCCTCAAAAATATTTATTTGCGTTAGATGAGGGAAAACTCTTAGGGCACATTGTAACTAAAGATGGTGTGAAAATAGACCCTAAGAGAGTTGAAGTTATAAACAGTATTCCTTTACCCAGGAATAAGAAGGAAGTGCAGGTGTTTCTAAGCCGAATCAATTTCCTGAGAAGGTTTATTCCTAACTATGCTGAGATAGTTAGGCATATAACTGATATGTTGAAAAAGAATAATAAAGTAAAATGGTCTCAGGAATCTAGAGATGCATTCACCAGAATAAAATAGGCATTTGCTGAAGCTCCTGTGCTAGCTGGACCCGATTACAACAAGCCATTTATGACTTTTTCTTTTGCATCACCTCATACAATAGTTGGAGTACTGTTGCAGAAAAATAAAGAAGGATATGAGCAGCCTATAGCCTTCTTTAGCCAGGTATTACATGATGCAGAATTGAAGTATAACATACTTGAGAAGCAGGCATATGCCCTGGTGAAGTCCCTCAAAGCCTTTAGAACATATGTTTTGCAGTCCCACATTACTGCATACATTCCTACAACAGCTGTCAAAGATATCCTCGTTCAAGGAGACAGTGAAGGTAAAAGGGGAAGATGGATTGCAAAAATACAAGAATATGATTTGCAGTTCAGACCTACTAGGCTGATTAAAGGACAAGGACTTGCTAAAATGTTATCTGAATCAAATCATCAAGCCTTGGGCATTAATTTATCTATGATTGCTGTCAAACCAGGAGGTAACTCCTCAAATCAGAATGTGTATTAGCTGAAGAATGTACATGCTCTTATAGATGGGAGGTGAGGCTATTGGGATTCATCTCCCAATGACTCTTGGCCTTCCTTATTTCCTATTATTAAATAATATACAAAAATACAAATGCACACCCATCCATAGGATTAGGTGTCAACATTCCCCCCTTTAATCCGAAGGGATGTTGGTGAGTCCAAGCATCGATCTGAACTTTTCAAACTTTTCTCTTCCAAGTGCTTTGGTGAAGATGTCAGCAGTTTGCTCATTTGTGGAACAATGATGTAGATGGATGGTTTGGCCTGAACATGATGTCGAATTAGATGGTACTTTGTATTGATGTGCTTTGTTCGATCATGGAACTTTGGGTTCTTGGCCAACTTTATTGCAGAAGTGTTGTCGATCATGAGTGGGGTGGAATACATTTGTTTCATCTGCAAATCTTCCAGGATTTTCCGGAGCCACACAATTTCCTTTGTTGCTTCAGCTGCTGCCACATATTCTGCCTCGGTCGTGGAATCTGCTGGAACTGACTGTTTGCGTGATCTCCATGAGACAGCTCCTGATCCAAGACTCATGGTGTAACCTGTAGTAGACACCACTGTTTCTTTGTCGCCATCAAAGTCTGAATCAGAGTATCCGGTCAAGATGAAGTCGCCTACCTGTGTATATTTGAGTCCAAAGTCTTGAGTCCCCTTCAAGTACCTTAGTACTCTTTTTGCAGCAGACCAATGTCCTTCACAAGGTTTTTGCATGAACCTTGAGAGGATTCCAACAGCAAATGAAATGTCAGGTCTGGTGGTGGTCGGATAGATAAGACTTCCTACAAGCTGTCTATACTTAGTTGCATCCTCAAATTCCTTCCCTTCAATAGATGTGAGCTTCAAGTTTTGTTCCATTGGAGTGCTTAAGGGTTTACAATCATCCATGCCAAATTTGTTCAAGAGATCTCCAATGTACTTCTTTTCAGAAAGAAATATGAATTTAGGATGTTGAATTACTTCAATACCCAAATAGTAATGAACATGACCCAAATCAGTCATTTCAAAACCTTTCTTCAACTCTTTCTTCATGGATGCAATATAGCTCTCATTGTTTCTTGTTATCAAAAGATCATCTACATATACCACAAGATATACAACTGTTTTTCCAACTTTCTTAACAAACAAAGTTGCATCATCAAGATCAAAATGTTTGAAATCAAGTTTCAGAAGATGCTTGGTCAATTTCTCATACCGGGCTCGTGGTGCTTGCTTGAGGCCATACAACGATTTTACAAGTTTGCAAACTTTGTGTTCTTGACCCTTTATCACAAATCCTTCTGGCTGGGACATATAAACTTTCTCCTTTAGATCTCCATTCAAGAAGGCTATTTTTACATCCATCTGATGAACTTTCCATCCACTCTGAGCTGCTAAGGCAAAGAGAGTTCGGATGGTGGTCCATTTTGCTGTGGGAGCAAAAGTTTCTTCATAATCGACTCCTTCTTTCTGTGCGAATCCTTTTGCCACAAGCCTGGCCTTGTGCTTTTCAAGTGAGCCGTCTGCTTTGTACTTGTTCTTGTAGACCCACTTACAGCCAATTGGTTTCGTTCCCAGAGGCGGATCAACCAGCTTCCAAGTGCCATTCTTTATTAAGGCATCATACTCCTTCTGCATCGCTTCTTTCCATTCATCATGAGAAGCGGCTTCTTTGAAGGAAGTTGGTTCATGATCTGTAGACAAACTCATTTCACAATTATAAGCAATATCCATATCAACAGGGGAATCAGAATTATCTACATCACCTTCGATTTCTTGAGTGGAACTTCTTGTTCCTGTTTTTCCAACCTCATCGGGATGAACATCCTCCAGTGTCTTTGTCAGCCATTTGGGAGGACCTTTCTGAGATGGCCCAGGCTGGTCACTTGACTGAGTTGGGATTGATTCAAGATTCAATCTCCCAATTCTGTCAATCACATCATCCAATGTGTCATCCGTGGTTGTTTCTTCATGCGGGGGAGAGAGTGCTTTAGGATATGATTCCACGGTTTGATTCAATATCGGAATCCCCCCTTCAAGGTGTGGAATCACATTATCAAATTCTTGGAAAGACTTTGCATGTGTGAATCTGTCCAGGCGATCAAGTTGCCGCTCAACAACCTTGTCACTCTTGGAAGATTCAAGAAATATGACATCTCTTGCTATCACAAACTTCTTGTTTGCTTCATCATAGAGACGATATCCTTTGGAGGTATTGGAGTACCCCAAGAAGATACATTTTCTGCTTCTAGCACCAAGTTTGTTCCTTTGACCCTTGGGTATCAAGGCATAACAGGTGGACCCAAAGACCCTGAAATGCTTTATTGAAGGAATGTGGCCATGCCACATTTCAAAAGGAGTTTTGTTTCTAATTGAACTTGAAGGACACCTATTCTTTATGTAAACAGCACATAGAACTGCATCAGCCCAAAACATCAATTTTACATTCTTGAAAAATAACATGGAGCGGACCATATTTAAATAGTTCTGTTCATTCTTTCAGCTACACCGTTCTGTTGTGGATTATATGGCACAATTGTTTGATGTTTGATTCCATGTTGACGAAGATAATTTTCAAATTCGTTTGAAGTGTATTCTTTTCCATTATCGGTACGTAGAGAGCTAATATGTGTTTGTGCATCATTTTCAATCCATGCATGAAAATTATTGAAAGTTTGAAAGGCATCAGACTTATTCTTCAGTAAGTAAATCCAACACATTCTGGTGTAGTCATCAATAAATGTCATCATGTATTTTTTTCCATTTGCAGAAGCAATAGGCATAGGGCCACATAAATCTGAATGAACAAGCTCAAGTTTTCTATGTGCTCTGGAGTGTGAATCATGAAATGGCTATTTGCTATGCTTTCCTAGAATACAAGCATCACATTCCTTAGGTTTTCTAGGAATTGTAGGCAGTCCATCAACACCATTTTTCTTCAACAAACGAAGGCTGTCATAATTTAAGTGTCCAAATCTAGCATGCCATAAAAGACTTGATGGAAATGTGCCTTCATCATGATGTGAACTGAATGCAAAGTTTTGAGCATGAGCAGATGAACCTTTCAGCTTCAAGAGTCTCCCTTCTTCTATTCCCTCCATGACAAGTGAGTGATCTGACGCTTTTCTGACCTCTACCTTTCCATCAAACAAGTGAATTGAGTGTCCTTGCTGCCGGATTTCGACCAGGGACAGCAAGTTTCTCTTCAACTCAGGGAGGTATATAACCTCATGTAGGATATGATCAGGAAGACCAGGCAGTTTAAGCCTGACTGTGCCAAGCCCTGATGGCTTGAGTTTGGATTTATCTGCGAAATATACTGCTCCATCAACTTTGTCAGTGAATTCTTCAAAAAAATCTTTTCTAAATGTCATGTGACATGTTGCTCCTGAATCTAGCGACCAATCATCTCTCCATGAAGTAAATGAAACATCAAAGAGGTTTTCAGTTACTCCATTGTTACAATGTGCTAGAACATAGTGAGCGGATTCAGGTGCTTTACCTTTGTCTTTGTCATTAGTTTTACCTTTGTCTTGATTTCTGTGTTGCTCAATTTTGTCCCATGGTGTTCTGCATTTGGATGCATCATGTCCATCTCTATTGCACCGTGTGCAATGAAGATTGGATTTGTCAGCTTGTCTGCCCCCCCTTTCTGTGAAGTTTCTTCTTCCTCTTCCTCTTCTGCCACCTCTTCCTCTGGATGAATCTGGAGTATGAATCTTTTCTCTATGTGCCAAGTATGCAGCCTCTTCGGAAGATGAAGGGACTGTCATCTTCCCAAAATCTTTCTCTCTTTCTGCAAAATTTTTCTCAAGTTTATCAAAGGTGATATGCTCAAAGTTTCCACTTGCTTGCAAAGACTCAAGATAATGTGAGTAAGTCGGATATAATGCCTTAACATATGCTATGAGAGGTATGTCCATTTTTACACCAGTGTTTTCAATGTCATGCATTATAGATCTTACTTCTGAAGCTAAAGGCGCAAGGGGATCATCATTCTTCATTTCAATACTGAACAGCTTAATCATCAATTGAACATTTTCTAATTCTGAATGTGAGTCATAGAGTTCTTTTAGTTTCTTCAAGGCTTCATAGGCATTTGAGAATGATGAAATATGGCGACTCACCTCTTCACTGACGGAGGCTGCAATCAAGGCAAGGCCTTGCAGTTCTTGTTTTCCCAAATGGCAAGCTCTTTGTCTGAAGTGGGCTTTTCTGGTGGATTTTCTGATTGTCCTTCACAGATTCCTTTCCACAGCTCATTAAAAATGAGTGTGTGTTTAATCTTCCGAGACCATTCAAGATAGTTCTCTTTGCCGGAGAGAACCACCCCAACAATTGATATGAGAGAATGCATTAGATTGCTGGAAAAAAAAAATCTTCTGAAGAGGAAACAATTTCTACTATAAAAACTTTCAACTCTTGAAATCTTTCAAATAAAGGGGCAAAAAATCTTGCTGGAAAAAATTCTCTGAGTTTAAAAAACTCTTTGCTGGAAAAAAATTCTGCTCAAAAACTCTGAAGACTGAATTTAAATGGACAAAAAATACTCTTTGCTATAAACTGAATTCTGCATAAAAAATATATGTATATTTTTTTGTTTTGTTTGGGGAATAAAAAATTTATGAAATGGTAAAGAGGGCGATATTGTGAAAATGAAAGGTGGTATGGTAGGGCTGTATTATGAAATGGGAGGGTGAAATGGAGGGGAGCAGTGTGGGAGGGGCGGAATTATGAAAGGGGAGAAGAGAAGTCGATAGGGAAAGCGCTTTATGGAGACAGCCTTGGATATTAAACCACAGCGTTTAAATATATATGGAATGCGTTGTTAAATATGTAATGGACAATGTATTGAATAAATCCAACGTAATATATATGGAATGCGTTGAATAAATATGTAATGAACAACGCATTGAATAAAGCCAACGTAATATGTATGTGAGAGTGGTGGATAATTGAAGCGGCAGCGTTAATGTAATATGAACAGCGTTTAATAGACAGGCAGACAGACCAAGTCAAACATCGTTTAATAGACAGGCGGACAGACCAAGTAAACAACGTGGTATATTATATGAAGTGTGGTATATTGACTGCGCGTTAAAACGAAGTGTAGGAGGGGCGTAAAGGGATGAATGGGCTGTTGACTGAATGCTGTAGCAGAGGCGTGAGCGCTGTATGGAAAGGGCGATGAATAAATATGTAATGGTCAACGTATAACAAGGGCAGTATATGCGTTGGGTAATATGCAGTGCGTTGGGTAGGGACAGTGTGTTGGGAATGTAACAGTGAGGGAGAGGAGTGAATGGGAGAAGGGAGGTGAGTGAATGGAGCGCTGGTCGATGGAGAATGAAGGAGGCCCAAAAGGGCGTTACAGAAAAAAGTTTTGAAATGGAATCTGCAGAGTGACAGAGTTGCAGGACTGCTGGAATTGCAGAATGGCAGAGCCTGCAATTTGCAGAATGACAGAGCCTGCAGTCTTCAGGAGCTGCAGGAGCTGGAGCTGCAAATGTCAGTACTATATAGGGAAAAAAAATGCAGAATAACAGTCTAGCAATTAAGAGCAGCAGAAAACTATTAAAAAATATTGACTGAGCAAAGGATAGGGAGTTACACCACAGGGCAGAAATGCCAATTGTGGGGCTGGCTTTGATACCATGTCAAACCAGGAGGTAACTCCTCAAAACTAGAATATGTATTAGCTGAAGAATGTACATGCTCTTATAGATGGGAGGTGAGGCTATTGGGATTCATCTCCCAATGACTCTTGGCCTTCCTTATTTCCTAATATTAAATAATATACAAAAATACAAATGCACACCCATCCATAGGATTAGGTGTCAACAATTGCAAGTGAAGAGTCAGAAAATGAAAAAGACCAGCAAGGACTGGAAAAATCCACTCAAAAAGCACATCTAAAGTATCTCACTAGTCCTTGGTACAAAGAAATAGTTGAATATCTTTTGACACTCAGTTGTCCACCCAGCTGTGATAAATCAAAATACAGGGCTTTGAGACTGAAATCACAAAAGTATATAGTTGCCAATGGTCATTTATATTGGAGAGATCCTTCTGGCATACTATTACTGTGCCTCACCGAAGATGAAGTAGAAAGTATAATGATAGAATTTCATGAAGGAATTTGTGGAGGCCATTACAGCTGGAGAGCCACAGCTCATAAAATACTGAGGGCTGGTTTTTATTGGCCAAAATTGTTTGGAGATGTTTTTAATTGGGTCAGAACATGTGATAAGTGCCAAAAATTTGCTGAGAGGCAAAAGCTGCCTGCTCTGCCCCTAATTCCAGTTCATATAGATGAACCATTTCAGCAATGGGGATTAGATTTTATTGGAGAAATACATCCCCCTTCAAGTGGCCAACATAAATGGATATTGACTGCAACAGATTACTTTACAAAGTGGGTGGAATCCATACCTGCGAGAAATGCTACAGATGCTGTAATCATCAAATTCATGGAAGAGAACATCATATCCATGTTTGGCTGTCCAACTAGAATTGTAACTGATAATGCACAGGCCTTCAAGTCTAATAAATTTGTAAATTTCTTCCAGCAGTGCAATATTACGTTGAACCATTCTACAACTTACTACCCACAGGGGAATCGCCTGGCAGAATCTTCCAACAAAACTCTGGTGAGGGCCTTGAAGAAAAATATCAATGAAAATCAGAAGAATTGGGATTCCCAATTGAAGTTTGCTCTGTGGGCAAATAGAATAACCGGCAAGAGAGCAATAGGGAAATATCCCTATGAATTAGTATATGGACGAGTAGCAGTGTTCCCTGTGCAGTTAGCTTCGCCAGTGGCACGTTTCATACAGGAAAATCAGGAAGAGCCAGATGATATGGTCAGAAGGATAAATCAATTGGTAGAATTAGAGGAAACACGAGACCAGGTGAATCAGAGATTAACAGAATATCAAGAGAAAATGAAAAACATCTTTGATCAACGTGAAAAAGATAGAAAATTGCAGATTGGTGACCTGGTTCTCAGATGGGATGTCCAGAGGGCCGAAAAAGGAAAGCATGCCAAGTTTGATCCCCTCTGGTTTGGCCCCTTCAGAATTGTAAACAAGGGAGGTAATAACACTTTTATGTTGGAAAACTTACAGGGTGATCTGCTGGGCGCCCCTGTAAATGTCCAATTTCTCAAGCCCTACTTTAAATTCTGATTCAGGCAGAGCAAGCCTGATGTACCATACTGTATATATGTTTTACTTCAGTTTTGGTTTTATGAGTGCACTGATAAATTATGAAGAAAAATGCTAAAAGAGAAGAAAGTCAGGGTATGCACAGAAGTGATCAGTGGTCTGCACGTTCTCAGCATGTCCAAGGATGAACATGCCGTCCCCAGATGGAGCCGATGTTGTACATATTAGCCCTTCCATTCAAATTTCTAGCCTTCAGACCCGCATGAATCCTTTAAAATCTCCTTATGTGGCCGAGGACAGTCTTATTCTTCCTTTCGTTGCTCTTTCCGCCTAAAAAATACCTTACCCAAAGGCTCAAATCCATAATTGAAAATTTATCGGGCCTAGCCCCTTCTCCGCTAGCCCCGCGCCTTTTTCTCTCCATGTGACCCGACGCCGTGACCGAAGCGTTTCCCCTACGGGGGGCTTTACTCTATCCGTAGGGTCAAACCTTGGTGCCCCCGTAGTTGACTCCTCGGGATGGGTGAAGACTAAATCTAACGGCTTCCATTCACTACGGGGGGTCGCTCCAAAAGTCTCGTGTCCGTACACCTTGGCCCCTCGTAGTTCATCTCCGCCGTCCGATCCAATAAAAATCAATGGCCCGTAATCAAATCATACGTGGTGGCCCCCGCGCTCGAAAACCGGCGGTTAATTCTGCACCGCCATTGCTGGGCGAGCGATATTCTCCATGGGGCCAGCGATTCCATAGATCGCATGACAAGTGTCCTCAATGTACGATCTCCAAACCGCCCATTTCATGCGTTAAAGGTCCGACCATAGAGGGGCAGCGGAATTCACCAGCGCCGTTGGATCTGTCGACCTCCATCCAATGGTGGATATCCTCCGAAGCTGCACGCGCTTTAACCCGAGTCTGTCACGTCCTTGGCCCACCGTCCCATTGCTTCAAAGCATTTGTAGCCGTGGATCTTACTCTGGAATTGAACGGTCCAGATCATCCGCTTGACCACCCGCTGACCGAGTCCCCCACCACGTCATTTCTCCACGTGTTCACCATCTCACCCTCCGCTATTCATATATATATATATTTCATTCTTACGTTATATGTTAATGTTTCTCTCTGGCCAGCCTTTCCGCCATACCTCCACTGTAATTTCCTCGCCACCCTGCTTGTTCTAGCCATGTGGCCATGTCCTCGATGTCACCATCATCTCCACCTCCACGCCCCTTGCTCCTGAGTCTGTTTTTTCTAATGAATCTGTGGGTTTTGCAGGTTTCAAGACGATGAAGAGACGCTATAATTTGTCGCCTCCATTACAGAGGTCAAGAGCATCTCAAAGGACGATATTCCGCTGGCGAAATTTAAGAGGGAAGCTTGAGGTAGTTGTATGATATGACCTCATTAATGGAAATAGAAAGAAAATCCATTGAACCTCTCAGAGCGATGCAAGAGGTAGGTTCTGGCAGCTAAAGACATTAATTTCGCAGCATAAAAAATATCAGTAAAAGCCAGGAGATACAACGTCCTGCATTGAAGGTTTTGGATTTAAATTCAAATGCTGGAAGATACAGTGCTCAGAAATTAATATTCTCAAGGTGATATTTCAGTCGAGTTCACTTCAGGGACGTACAGAATGTTCACGAAGAATTACCGTCATGCCCTGTTCCTGAAGAGATTTTCTCCCAGTTCATTTATTTCTGGAGGTAGATTGTAAAGTATAGTTAATTATATTTAGTAATTTACAGTGTGGGCGCGAATGTTTTCCGCCACTTTGTTTCAAATCAGACTATTAAATGTATATCACCTACCTCACTATCTAGAGCTTTCTATCTCCTCTATAAAAACCAGAAAGAGAGACATTGTAAAGGTTCCAGATTTCTATCAGCAAACTATGCAGTGAAAGGCTTTTGTATACATCTTGTAAAGTTTCTGTATGAAGGTTCAGAGCCCGTAGGGTCTCAGTGAGGATGAGTTATATCTGTAATGAGGATTCTGGTCTTTGGTATCCCACAGTATGTAAAATTCTTTTATGTGCTTAATACAATTTTTCATTTCATATATCTTCTTCTTGTATCATGATTCTGGAATGCGAGTGGCTCACTGACTTTAGGTAAGGATTCATCCCAGTTGATGCCCATACTTGAATCAGTCAAGCTCTTTAAATTGGCCCAGACATGATATAGTGTTTCATATTCATCTCATTATTTCTGCTATATTAGTTGCTTGAGGAGGGTGCTTTTAAAACGCCATTTTCATGTATGGATTCTTAGGTTGATAATCCCATATGTGGTTCTGTTGTGTATCTGGGTATCAGCCTCATGTTAACTAGTATCTTCTTGATGTTTTCTTCACTGCATCCACTTTCTGATATTTGATTTCTGTGGCATATTATTTGAACTGGCCCTCTTTGCAGTAAGCTGTCTCTTAAATGTCTAATGCTTTTGTATTGGAGTTTTGCATGCTGTTCCTACATTATTCTTATCTTTGTATTAGCTTCTGAGAGAGTTTGGTCCCATTTAAACTAGTTTCCTTGCCTTGCAAGAGATAGTAAGAGAGCTTTTGGATTGACAACCCAAGCTATATTATGAGCTCCTTGCTGTGATAAGATGTCCTAGGCACTGGTCTATGGCAACTCTAGGCTGTCTCTAGGAGTGACAAAATTGTCTACAACACACAACATATTTTAAATGAAAGATTTTACCTGACGCCCTCTGAAAGGTAATGATACCAATGCCGGTCGCACTGTATCATCCATCGTCGCCCAACTCAACATGCATATGGAGATCTTTCTCCTCCAAGTCACTGAAAAGTTTCTCATCTCCCGTCATGTGAAAGGAAGCACCACTATCAAATTACCACCACGATCCCAATGCACTAGACACCATGCATGCAATCAATGAGAAGTCAAGCTCAAATTGCAAGGCAAGAGCCTCACCAGCTGTAGCTCTAGCAACCATCTTGTTCTTCTTCTTATGTGGACAATTTGTGGCAATATGTCCATACTCATGATAGTGAAAACACTTCACTTTGGACATGTTGTGCTCCTTGCCATCTCCACCGGCCTCAGATTTAGAATGGAATTTCTTCCCCTTCTTCTTCTTTGCCTTGGCAACCAAATCACAATCCTCTTCATCATCATGCATTGATGAAGAGCCATCTCTGGTGTTCCGCCTGAACTCCTCCTGCACTAGATCCAACCACATTCTTTCCCAATATGACAGTTTTTCCCATTCGTTGACATAATCTTGATAACTGTGCCAACTCTTCAGAAGCCCAAGGAGAGCCAAGCTCACCAAGTCATCATCCGCAACACTGACTCCTACACTCCCAAGCTCATCCTTGCATTAGACAAACTTTGTTAAGTATACTGGAATGGTGTCGTTCTTCTCCATCTTGATTTCTCTGAGTTTATCCTTCAGCGCCAATTTCCTATGGTCGCTGCTGCTTTGGAAAATATCTGTCAAAGCCTTCCAGATAGGATATGGAGTGGCTTTCCCATGAAGGCTTGACACAATATGCTCTTTCACACCTTCCAACAGAATCCTTCTCGCCCTTGCTACTTTCTTTTTCCATGCGTCAATTACTGCAACATCCGCCGAAGTGGGCTTAGGGACATCACTATCGATGAATTTCTTCCATTATATTCAAGCACCGCCTCCATCCTGTCCTTCCAGGCTATGTAGTTCGAGTTTCCCTCTAGTGCATACTCCAACCACAACCCATTGAAAGCCATTTCAGTGAATACTCAACTGTCGCATCAAGAAATTCTTGCAGCAATTTTGAATTGTTCCACCAGCACAAAACTCAACACTGCTTCAATATTGCAATCTCCAGTGATCAACACTGCTATGATACCATGTAGAAATTTATAAACACAATAATGTATTTCTGGACTCCCTTGATCTAACAATTTTAAATCTATTGTTAAATAAAAAATCCTTCCACTTAATTCTTTGCGGAAATTAAATCGCCAATTGCAAAACACATATGAAGCAAATGAATCGTACATAACAAGATGTTTTACCGGGAAAGCTTAAAGCTAAAAACCCCAACTATCATATATTATGTATATCAATGGATCATGAAACAATCTCATACAAATCTCAGCTCATAGAGCTCTTAGTACAATATACAATCGTCACACACTGTCATGCAGAAATTTGCATATCTATGCACCAATTTCTTGCCTCCTGACAACTTGCCTCCACTGCGCAATCCCTGCTGAAGAAGACCCCTGAATGAATTCGACCTTACCTTGCCTTGACCGCGAAATCCTCATAAGAATCTCCAATGTGTGTGTAGATGCATTGAATGCATCACTATAATCACAAGTGATAGTCCATCTCACCCTTTCACCTATCTCTCCACTGGGTCTTCACTGGATCCGACATGCAAGTAGTTAACTGCTGTATTTCTTCAGTTGCAAGTAAGACACTACCTGTGAATTAATTAAATAATTAATTCACTCATCTATTACTAGTGTATGTTCAGTTACAACTAGCACAACTGAGTTTAACTCACTGAAATGAGTTAAACTAAATAACAACTCACATAACTACTCTTCCAACTCTGTTACAACTTGCCAAAATCAGTTATAATGAAGTTCTCCATGCATGAGTCACCAACCAACCTTGGAATTCGAAATTCCTTCAATCAACTGGTTTTCCACATCAGTTAACTGAAATAAAGTGCTCCAAGAGAATAAGTTACTATTTATTGTCTGATTATTATTAAGGGCTAATAATAATCGACATGCATTCTAATTTTAGATGGGCGATCTATAAATAGACTTCGCCCACACATCTAAAAATAGAAACTCATCTAAAAATAGATTTTTCTCAATCATCTAGAATCAGCGTCCTGCTAATTTTAGATTTTTCTCATCATGTCTAAAAATATACATACACCTAAAAATAGCCTGTGTGGGCCCCACCTAGTTTAGGTGCTTATTTTTCACTAGGATCAAGGATGATGTTTCCGGATGCCACTTTCACTGTTTCTTGTTACAAAATTCAACATACAAATACCTTGGGATTGATTTCAACAACAAGATTAATTGATAGGACTATAGAAATACGAGAATTTTTGGAGGGTGGAAAGTATTATATGCTCTTCAAAACAGATGTAGAGAGGAAGAGCCATGAGATTGGAAAATGACTGAAGTACTTTTTGGACCCCTAGTTTGTCCAGTGATACTATATGAGTGTGAATTATGGGTTAGTAGTATCCTCGTCTCAAAATGGAAACAAATTGAGAAAATCCAAAAACACTTGATCACAAACAAGTTCAAAATAAAAAGTTTGGCTCCTTATGAGATAATGTTGAGTGAAACAAGAGAAACTCCCCTCAAAGCAATTTCTATGGTGTGTCTTATAATATATCTAAAAATAATTGAGCAACTGGGAGTAGGTAGATGGCCTAAAGTTATCTTTGATGAAGGCATGAGTGAAAGAAAGAAACATGGATGATACAATACAACAAATGGATGCAAAAATGGGATATATACCTCAATGCTTTTCCCTCAAATAGCCAAGAGTTAAAGAAATTTGTTATGGAGAAGTTTTGTAAGCATATATGGGGAAAAGAGTTCGGCAGAAAGAAGTACTATGTTGAGGAAATCAGCCCCACTTGTGATCTCCAACAAAAAGAGTACAATGGAGCTAACATTTCAGGGAGAGAAAATATTTTTATTGCTCAGTTAAAAAATAACTCACACCAACTTCGATGTGAAATGGGACGGTGGAAAAGACCTAAAGAAGTTTGGGAAGAATGAGTGTGTACTTTTTGCACTTCTGGGGCAGTGGAATCAGAAAATCATTTCATTTTAGAATGGGATGCTTTCAAAGACATCAGGGATAGTAATGGAAATATGTTAGCATCGGTTCCTTGGCATTGTCTTTTTAGCGAGGGGACTATTCGAAGTTTGGGCCAGCTCATCATCAGTTTGAATAAAAAAAATACTGCATTGCAAAAGGCGAAAAATAGGGAGGTTGGGGTCCAATAGGCTATCTTTTAGTATCGTGGACTTTAAAATATCACTCATTCATTCATAAGAAAAATATAAATTCAATATATTTTGTCTCAAAATAGGAAAATGATCTTGCATATACAATCAAACTAATTCAACCTCGCACCAATCTAGGAACCATTTAGTACGAAATAATCTCTTATATTAATTAGGCCTAACAACCTCCTAGAAATTAGGAACATATAGATAACCAACTCTATCTAATTATGATCATTAATCCCAACTATCAAATAATCATTATCACGCCTAAAACAAGTAGGAGTTACATACTCCAATACATTCAACCCACAAAACTACAATTACTCACTTGTTTCTCAATACAATTACTCACTTGTTTCTCACATGTGGTAAAATTGTTATGTTGTAGAGTTTTAATAATTTTCCACATATCCATATTCCATGTGTGATGCATATGATGTTGTACAAATTGCAAGAATATTTTTCTTCTGTTTGGTATCGAGTCCATATTTATGATCATGGTCTTGTATATGTCATTTTTTATCCATTATGGCAGAAAAAGTCCTAGTTGCCATCATATTTAGATAATTAGACAAAGTTTTGCAATAATGAGCAAGGTTGGAAGACACATTATCCAATTGAAGGGCCAATTGTTTGAGAGATATATATGTGTATTACAGTCATAGTCATCCTTGTTTGTCTTTGCGAGCAAGTGACAATCTAAGGCTTGTGAACAATCACGCCATTATAAAACATAGCCCAATTTTCTGTCTAAATTATTCTCAAGGTTCTAGCATGAGGTTTTCTTTAATTTTTTTGAATATTGCAGGTTATGCATTATATTACTTAATGTCTATAAGTTTCTTTGGTTATGCACTCTCTTTCATTCTATTTTCAATATTAGTGTCATTATATGTCTTGTAAATAATTGCACGGAGGGTTTTTAGTTCCACAAATAAGGGTTTTATACCTTATAATAATTTTATGTCTAAATTAAACAAGCGAGTTAAATTCTTGATATGTAACAAGAGAAAAAATCGAATATGCTAATTCTAAAGGAGTTTTATGGCTTTATTATTTCCATTTCCAAGCAACTGTATCCTCGAGTAAGAAACCTGAATGGATTATTTCTCATTTCATTCAATAACTGCAAAAAAAAATTGGGATATGTTAAAGCAGAGCATTTACTCGTCAGATTTTTTTTGAGTGTCCAAAATAATATATTTTATTATATAAAAATTATAGAAGGTGATGCATTACAATATTCCATGATAAGGTCCAATATAGGCAACTCCTTAGGCTTACTTTGTGCTGGAAATATTTAGAGGGGGGTGAATAAATATTTCTTTTCAATTGTTAATTTTACCAATTAGATCACTTATATTTAGAACACAAAATGAACGATGATGGAATAGATACTTTTATTAATTTATTCTTTACAATTAGTAAAGTACAATAATGATATAGGGCTCCAACCCTAGATGAAGACTCCAATCTTCCAAGCTCCAACTTGTATTGTGCCAAGCACCGACTTGGTCTTTCCAAGACTCCAACCTTGTCAATTTGAGGCACCAACCTCTAGGGCCCCAACCCTATCTTCTAAGGCTCCAACCTTGTCACTTTGAGGCACCAAACTCTAGGGCTCCAACCCTATCTTTGGTACAGGCTCCAACTTGGTCTCTTGAGGACTCCAATCCTCTAGGGCTCCAACCCTATCTTCCAAGGCACCGACCTTGTCTCTTTGAGGCTCCCACCTCTTGGGCTCCAACCCGCAACTTCACTTCGTCAAAATATATTTGGTTATTCTTCACGACTCCCAAAGTATTCTTCAACAAGCCCTGACAATCTTCAGCAATGCCTTCACTTAGTCTCCACGTCACCTCATCAATGACAACCTTTTATTCTTAGAAGGTGTCACCACTACTCTTCATCGTACCCAAACAATTTCTCCAAGTTACCTTATGATGGCTTCATTGATGCATCATCATCTTTGAATATCACACAAGGCTTCTTAACAAAATATCTTCGAAGTGTCTTTAATATGCTGCCCCACGAACTCTTCAAGAGTTCCAAATGCTTACTGCTCCAAGGGCCCTAATACTCAATTGTCTAAAATCTTCACTTCTCTTCTAGTTTGTTATGTTAAGCTTGCCTTCAAACGATGCCAATGGTGTGCTACACAAAAGGTGCCACAACTGATTAATAGATCAAACCTCCACAAGACCGTAACAAGGCCTAAAAAATGTCACTGCTTCGAGGTGTTATTTTCTCCACTTTTATTCCAAGTTTGAGCCTTAATAAGACTCTAATAGGTGACTTCTTATATGCCCAAGCACTGTTTAGTATTTCCGAGGTCTTGTAGCCTAGAACATATTCGATCTCCAAAATGAGCTTTCACAGGTGTCTCCATAGATCCAAAGTGTAGTTTCCTTGCAAATCTAAACCTTTGAAAGTCTGTAACAAGACTTTATTGTTGACTGTGTAAACTTCTACAAGAATAGTTAAAGGCTTGTCAAGTTTTATCACTGTTTGAAGGAATAACCAAATAGAACTGTAGGTTCATGCTTCCAGAAGGACACACGCAAGCTTTTAGATCTGAGGGAAGTGTAACGACAAGTCAGCAAACAGGTGGCCAATCCACATTTCTATGAGCCTCCATGAGATTGTTGTACTCCGAGCTTCTTCTCCAATAGGTCCGAGCTCTTTTTATTCTCTGTGGATCTGAGTTATGCACATCAAGAGGATTTGAGCTCCATACAAGTGCGAATTATGCCACCACAAGTCCAAGGAAGAGGTATTACTCCAAATGTGAGCTTATGCCTCAATATCATATATACATATGCTGTAGAGGATCGATGTGACATATATACATCACATTGCAAGGTTATGGAACTATGTAGAGACCAATGATTAATGCGAAGACAATTTTTGAATGAATCTTAAATGGAGAAACCCACAACAAAAATCACTTATCACTGAACAAAATATGCACGTCCAAATTTAGTTGTCAAATTACAACAACATTATTATGAGTATGTTCTTGAAACAAGTTAGAAGAATTGCATTTTGCTGAAACAATTAATTAATAAAGAGATTGCAGGTTTCTGTGGTCCGAGACTGTCAGACGTCTTTGTTTCAAAAAACCGAACTATCACCACCTTGATTTTTCCTGAGTTGTGCTCCTCGCTTATTTAAGCTCTGCGTATGTATTTTCCTGATGCCGTTTAACGACTATAGGGGTATGTGCAGACCACTGAGGCTGTTGTTTTCATATTGACTTCAACGCATCATTTATATATATACATATGTTTGGGAGCCGACAGTCATATTTTTAGTAGCCGACATATCTTTAGTATACTATTTAAAAAAATATCTATCTGCCATGTGATGTATGCATTACATCTATCTACCATGTGATGGATCATATAAGACCTTGTCTGCCACATGAAAGATGGATCATATAAGACCTTGTCTGCCATGCAAGAGTTGTATCCCATGAGTGATGTATTAAATTATGCTGCCAGCATTATGTCTGCCATGTATGGTCATAGGGAATATGTATGCTATGTTTGTCTGCCATTAATCAAATTTAGTTCATTGTTGTTAATAAGGAATTTTTATGTTGTTTCAAAACATATTTGGAACCAAGGATTATGTTTATTAAATATGAATGGTAGTGTGTATCATAGCATAAGGTAATGTTTAGTAGTGTGAATGTATGGTAGCATAAGGTAATGTTTGGTAGTGTAAATGTATGGTAGCATAAGGTAATGTATGGTAGTGTAAATGTATGGTTAGGGTTTTATGGATTTTATAGGAAGGTTTAGGATTTAGGATTTTATAAGATAGAGATTTTAAGGTTTTATGTGTTTAGGATCTAAGGTTTGCGCATGAACACATGTATTAGTATATACTTAGGGTTTTCATTATCTTCAAAAATGACATCAATGACAACCTTAGATCAACAATCTCCCCCTTTGTCATTGATGGCAATATTCTTGCCCTTCAACATTCTCTCCCCCTTTGACATCAATGGCAAATGGGTTGCCCAAGTGCTCCCCCAATAAAGCTGATTCTTTTATCATATTTTCTTCATCAATAATAGTTATTCATAGGTAGATACGTTGCTCTCATTGTCATGGTGCTATTCAATTAACTGTCTCCCCCTAAGCCTTTGCATATATTCATGTAAATAGTCAATCGACTCCCCCTGTTTGCATAAACTCCTCTAGCTCAAGAAATATTTCTTTCTTTAAGATCTAATGGAAGACATCTTCAACAATGGTCCATTGGATGAGAAGGGATTACGTTCCTCAATGGAGTTGCTCCTGAGGGATGATTTTTCAAAATATGATTGTCCACGTGTGATTCATCATGGATTTCATAGGGCCCTTTCACGGATAGCTTCTGCAAGAATGATTAAGATCTCCCCCTAACTGTAGGCGTGGTCTCCTTTTTGGCAGAGTCTCATCATTAAACACTAGGGATATCACACCTGCCAAGGATATCTTCATCAAATCAGCAACATATGTTGTTGGTTGAAGTGTCTAAGAGACTTTCGGATCCAATTTTCTTCCTTCTACATACTTGTGTAACCTTCTTCTCTGGCATGGTTCTAGCTTGTGCAGGGGCCCATGTCAATTTACAATCACGTGCCATATGTCCAATGTTATGGAAATTTAAGCGCTCTATCTTGTTCACGAATAGGAAATCATGACTTCTTGCAAAATTTCTTCTAGGAGATTGACAAGGACCCTTATATTTGTCCTTGTGGTATGCCCTACAATCCTTTTCCATGTGCCCGAAATTTGTACAAGAATAACAATAACCAAAAAATATACTTTGGTACATGGAGGATGGATATTGCCTTGATGTACTTCTAAAATAATTCTATCTTGGGATCCTTTGCTCAAATTTATTTCCTATAGCATTCATGACACAATCAACATATCTTCTTGGAGTAGGGTTTCTTAAAATGTCCTCTTGACTCTTCTTCTTGTCTTTGCTGGAACTGGGGGCATTAGTATTTCTTCCAATATTTTCCACATCCTTGTTGTTTGAAGCATTAGGGATTTCATCATTCTTGTTTGAAGATTCACCTGTATAACCAAGACCCGATTTATCAAGAGGAGATCTTTGATGACTCAATATGTCATCTAGGTTTTGGGAGCTCTTTAGGATCTTGTTCAAATGATCAACTTCCTTTTCAAGGATATCAATTTCTTCTTTCATTTTCTTGCATTCTTCATCCTTATTTGATAGATCGATCTCCATTTCTTCCTTCATCTTGGTTGCTTCACATGATTGGGCCTTGAGAAGATTGATTTCTAATTTCAGTTTGAAGATTTCTTCATCATTTTCTTCTAGTTGGCATATCACGGTGTTTCTCTCCTTTTCTGCCTCATCAACTTGTCCTTCTATGAATGCCAAAGTTTCCATCACCTTCTTGTCTCCTTCTGCTTGTTTCCTTGCTTCTTCTAGTTGAGATCTAAGAGAAGAGACTTCTTCCTTGTATTGACCAATCTCTGATTCAAGATTGTTCAAGCTCTTAAGTCTTTGTTTAAGGTGGCTTGACAAAGTTTCTTCCCTTTTCTTTGCCTTATCCAATTGATTTGTCATAGATATGACTTCTTCATGATGCTTTCTTTTGTTTTGATGAAATTCCTCCTTCAGTTTGGCGAGTTCTTCATCTCTTTCTTGAACTTGAAGCTTGACAATGTCAACTTCCTTCCTTGTCTTGTTTTGGTCACCAACTTGCACTTTCTTCTTAAGTTCCTCATTTTCCTTTCTCAACTTATTAATCTATTCCATTGACGCCATAAGTTTATTCAGGAGATCTTCTTCAAAGTCTTCTTTGTTCTCTTCATCTTCTAGGTCTTCTTTAGCCTTGTTGTCATCTCTCTTATTGTCAGCTTCCTTGATGGATTTTGGACTTCTTTCTTTTTTTCCATCATCGTCTTGACTAGAGGTCATGATCAATTCTCCTTTTGAGTGAAGATCATGAAGTTTGTCCCATATGCCTTTTGTTGAAGAACATTTTTCCAAATTGGCCTTCATAGAATCATGTAGCCCATTCAAGATTTGTTTCATTGCTTTTGTATTATACTCCTTGGATTCTCCTTCCATCATGCTACCAGTAATCACTGATTTCCAAACTTCAATGCTTGAGTCTTTAATAAATTCCTCATTCTTGCCTACCATATATCAAAGTTTCCATTGAACACTGGGGCATTCGCAAATTGATTGACTTCAATTTCGATGGTTGAGGAAGACACATCTTTAGGAGGATTGGAGACTTTCTTCCTTGGATTTTCCATTTGTGTTCTAATGATCAACCTTCAAGCTATTATGCTTTGAGTGAAGGTACTGGCTCTGATACCAATTTTTGGAAATACTGAGAGGGGGGTGAATCAGTATCTCTTTTCAATTGTTAATTTTACCAGTTAGATCACTTATATTTAGAACACAAAGTGAACAATGATGGAATAGATACTTTTATTAATTTCTTCTTTACAATTAGTAAAGTACAATAATGATATAGGGCTCCAACCCTAGATGAAAACTCCAATATTCCAAGCTCCAAACTGTATTGTGCCAAGCACCGACTTGGTCTTTCCAAGGCTCCAACCTTGTCAATTTGAGGCACCAACCTCTAGGGCCCCAACCCTATCTTCCAAGGCTCCAACTTTGTCACTTTGAGGCACCAACCTCTAGGGCTCCAACCATATCTCTGGTACAGGCTCCAACTTGGTCTCTTGAGGACTCCAATCCTCTAGGGCTCCAACCCTATCTTCCAAGACACTGACCTTGTCTCTTTGAGGCTCCCACCTCTTGGGCTCCAACCCACAGCTTCACTTCGTCAAAATATCCTTGGTTATTCTTCACGTCTCCCAAAGTCTTCTTCGATGAGCCCTGATAATCTTCAACAATGCCTTCACTTAGTCTCCACGTCACCTCATCAATGACAACCTTTTATTCTTAGAAGGTGTCACCACTGCTCTTCATCATACCCAAACAATTTCTCCAAGTTACCTCATGATGGCTTCATCGATGCATCATCATCTTTCAAGATCACACAAGGCTTCTTAACAAAATATCTTCAAAATGTCTTTAATATGCTGCCCCACGAACTCTTCAAGTGTTCCAAGTACTTACTACTCCAAGGGCCCTACTACTCCATTGTCTAAAAGCTTCACTTCTCTTCTAGTTTGTTATGTTAAGCTTGCCTTCAAACGATGCCAATGGTGTGCTACACAAAAGGTGCCACGACTGATTAATGGATCAAACCTCCACAAGACCGTAACAAGGCCTCACAAATGTCACTGCTTCGAGGTGTTATTTTCTCCACTTTTATTCAAAGTTTGAGCCTTAATAAGACTCTAACAAGTGACTGCTTATATGTCCAAGCACTGTTTAGTAGTTTCGAGGTCTTGTAGCCTAGAACATATTCGATCTCCAAAATGAGCTTTCACAGGTGTCTCCATAGATCCAAAGTGTAGTTTCCTTGCAAATATAAACCTTTGAAAGTCTGTAACAAGACTTTATTGTTGACTGTGTGAACTTCTACAAGAATAGTTCAAGGCTTGTCAAGTTTTATCACTGTTTGAAGAACTAACCAAATAGAACTGTAGGTTCGTGCTTCCAGAAGGACACACCCAAGCTTGTAGATCTGAGGGAAGTGTAACCACAAGTCAGCAAACAAGTGGCCAATCCATGTTTCTATGAGCCTCCAAGAGATTGTTTTACTTCGAGCTTCTTCTCCAATAGGTTCGAGCTCTTTTTATTCTTTGTGGATCCGAGTTATGCACTTCAAGAGGATTCGAGCTCCATATAAGTGTGAATTATGCCACCACACGCCCAAGGAAGAGGTATTACACCAAATGTGAGCTTATGCCTCAATATCATATATGCATACATCGCAGAGGATTGATGTCACATATATACATCGCATTGCAAGGTTATGGAACAATTTCGAGACCAATGATTAATGCGAAGATAATTTTTGAATGAATCTTAAATGGAGAAACCCACAACAGAAATCACTTATCACTGAACATAATCTGCACGTCCAAATTTAGTTGTCAAATTACAACAACATTATTACGAGTATGTTCTTGAAACAAGTTAGAAGAACTGCATTCTGCTGAAACGATTACTTAATAAAGAGACTGTGGGTTTCTGTGGTCCCAGATTTTCAGACGTCTTTGTTTCAAAAAATCGAACTCCCACCACCTTGATTTTTCCCGAGTTGTGATCCTCGCTTATTTATCCCCTGCGTATGTATTTTCATGATGCTGTTTAATGATTATAGGGGTATGTGGAGACCACTGAGGCTATTGTTTTAATATTGACTTCAATGCATCATTTATATATATACATATGTTTGGGAGCCGACAGTCATATTTTTAGTAGTCGACATATCTTTAGTATATTATTTAAAAAAATATCTGTCTGCCATGTGATGTATGCATTACATCTATCTACCATGTGATGGATCATATAAGACCTTGTCGGCCATGTGAAATATGGATCATATAAGACCTTGTCTTCCATGTAAGTGTTTTATCCCATGAGTGATGTATTAAACTATGCTGCTAGCATTATGTCTGCCATGTATGGTCATAGGGAATATGTATGCCATGTTTTCCTGCCATTAATCAAGGTTAGTTCATTGTTGTTAATAAGGAATTTTTATGTTGTTTCAAAACATATTTGGAACCAAGGATTATATTTATTAAATATGAATGGTAGTGTGTATCGTAGCATAAGGTAATTTTTGGTAGCATAAGGTAATGTTTGGTAGTGTAAATGTATGGTAGCATAAGGTAATGTATGGTAGTGTAAATGTATGGTTAGGGTTTTAGGGATTTTATAGAAGGTTTAGAATTTAGGATTTTATAAGATAGGGCTTTTAAGGTTTTATGTGTTTAGGATCTAGGGTTTGCGCGGCAACACATGTATTAGTATAGACTTAGGGTTTTCATTATCTTCAACAATGACATCATTCTATTGACATCAATGACAACCTTAGACCAACACTTTGTAGATCAACATTGTAGTTTTTCTCTCATTAGCTTTATGAATCCCTTCTCCTAATTATGTGATGCATACATGCTATTTACTATTGCAAGGCCAAGGACAAAAGATGGAGTGCTCAAAGTGCTTTGAAGCTATTGCAAATTGATCCATAATTTGTAGAAATTTTGAATAATAGCTGAATTATTCACCGAGATTATCCTGATTACACAATATTAAAGCTTCATGCATAATACATAACCTCTTCTACAATTGATCATCAATATGCAGAAATAGAAGCAGTCGCATGCGCTCATTAAAACATAATCAAGCACACATTTAACACAGTATGTAATGGGGAAAGAAATAGCTGAAAACCCCCGACTATTTGTATATTATAATGATAGAGAACATGTAACAATAAATAGCACAATACTCCTCACAAGTACTCAGTACTATCTCCAAAAGTTACACACAAAAATAACTAAGATTTGAACAAGTCATGGGTTCAAATCTCCTCCACAAGTCTGCCTACCTCTACTGCGCAATCCAAGTTGATTAATGATGAGATCCAAGTTCGAATCCCACTAGCTTCAACTGTGCAATCCTCATTGGAAATATCCATCAATGTGTGTGCAAATCTCATGCACAGCCAATAGTCACAACTGATAGTAGACTCACCCTTTCACCCACCTCTAACACTGGTCTCCATTGAACTGTCCATGCATTGCAGTTAACTGATGTATTCTTTAGTTGATTTATGAGTTAATAATTGGGTGTTAAGGTTTAGTACACCACCTCCATCACTGATGTATTTCTTGAGTTAGACTGGATACAACTAACTCAATCGGCTAAGTTAAGCAGTACAACTCCTGTTGTCTCATCGCTCCACCAAACTACTTACATGAGTTATAAGCGTCAACCATCAATGCAAGCGCTCAACTAACCCTTAGGAAAAGCATATTTTGTTACGTAAATTGCGTGTGCACATCGAAGCATCAAAATGAAGTGCTCCAAGAGGATAAGATAATGTTTATAGTCTAAATATTATTAAGGGTTAATAATATTTGACTGTTCTATTTTTAGCCTGGCAGTCTAAAAATAGAAACCGCCCAATGTCTAAAATTAGAGGTCCATCTATTTTTACCAACTCGACCAATCATCCATAAATAGCATCCTGCAACTCATAGACCATGATCCATATGTCTAAAAATAGACATAGTCTAAAAATAGACTTTGCGCGAAAAATAGCCTGCGGGCCCACTTAGTGAAGGCGACTTCATTTCACTAAGCTCCATCATCTTGTTGCATTTTCAACACTCCCTCTCAACAAGATATGGATTATTTGCAACCCCTATCCTGCCTCTGTGGAATTCGAACTTGCTCCTGGTGAGCGCCTTCGTCAAGATGTCAGCATCCTGATCCTCCGTGGGAACATATGAAAGCATCATGATTCTCCGCTGAACACAATCTCTGATATGATGGTACCTGATGTCGATGTGTTTGGATATATCATGAAATACTGGATTAGCCGAGAGTTTAATGCAAATCTGGTTATCACAATAAATCATAGTAGGCTCCAAGTGTGACCCGAACAATCCGACAAGGATCTTCCTCATCCAAATAGCCTCGCATGCAGCCAAGCTTGTTGCCATGTACTCGGCCTCTGCTGAACTGAGTGCCACGAATCTCTGCTTCCTACTGTACCAGAAAACTGTTGTCGATCCAATGTTGAAAAATCCTCCAGATGTGCTCTTTTGGTCCGTTGGGCTCCCTGCCCAATCTGCATCAGTGAAGCCGGAAAGCTTCGCTCCATCCTCCTGTCTGTACCATAGACCATATCCCGATGTGCCACTAAGATAACGTAATACATGCTTGCCTGCCTTCCAGAAGAGCTTGGTAGGCTTAACCATAGCTTGCGAAAGCTGGTTAACAGCATAGCATATATCGGGTCGTGTATTGACCAGATACATAAGCGACCCCACCAACTGTCGATAGACAGTGGCATCCACTACCTCCACTGAAGTAGCATCCTCTTCCTCCAACCACCAGGAAGAGGAGTGTCAACAGGCTTGCAGCCATGCATGTTGAACCTCTCCAGTATCTCCCGAGCATACTTACCGAAGCCGGCAGGTCCATCAACTGTGGCCCGAATCTCCAATCCCAGGAAATAGTGAAGGATTCCCAAGTCCTTCATCTCAAACTCTCGTGCAAGATCCTCCTTGCATGAAAGTATCAACTGCTCATCGCCAGTCAAAATCAGATCATCTACATACAGTACGATGATCAACAGCTTCCCCTCCACCACAATCTGGTACAGGTTTGGATCCGACTCACTCTTGGAGAATCCAAGCCCGGTGAAGTAGCTGTCTATCCGAGTGTACCAAGCACGAGGTGCTTGCTTCAGCCCGTACAGTGCTCTCTTGAGTCGGCACACATGCGACTCACTGTTGAAGATCTCGAAACCTTCAGGCTACTCTGTGTACACCTCCTCCTCAATGACTCCATTGAGGAACGCAGTCTTCACATCCATAGAGTGGATGGGCACTTTTATCGTGTTGGAGAGGAAGGCTAGGATCGTACGTATGGAAGAGTACCTTTGCGACGGTGCAAAGAGTGTCTCTTTGGTCCTAAGTACGAGAAGCCTCGGGCAACAAATCTTGCCTTGTACTTCTCCACCTCATTAGGCTTGCTTTCTTCACTTTGTAGATCCATCTCGAACCCACCACTGATTTCCCCTCCGGTCTCGGGACAATCTCCCATGCACTGTTTCTGACAATCGAATCATACTCTTCCACCATGGCATCTACCCATGCAGGGTCCTCCACAGCTTCCTCGAAAGAGGATGGCTCTGTCACGACACATTTGCTCACAAGAGCCATGTATCCAGTGTACCGATCTGGTGACTGTCTCTGTCTGCGCTGTGCTGTAGGTGGTCCTACAACCTTCTCTGCATCTTGAGCCAGTCGCTCAGCTTCTGTAGTGCGCTTCCGCCCTCTGATGGTTGGCGCTGCATGAGTGGTATCTTCCACTCCATGAACTTCCTCTTGTGGCTGATCCACATCCTGAAGCTCATCCTTAGGAACTAATAGCTCCTCATCTGCATGCAAGTGTGGCTCCCTCTCAAGCGAACAATTCATGGCTTTCTCCTCCTGAAATTTGATATCCCGTCGCACAACAGTCTTGCGACTGTCTGGAAAATACACACGATAGTTGTGGGGTGTATCAGTGTACCCCAAAAATATCCCAACCTTTGCGGTCGGCTCCAGCTTCTTCCTGGCATCCTTCGTCACATGCATGTAGACAGGTGAACCAAAAATCCTCAAATGGGAAATATCAGGCCTCTTGCCAGAAAACGCCTCCTCCGGTGTACTCATGCCAAGTATCTTGTGAGGACAACGGTTCTGCACATATAATGCAGTATTGCATGCCTCTGCCCACAAGTGAAGGGGTAGGCCCTGATCATGCAACATCGCCCGTGCAGCACCCACGATCGTTCTGTTCTTCCGCTCAGCAACCCCGTTCTGCTGTGGTTTATGAGGTGCTATGAGCTCTCTCTAAATTCCTTCTGCGCTGCAAAAGTCCTTGAATTCAGCAGAGATGAATTCACCACCATTGTCGCCCCTAAGAGCCTTCACATGCTTCCCCGATTCCTTCTCAACCAGCGCCTTGAACTCACAGAACTTTGAGTATGTCTCGATCTTCTTCTGCATGAAGAAGATCCAACACTTCCGAGAAAAATCATCAACAAAGATCACATAGTACTTGTGCTTTGCTGTCGAAGCTACTGAGAAAGGTCCACACACGTCTGTGTGAATTCTCTCAAGGATCGTCGTGGCGTGAATATCCTTCTCGTGAAAGGTGGCTTTCACAAATTTTCCCAAGGTACACCCCTTGCACTGATCTGACTGCGCAAGAGTGCCCTTAGGAAGCCCAGTAGAAATCTGCTGCATTATCTTCAAAGCTCCATGGTGAAGGTGGCCCAATCTCCGGTGCCACAGCTCGCCATCATCCCGGCTCACCACTCCTTCCGCCTTGCATGCCATTGCTGCGCAGCCATCTACTTGCAACTGATAAAGGTTCTTGATTCGAACCCCTATCTTCCGGGTTTCTCCAGTTGTCTTACTGCGCAGGAAAGCCTTTCCCTCGCTGAAGACAACATCATACCCCTTGTCTTCTAACATCGCCATAGAGATCAGATTCTTCTTCAATCCTGGAACATGCATCACTTCCTTCAATACGAAGGGTTTACCAGACTCCCTCTCAAAGGAAATGGTACCGATACCGGTCGCACTGTATCTACCATCATCGCCCATCTCGATGTGCACTCCAAGATCTTTCTCATCTAGATCTAAAAACAAATCCCGATCTCCAGTCATGTGAAAAGACGAACCACTATCCAAGAACCATACTGATCCCATCACACTTGAGACCAAGCATGCGATCGGCGAAAAATCCAGCTCAAACTGCGAGGCTAAGGCCTCTCCCGCTGCAGATCCAGCAACATGCTTATTTTTCTTCTTCTGCGGACAATTTGTGGCATAATGTCCGTGCTGGTGACAGTGAAAGCACTTCACCTTGGACATGTCCTGCTTCTTGCCTTTTGCACCAGAATGAGAAGATTTCTTGTTCTTCCCCTTCTTTTCTTTGGTAGCCAAAGCGCAATTTTCTTCATCAGGTGCCTTTGATGAAGATCCGTCCCTGGTAGTCCGCCTTATCTCCTCTTGCATGAGATCCGACCAAAGTCGCTCCCATCCCGACAATTTCTCCCGACCATTGACAGAGTCCTGATAGGAATGCAAACTTTTCGGAAGACCAAGGAGAGCCAGGTCCACCAAGTCCTCATCATCGAAAGTCACCCCCACACTTCCCAGCTCATCCCTGCATTGGGTGAACTTCGTAAGGTACTTGGCGATACTTTCGCCTTTCTCCATCTTAATGTTTCTGAGTTTATCCTTGAGCGCCAACTTCCTCTGGTCGCTCTTGCTTTGGAATATATCTGTCAATGCTTTCCACATCAAGTATGGAGAAGCCTTTCCATGCAGGCTGGATACAATGTGATCCTTCACGCCCTCCAACAGAATCCTTCGACATTTCACCATCTTCTTTTGCCAAGCTTCAACTTGAGCAGCATCAGTAGGCTTTGGAATCTCAGCATCTATGAATTCCTTCAGCCTGTTATCATCTAATACTGCCTCCATTCTGTCCTTCCATGCAACATAATTCGAACTGCCCTCAAGGGCATACTCCAGTCGCAATCCGTTGAAAGACATTTCAACTCTGGCACCAAGAAAACTGCTACAAATTCGAATTCCACCAGCTCAAAACTCTACCGCTTCTGATCTGTGAGAAAAAAGTATTTCTAGCACAGAGATCGACTGTAGGGGCATTTACTGGATATATCACCTTTCGGAGAAAGGATTGATCCAGAGGCTACCTGTCCCGCTTACAGACTCTGTCTACCGAAATAAATTGTAATCACTGTAATAGATCCAATGATCAATTCTGCTCCGATACCATGTAGAAATTTTGAATAATAGCTGAATTATTCACCGAGATTATCCTGATTACAAAATATTAAAGCTTCATGCATAATACATAACCTCTTCTACAATTGATCATCAATATGCGGAAATAGAAGTAGTCACATGCACTCATTAAAACATAATCAAGCACACATTTAACACAATATGTAATGGGGAAAGCAATAGCTGAAAACCCCCAACTATCTGTATATTATAATGATAGAGAACATGTAACAATACATAGCACAATACTCCTCACAAGTACTCAGTACTATCTCCAAAAGTTACACACAAAACTAACTGAGATTTGAACAAGTCATGGGTTCAAATCTCCTCCACAAGTCTGCCTGCCTCTACTGCACAATCCAAGTTGATTAATGATGAGATCCAAGTTTAAATCCCACTAGCTTCAACTGCGCAATCCTCATTGGCAATCTCCATCAATGTGTGTGCAAATCTCATGCACAGCCAATAGTCACAACTGATAGTAGACTCACCCTTTCACCCACCTCTAACACTGGTCTCCACTGAATTGTCCATGCATTGCAATTAACTGATGTATTCTTTAGTTGATTTATGAGTTAATAATTAGTGAATTAATTAATAATTAATTCACACCACTCATCACTAGTGTATTTATCAGTTAGACTAAATACAACTAGTTCAACTAAGTTAAACCGAACACAACTCCACCAAATGTCTCATCAACTCCACCAAACTCTGCCACATGAGTTCTAACTGAAGTCAACCATGCAATAGCTCAACTAACCCTTAGGAAAAGTGTATTTCCTTCTGTCAGCTGCATGTGCCACATCCAAGCATCAAACTGAAGTGCTCCAAGAGGATAAGATAATGTTTATAGTCTAAATATTATTAAGGGTTAATAATATTTGACTGTTCTATTTTTAGCGTGGCAGTCTAAAAATATAAACCGCCCAATGTCTAAAAATAGAGGTCCATATATTTTTACCAACTCAACCAATCATCCATAAATAGCATCCTGCAACTCATAGACCACGATACATATGTCTAAAAATAGACATAGTCTAAAAATAGACTTTGGCCAAAAATAGCCTGCGGGCCCACTTAGTGAAGGTGACTTCTTTTCACTAAGCTCCATCATCTTGTTGCATTTTCAACATAATTCAACATATTTGAATCTTAAGTTTTCTGTCTCTAAGGATTTTCATTCCAAAGTGTATAATTATTATCTCTAACAACACAATTCAATAATTGTTTATACTGATTTAGGGGTTGTTGATTTTACAATAGTCTTCTACACTGATAATTTAATTATCTTCACATTCTTATCCATGATTTCATCTTTAAGAAAATTATACAAAATTTATTAACCATTTAACATTTAAGGCAGTAGGATCATACATAGACAACCACATAACACAAAGATTTACCATGGGAAAACCCACAGGGGGAAAAACACAACAACATTTTCAATAGATAATTCTTCAATTCAACAGAGATACATCTAAGTCAACAAAGTCAAACCTAGACCATTCTCCTAGTCAAGTCATATATATTGTTGAAATTGGAAACAAGAATAGCACCCCAAGGGGGTTTCTAATTTATTTTCCCCTTAATTAAATTGGAAGTAAATTGTAATTCCACATCACATGACAACTTGTAAGTGTTAACTGAGTCAGGAAGACTTAGTTAGCTCAGTCAATTCGAGTTGAGGGTCAAATTGGAGGCACATAGAGTTCTCCCTAAGTTTTAGGGTGTCCAGTTTCAGTTTATTTTGAGTTGTAATTAGTTAACTCAATTACTTGAGTTAAAATCAGTTTAACTAGTTCTAATTGAGAGATGAGCTAGTGATAGGTCCAGTGAATTAAATCTGATTTAATTCACATGCAGTGATCAATCATATAACTAATAATTCACTATAAATAGTTATTGCATGTCATTTCTAAGGAATTTCTAGTTGAGATTGGAGTTAAAGGGAATAGAAATATCAATTGTATAATTAGAAAATTGTACAAGTAATGCATGAGGTCATCAGGATGCCTTGGATTTATTGCACAATCTATTGATGAGAATTTCCTAATTAATAGGGACTCAATTAGCCTAGGAATGCGTGAACAAGGCTGGTCAGGCAGAGGCAAGGAAGTGGTTAAATATTGGACCAAACTTGCTTAGATTAGAGTGAGACAGTCCACAGAGTGCAAAGGTTTCTCATAAAGAGAAATAACATTGTATTGTTTCATGTTCTTGACTTTAATGCAACATACATGTAGCAGGATTTTTAGTTGAGGGTTTCCCTAGATACATCTTTGTGTTGTGTGATTGATATTCTTTCTCTTACTTGTTCATGTGATTGTGCGATCGTAATTGGTTTCCACAATTTGTAGAATTGATTCAGTATTTTGTTTTAGTACATTACAAGATCAATTGAACCTATTTAGATATTTCTATAGGTATGTCCACTGATTAGGTCTACTTTGGATGCTTCCTTCTTCCTTCTTAATCAGTAAACTGCCGTGGATATTCCACTGAATAGTTCATCACAACATATCTAATAATACTATATTAAAATATGAAATTCTACACTTACAATTTTATTAAATTTCTAGATTTGTAGATTTTACTATAATTAGTGCATGCATGCTTATGGAAATTATGCAGAAAATAGAGAAATACAAAATAAAATCTCTGTTAATTTCTGAACATGTTCTATGCCATTTCAGATTAGGGCACAATACTGAAGAAGATAGAACATACAAATAGATCGATAGAAGACAAGCCAAAACAAAGATAATAAATGGTGGTGTTATGTCGATCAGTAAGATGCTTCTACCAGCAAAGTCTCCAATAGGTCATTCAGCCAAGCGTGTCACACATTACCCCAGAACAACCCAAACAAAGAATAGTCCATATATTATGCAATTCCAATGCTATCCAGAGAGAGATAATTAAACCATAATGTGTGTTTCAAATGAAATCTACGTCTCTCAAATATATAGGAATCTTTGGGGGTGTGTGACACGTCCTTTAAGACATTTAAGTCTATATTTTATTCTAGGCCGACCTAGCACATAAATGGAATAAATTCAAAGTACATGTTATACTCATACGATCAAGATGATCTTTAGATCAATCTTACACCTCTCCGAAAGAGGAATCCAATAAAAATATTGGAATCATCATCTAAGCAGAATAACTCGGAGTTTGGACCTAGTTGTCCAATTTTAACACTCCCTCTCAACTAGGGAGAACTTCGTCTACAAGTGAAATCCAAACATCGTGCGTCCTCCCGCTGTAACTTGATTTGTTGGCCTCTTTATTTCAGAACAGAAGTGGTTCAGTCACAAAGACATCATACCCGGCTGACAAATTCAGCCCAGAGGTTCGAAACCTCTATAGGACTCACAAAGAGTCACATACCAACCCGAAGTTGGTTTACCTGACCCGAAGTCAGTTGGAGTTCCGAAACCTCACTAGGACTCAAGAGAGTCATCTACTAACCCAAAGTTAGTTTCATTGACCCTAAGTTAGTTGGAGGTCTGAAACCTCACTAGACTTGATCCCAGATCAAGTGGTTGGACACATGCCATCCTAGATGTTAGGTCTCTGTAATTTTAGCAGATTGGTAAGACTAAAGCTGCAGAGAAAACATTATGAACCACTTTGGGATTCTAAGATCTAGCCCTCCAGAATCCAGAGAGAGATCTCTCTATAAGTGTGTTTGAAGGTGTGATCTTTAAGGCTTGAAATGTGATATTAGGCTAGTTATGAGGAATAAGGGTTTTTGTTTGTTTTGGTTGGGAAAAGATATGATGAAGGTGAAGGAAGTTTAAATGAAGGGTGAAGGTGTAAATAAGTGAGAGAATGGTTCAGCTAATAAGATAGGCAAGAAGAGGCTTCAATCCATTGGGCTATGGAGTCATAGAGGATTTAATTGAAACATCAAGTCTACAAAGGTTACCATGGGGCAAGTCATCTACACCTCAGGATCTCTTAGATTAAATGATGGAATGGAACATCAAAGTGTTGTGAAGGTGGAAGAAGCTAATAATTTCAACAAGGATTTACTAACTTTCCAAACAAGAAAATCCTTTTAAGTAACTGTCTGAAACCGGCCAAAGGACAGGGATAACCATAGGATTCTTTGGACAAGCTTGTATTAAAGCTAACTTATCAGACAAACAATCCAGTAATCCACATGACTACTTTCAGAAAGGATGAAAACATTAAAGACAAACATAAGAGTAACTTAAGATCAAGTAAGATATCATTGAAATCTAGACCTGCTTTCAGCATACTCTAAGGGAAACTTTCAAGACAAACTGTTGGAGAAGAAACTAGAGGACAGGGCAAACCATAAACTTCCCTAGCTCAGTTTTTACTTAGCATGTAATGAAGATCTCATTCAAGAACCATGTTTAAAGTTTTGGACTATAAGACGTGGGAAAACCAACATTCCTTAACTGTTTTAGACTGTATTAAATCATTCTCAAATACACATAGGAGGAAAAACATAAAGATAAAGCTTATCAGTGAGAGCAGGGTACCTTTAACAGTAAATCCTAACTCTATATTTGCTGTTCTTTATCAGAGAAAATGGAAAATATGAAAAACATGAAGGAAAACAATTTACAATAAGAAAAACATCACCATTAATGTAGACTAGGATCCCATAGAATTTGAATCGTATATTGATGTTCAAACCAGTACAATCTTCAAGTCCAAAAGGTCTCAACAACTCAGAAAAATTTCTCTTCTTAGCTTATGTATCTTCAATTACAAAGAGAGCTTCAGCAGCTTCAGAAAACTATTTACATGCTACAGATATCCAGAGACCAACCTTTTACTCATCTTCTACAAAAGTATTTATAGAAGAAATGAGGAGGTGGGATGAGAGAAAAAATCTCTAGGCCCAATTAATACAAGTTAATGCTTCTCGGCCTTTGAGGGGCTCAATGGATAAGTATTTCTGATATTTGTCTGTATTAATGGGCTTTCATTAAGTTGTTAGCTTCTTGAGAGAGTTTGTTGACTTTAAAGCTCTTTAAGCAGGTTAGTAATAACTCTGGCAAAACTATCACTGATTAGGCAATAACTCTGCCTACTTTTGATCTATTGAAAGTTGCAGGTGGCACTTTGGTATATGGAGAGGGTTCAATTAGCCTTTGATGTGGAAGTGGAGGCTTCTCGGACTGATAGATTTCCTTGTTTTTGCCTAAAACACTTTTAATTTACTTTAGATCTATGTTTTAGGCCTGATTAGGCTTTGATCTTCTTTTCTGGTCTTCATGCTATCTTTAACTGTGTGGATTAGGCCCTTGATAATCGAATTTATGCCTTAATCCTTCAAAACTGTGTTTAAAACCTTTGATCCTTCATTTCTGCTTTGATCTAATGCTGTAACACTGGTACTCTTTATAATTAAGGTTTACTGTGCTTTTTTGCTGTGCAGGCGCACAGAGGGTTTTATAATGTTATCAGTGCTCATGATGCATGGATAAATCATGATGTGAACCCCGCAAATTTTCTCTCTTGATTGATATTGGCCCGAGGGATAGTCATCCCCGGCCTTTCATTTCTCTTTAAAAGCTGCGGAGAAACCTTTATAAACCTGTAAAAATACACAAAATTCATGAAAAATCCGTGAAAGAATAGGCCAGGCTGCTTTGGGGGCGAGGTTTAATCAGCATCGTCGGATAAAAGAAATAAACGGTGGAGATTAGTTGGCGAAACATTTGGAGAAACAGGGGTTGAGCGAATGAGTTGGTGGGGAGGATTAATCAGAGTTGTCGGATTTAAATATCCGACGGTGGAGATCTCACAATAAAACCTTTGGAGGATAGATGGAGGGGAAAAGGTTTGTGGTTGAGAAGTAATATGAGCCGTCCGATTTGAATGATGGACGGTTGGGATCTTCGGATGAAGTCCTTTGAAGAACAGACGAAAGGGAGATGGCTTGGGTTGGTGAGTGATCTGGGCCGTCGGATGTACATGATGGTCGGTAGAGATTAAGTGGAAAAGTGCATTGCGGAGGATGGTGGTAAGTGAAAAACAACTGGTGGTATTCGCGCGACATTGGAAGTGGTTAATGGTTTTCAATAAATTCACGCGATTCCACTCATCGCGCGCCATGTGGAAAAACAAAACCACCCATATAACGCGATTTATGATCATTAACGTTTGGACGCAATAAAAATGCGATATGCACCTCAGCCATCGGATGGAGGGACGAAAGATCTAACGGTGTAGGTTATGGCGCGATGAGGAACGATGCACGACGGAGGTAAATGCATCAGGTTTCTTGTGGACCGATGGATTTATGAGGATGGACGGCAGAGATTTGATCTCGGGGCGGTGAAAAATATGAAAGGCAGGGGATTGGGCGGATATCGAGCGCAATGAGGGCCGTCGATCTGCAAAGATCGACGGTGGATCTTTGCTGAAGGATTACGCTGTCGGGCCTTTGGGAATAGAAAAGAGAGTCAGGTTAAAGATCTTGGCCGTTAGATCTATTAATTGGACGATTGAGATCAGATCTCGGGGAGGAGTCAAAAGAATAAAGGAAAAAGTATGAGCGGGGATCGAGTTTAACAACGACCATTAGATTAAAAGAATCGATGGTCCATATTTGTTTTAGTTTTAAACTGTCGGGCTTATAAAAACACAATGAAAAGTCGGGTTTTTATAAAATACAAAGGAGAAAAGGGTTTTGACGGAGTTCGGAGAGGAGTTTTGGCCCTTTAAGCGCCTGGTTGCGGGGCTTAGGGTTTTATGAGGCGAAGGTCTACTAGAGTTAAGCCCTCGGGGGCTTAGGAAAATTATATGTGCAGAAAAGGTATTTTGGCTTAAAAACAGAGTTTTAAGGGAAAATGAGGGTTTCGGTAGGGGAAAGGAGGCTTTTTAAACCAAATGAGAGGAGATCAAATGGTTATAAAAGGGTTTTTAAGTGATTTTGAAATTTGAATGAGGCTTGTGGAGGGATTTTTATGGAGAACAAGGGATGAAAATGGGGTCATTTTATGAGTGAAAGGAGGGGTAAATTGAAGGGAAAAATGGGTTTTTTTAGCAGTCTTCTTTAGGCAAGCAACAGATTTTTTAGGTTTATGAGGGAAACAACAGTGAAGATTAACTAAAGGATTAGTTAACTTCATAAGACTTTAAGAACTAGAAATTTGGCCATAAAATTGTTTCTTAAAGGCTTAAAAAAAAAATCTAGCCACCATTTGATATGACAAATTTTTATAGGTGCCTAACACCAGACATAGAGAGTACGACAATCTCCGATGCGTCCATCGGTCTTGCGATGGCTTCTATTCACATTTCGCACCTCATTGGCCAAATGAGAGGTACTTCCCATGAGTCCAAAACTCAATGGGTAGGATGCATACGAGGCACAGATTAGAGAGAGGTAAACCATCTCAATATCATCATGGTGGGGTAGAAGCACACCAACTAGGTTCGGCAAGCCTAGCCTTGTGGTTGCTTATAGCACCAAGGCTATCCCCAGAGCCCCCTAGAGCTCCCAGAGCTCATTTTCCAACATGACCCACATCATAGGGTCGTTCCATGATTCCAAGATTCTCACGGAAGGTTAGGAACATGACCTTCCCCAAGGGCATTGTGAGAATGTACGCAACCTGCTCATCAGTTCCTATATGATCAAGCCTTACGGCGCCTTGCTGTACCATATCCCAGATAAAGTGGTACCAGCCATCAACATGCTTGGATCAATCGTGGAACCCAGGATTCTATGACAAATGAATCCCCCTTTGGTTATCACAAAGGATAATGGTGGCATCTAGCACATGCTCGAGCAACTCACTGAAGAGCTTTCGCAACCAAGTGACTTCACAACGGGTCATACATGCTGCAATGTAGTCGACCTCAGCGGTGCTCAAGGCTACCATCTTTTGTTTCCTGCCCGTAGCAGATCTACTTGTGAAGTAGCATCCAGATGTGCTCTTGTGATCCACCACACTGCCAGCCCAATTAGCATTAGTATATCTAAGGAGTGTCATGCTCCCGACAGTGTATCTCAGCCCATGGTTTATCGTGCCCCGAAGATATCTCAGAAGATTCTTGGCACCAACCCAGTGAAAGTGATGAGGCTCAACCATATGTTCACTCAAAGTGTTCACTGTAAAATGTATATCTGGACAGGTGTTCACTAAGAACATCAAGGCCCCTACGAGTTGACGATACTCAATAGGATTTGACAATACGGGCCCAGCAACGCTGCCACTCAACTTCTTGAAGTTGAGTTCCATTGGTGTTGACATGGACTTGCAATTCACCATACCGAATCTTTCCAGAAGTTTCACAATGTATTTTCCTTGAGAAAGGAAAATATCGCCAGGTTTCTGCCAGACCTCCAGGCCTAGGAAATAGTGCACCAGTCCTAGGTCCTTTATCTCGAACTCAGCAGCGAGCTCCCTCTTGCATTGATGAATGAGAGGGTCAACACTTGTCAGGAAGAGGTTGTCCTCATACAATGCTAGAATGAGAGGATTTTCTCTATCAACCTTGAAGTAAAGGTTCAGATCAGCCTAACTACGAGTGAAGCCCAGCTTCACCAGGTAGCTATCTATCCTCTCGTACCAAGCTCTGGGTGCTTTGTTTCAGCCCATAGAGGGCTTTTCTTCAACCTGCAGACATGGGTGTCCCTAACCTGGACTTCGAACCCCAGAGGTTGCTCAACATACACCTTCTTCCTTTAATGCAACATGCATAAATGCGGTCTTTACATATATCTGATGAAGACTCCATTCTTGTGTAGCAGCAAGGGATATTATTTATCGAATGATGGTATGTCGGGTCACAGGTGCAGGTGTGACATCGTAGTCTATGCCTTCCTCATGGGCAATGAATCTTTCCTGAACTTTTCAGTAGTTCCATTAGATCGATGTTTTATTTTGAAGCGAGGTGACAACAGCTTTGATCTGTGGTCTAGGAAACATATCCCATATATCACCCTCGTATCCTTGCATATTTAGATACTTTACAGCTTCTTCAAATGATCTAGGCTCATATTGTACTCATGGCTGCGCGGTATATATATGTGGCTTCTCGATTTTCTTCCGAAATTTCCCCCTCTGAAGCCATATATCTTTGAGCCATAAGAATATTCTTTCATTCAGCAATGATATTAGCTCAGGAGCATATACAAATATATTCTCCCTCTTAATGCCAGCTCCATTTGTGAGAGAAGACATCTATAAGAACATCCTCTCAAGGATTTCATAAGCAGCGTACCAGATAAGTCAGAGTGTATTGTCTTTGTCACATTTGAGGAATGAAGAAAAGTCCCCTATGCTTTACTTTGTTGCAACCTTGACAAATGCCTTCATGATTATTTTGAAAGCGGGCATCCCAGAAACCAACTCGAAGAGGGATTTGAAATCAGGTGTCTGAATCTTATTCTCTCATTGTCAAGGTAATACAAGAATCATAGCCATATACTACCATATATATGTCATGCATCTTGACAGGTATCATGTTTTGTCATTATCATACATATCACTATCATATTCATCATTGCCAGACAAAACTGAAGATATAAAACTTCATGGTTATATATGATTTTTCATATGCCTCACAGACCAAGTTCATATAGATTCTTCCCTATACGGTGAGGTCATATATTCTTTACCATCTGTCACTGTTCTAAGGCTCATCGACTAGTCATCTTAGATTTCCTTAAACAACATTCAAAGACAGACAAAATTTCCAGGAATTAATTTTACATACCTCTTCTTTTGTTTGCCTTTAGACATCTCGGCCCTTTCTGAAGTAACAGGTCTGAAGTGAAGCTGTACCAAGAGGGAGATTATACCTCACATTGTTTTTCAAATCAGCCCACGAATTTGGCCTACCCTTTCTGTTCTTGAAATCAGATCTGTAATGGAAAATTGTCATGTCACAGAAACTCATCACCAAACTGTGATCATTGTAACCGCATTGAATCTTATTGTCATCACTGAGTCTCTGCAGCTTCTTTATATTCCTGATATAAGACTTCTAGATATCAGAATTCATGTCTCTTAAGAAAGAGAGGGCCACAATCGCTACATTTAGGGGGCTTGTGAGTTAAAGTCTTGGGAGACGGAGCAGTCAGAATGGTGCCATTTGCGGACAACACGTACATGTCCTCTGCTTTCATTCTTTCCTTTTGTACTCCTAATGGAGCCATTACAATAAGCTGTTGTGATTTGGAAATGGCAGGATCGTGGACTTTGATAGTGACGCTGCCACCTGTGCCTGAAACCCATCCGAGACTCTAGAATTGCTTACAGAACTCAGCAGTCAACATCTTCGTCTCGATCACTGCCTGGCTTGGCACTTCAGCGTAAGAAGGGTTAGAAAGAGTACTCGCTACATCTGTCATCCTCATTCGGGCTCTCAACTCCATTCGAAGAGCGAAAAAGAAAAACACAGGGAGAAGAACTAAGCATCTCCATCCCATCTTCAACATGTGCCTTGGCTCTAATTGCTCGTCTCTTCCACAATTGAATTAAGTGAATACAAAACACTTGAACTCGGTGGCCACCCAAAATTCACAAAGGGTATTCAAAATTGGAATTTTAATCTGTTTCCAGGACTTTAAAACTCACGCATACATACCTTGCTTACACAGATCTACAACCATTCCTTTTCAAAAAAAAAAAACCTACGAGTCTCTTAAATCCACGATATCGGGCGTCGCAGGGTCCACAACATTCAAAACAGTGTCAACAGCTAAAGGAGAAAAAACTTCGACGACCTTTCCGAAGTCTACAATTTACAATTTTCATAAAGAAATGGAATTTGATCCACTACTTCAACCTTAATCCACTAATCCTCAAATTTTAGACCTCGATGCACAACTCGTTTTCAAAACATAATCACGCGAAACTTATCCACACTTATCCACAACTCAATTTCTAGAAAATCATGTAAAAAATCACAATTCGACCCTCTGCTATAAATGTTGAGTGACAAAACCTCAAATTTTAAAGCCCGAGACCTGTGTGTTAATCCCAGCTCGATCCACGCACACCAACAGTCTTTTACGCATGCACTGATCTCTGACGCAGCTTTCATGGTCATGTGGCTTGCCGTTGTTTTTATACCAATTGAAATATTCTTTTATCTACTAAAAATGCCACCCACGACTGATACATTCTGCATACTAAGCATAAATCGCTGGTGCTCCTCCATTTCTATCGTGCTTGATGAAGAGTGCTTGACTCTATGCGTTCGTGAAGATATTCAAATCAACTGTCATGTGACCAATTTGTTGAGATGGTTTCTTCCACACTTGATCGCCGATAAACACAACAGCTTCACACGCAGATCAAGCAGCTTCCACGCAGATAAGCTTTCACAGCAAATGCAGATCAGCAGATCTGGCCTTCGACACAGTGCCCTTTGAGGAAAATCACTAAACTTTTCTCTATCGATCAGATCACCTTAAATACGGAAATACCAATCACCGTTACGAATGTTATCTACTTTAAAAATTTGCATCGATCTCTACATAATCCGCAATCACTTTCGTTTCTGGTTTTAGGTGGATTGGCAACTCAATGCTGAGCATGTTGATTTCTCTTGCACAACCCCTAGCCACGAAGATCTTCCTGAACCATTTGGCCATAAACCCTTACATTCAAGATCCAGATTGTGCAACAAATAATATCTCTATTTACAAGCAATTGCAGCGATGAGAGACTCAGCTTCTCGGCTTCATCCAGAGGCACTCATAGAGGTCTCGGCTGAGGAAGGACTAGTTAATGGAAATTATGGAATATGCAACACGGCCATTGTCGACACTTCCATGACTCAAAGTTTCAATTTCCAACACCTCTGACCAGTGCAGGCTTTAAAACCGATAGAATAACAGAAACAACGTTCGTTCGTCTTCCCTGTGTTGTGGTGTTGAGACCATTCGCAGCTGCTTTGGTGGTGTTTATAGTCGAAGGCAGGCGTACGCATCATCAACCAAAAAATCAAGCTGCCCATTTGCTTCACGGAGGCTTTGCTGTAGTGCTATGGCCTGCGGCCTAGCACACAATAGCCTAGAGTCTTCATTCCTAATAGAGTTCAGCCTTTATTACAGCACATAATAAACCCACAGAGCTCCTTCTTCTTGCCGTGGTAGCTGTATCTAGGGCACACAAATTTGGACATTGTCTCATATTGTACTAGGCTCATATTGTACTCATGGCTGCCTGGTATATATATGTGGCTTCTTGGTTTTCTTCCAGAATTTCCCCCTCCAAAGCCATATAGCTTTGATACCATGTTAATTTCTGAACATGTTCTATGCCATTTCAGATTAGGGCACAATACTGAAGAAGATAGAACATACAAATAGATTGATAGAAGACAAGCCAAAACAGAGATAATAAATGGTGGTGTTACGGCGATCAGCAGGATGCTTCTACCAGTAAAGTCTCCAATAGGTCATTCAGCCAAGCGTGTCACACATTACCCCAGAACAACCCAAACAAAGAATATTCCATATATTACGCAACTCCAACGCTATCCAAAGAGAGAGAATTCCTCCACAATGTGTGTATCAAATGAACTCTAAGTCTCTCCAATATATAGGAATCTTTGGGGGTGTGTGACACGTCCTTTAAGACATTTAAGTCTATATTTTATTCTAGGCTGACCTATCACATAAGTGGAATAAATTCAAAGTACATGTTCTGCTCATACGATCAAGATGATATTTAGATCAATCTTACACCTCTCCGAAAGAGGAATCCATTAAAAATATTGGGATCATCATCTGAGCAGCACAACCCAGAGTTTGGACCTAGTTGTCCAATTTTAACATCACACACACACAAGACAAGATATGCTCTAGGAAACCATTTCAGGAAGTGAGGCTGCTCCACTCTCTTTCTTTGTCTAGAAATATGGAGGTAGGTACAAAGAAGTATGCCCTATGGCCCATGGGCTGTTACAATGCACAAATCCTCTTTGTGTGCTCTACCTCCTATCCTTCTTGGTTATTTTTGCTCAACTATGAAACAAATGCACTCGGAAGAATGCAATGCCTCTTCCTCCTAGTGGCCTAGTTATAACACAACCCGATAGCCTACTAGTGGTTAAGTTTGACTGCCTCAACTCTTATGGAGTATTTTACATCACAATCTCACAACTAGCCATTTTTCCATGAATAATGGGGGCTAATGCAACATCCTATCGAACCATGGTGGTGAAAACACGGTCAACATATGAGTGGCATACATTTTTACATACGAGCTCCAATTGACATGCTTCTTGCACCGTTGGAAAGATATTTGTGTAGAATAATGTGAAAAGGTGCACATTAAAGAGGAAATTTTTTACCCCCAAAAAATGTCGTTTGATGCCTCGAAACAATCCTAGAAGGTTTCAGACCACTTTTTTCCACACTGGGTCTCGTTAGTAAAAACGGTCCCACAGGATGATTCCTTCAAATTTTACTCTCAGAATGCATCCATATGGATGAAAAACAATATAATGATCTAATTCAGATCAGACCTCCCTATTTTTGGAGGATTTTGGTCTCCAAAAGCTTCTACTGAATGAGGTGAGAAAATTTCTCCTCCACGTTCTCTCTTGTGTACCATTCAACTTTTCTTGGAAGTTGTCCCCTCAACCCAATCTACCAAATATCATGCTACACCTATCTTGTAGTTCTGTACTTCTTCTGCAAAACTACATATTTTAACAGCTATGCCTGAGCACCTGGTGCCAAATCCTCCACATAAGGTAGGACATGTTGCACTTCTTGATTTAGCATGGAAGGCTCATAGAGTTTCAAATTCTATACATTCACAACTGAGTAAATGCTCATATATGGTGGTAAAACGAGTCAATATACATTATCACCCAATTTTTCTAGTATCTCAAAGGGACCATACCTCAGAGCCTTGATTTTCTTACCAGGCCCTTGCAGTCTCTCCTTGTTCAACTGTAGTCATACTCTGTTTCCCACCTTGAATGATTTCTCTATTTGTGTTGATCATGCCCGACCTTATACTTCTCTTGCGACTTCCACAATGTTTCTTGTACTTGTAGATGGATTTTCCTGCTCTTCTCTATAAACTTTTCAGCCCTCAAAGCATCTCTTGTAAGGTCTTCTCTCACTCCTCCTTGCTTCCCATATGAAATATCCAAAGGTGAAGGTGGAAAATATCCAAAACAAGTTTCAAGTGAGAACTTTCCTATATAAATGTGGACTACTATGTTGTAATAATGTTGTATATATACCATATTATCACCCCAGGCCATCAAATTCTTCAGGTTGTATCCCCTCAGAAGCTACACCAAAGTATTTCTAACTATTTCTGTCTGCCCATTTATCCGTGGATGGAATGTTGTAGATCTCTTCAACTTTGTGTCCATATTCTCCTACAATGTAGTCAAAAATGCACTAAGAAATATTATATCCCTGTCTGAAATGATTGCTCCTTGGTATCCCAAAGTGCACCTAGACCTGTCCAAATAACAAGTTTGCTACTTCTTTCATGCTGATGGTATTTTTACAGGGCATCATAACACACATCTTTCCGAACTTGGAAACTAACATGAGCATGTAGTCATGTCCCTTCCTGGTTGTTGGTAAACCTCTCACAAAGTCCATGGAAATGATTTCCCAAGGATGAGTAGGTATAGGTAAGGGATGATACATACCCTATTTCTTGTTGCTAGGCTTTCTGGTACACCAAAGCATGCATCCTCTTATGGACCTAACTACCCGCTCTTGCCTCTTGGGCAAATACACATACCTGCAAGTTAGCCACAATCTTCCATACACCAAAGTGCCCTGCAAACTTGGAGGTGTGAGCCTCTCTATGTTGGAAATACTGAGAGCGGGGTGAATCAATATTTATTTTCAATTGTTAATTTTATTATTTAGATCACTTATATTTAGAACACAAAGTTAACAATAAGAATAAATGCTTTTATTAATTTATTCTTTACAATAAATCAAGTATAATATATGTAAGGCTCCAACCCTAGATGAAGACACTAATCTTCAATCTCCCACGCTCCAACCCTAGATGAAGACACCGATCTTCAATCTCCCACGCTCCAACCTGTATTTTCCAAGCACTGAATTGGACTTTTAAGGCTCCAACCTTGTCAATTCCAAGGCACCAACCTCAAAGGGTTCCAACCCTGTTTCTGGTTTAGGCTCCGACCTAGTTACTTGAGGACTCCGATCCTCTAGGGCTCCAACCCTATTCTCCAAGGCACCAAACTTGTATTTTTGAGGCTCCAACCTCTTGGGCTCCAAACGTTTACTTCGTCAGGATATATTTGGTTCTACTTCATTTCTCCCAATGTCTTCTTCAACGAGCCCCATCAATATTCAGCTATCCCCTCACTTAGTCTCCATATTATGTCATCAATGAAAACCTTGATCTTTTCACATGAAAGTGTCTCTGCTGTCCTTCATGAAAATGTTTGGTCAATTTAGTGTGTCCTAAATTGCTGCATTTAATTTGTCAATCCAGGATTCGTAAGCTGATGAAGTGCGACACACTATATGTGCAAGATAACCTATTTCTTAACTTTTTGTCGTTTTTGGTTTTCTAAGATGAAATGGAAATTCTAAAATGAAAACAAGTATGGTTATGTTTGTTCAAGGAAATGATATCCTCTATAATGATTTACCAACTTGAAACTTAAAAAGGAATTTGAAAATTACAATGACAAAACTTGAAAGGAAATGAAAATGTGCTGTTGAAATGAAAAGATGCTGATAGTCTAATGAATCAAAACAGTGAACTAGTGAGCATGAAACCAAACTATTCTTGTTGTTGTCTAAACACAAAATAAATTATGCTGAAAGAAATCCAAAAGTTGAAATAAAGTAAATCTAAATCAATTTACATCAACTTGTCTTCTGATCCCTCATCATTAGTCCAGCTATGATTTTCGGAAGTAACCATAAACAACTTGAGTAACTGATATCTAATTTGCAAAAAGTAAACTAATATCAAACCATACATTCATAATTCAATCCCTCACCATCAGTCCAGCTGTGGCTTTCGGAGGTAACTGAAGATGTCATGCACAATTTAATATATCTAAATTTGCAGAAAAGAAACTAATACCAAACTACACATTTCATAATACAATCCCTCACCATCAGTCCAGCTGTGGCTTTCGGAGGCAACTGAAGATGTTATGAGAAGTTTAATATATCTAAATTTTCAGAAAGGAAACTAATACTAAACTACACATTTCATAATACAATCCCTCACCATCAGTCCAGCTGTGGCTTTCGGAGGCAACTGAAGATGTTATGAGCAGTTTAATATATCTAAATTTAACTACTGAAGCAAATGAGCAGAACTGAATTAAACAAAGCAGTACTGAAATTAAACAGAAACTAAGAAAAACAGATTAGCAGCAGAACAATGTTAATTCCATGTCATTAGTCAAAAAGCTATGAAAATGCCCGGGCTGCCTATCTATAACCTGAAACAAGAACACTGATCAGTGATTAACAACATAAAACATGAAAGATAAAAGTGAAATGGAAAGCATGAAAGTTTATAAACAGAAATGAAGTATATGAAAAATGCAATGTATAAACATGTGAATGGATTATGGTACAATGAGATTTTAAAGAAATGAAATAAGAACTATACAATAATGCACATAACCTCAGCTGAGCAGGGGCCCTCTACACCAGCCTTGGCAACAATCTTCAAGTACGAATTAAGTCTGAAAACAGAGTCTTCTTATATTAAAATGTAGTCATAACAGTAAGGTAGTATTACGGCACTAAGGCAACGTAATTACATTACAGAGCAGACTAATAAAATATAACAGAGACTAACATCGACTAACTCTATATGCGTATGCAAACGCGTTATATATAACAAAAGAAATATAACTGTCTCCTAAAGTTTATGCTGGTGGAGAACACGTAGACCATTACGTCCACGGATCTAGGATCATGGCCGTGTTGGAAAGTAAATATATGAGGAGTGGATTCTTGAATTCGGCTATGGAGCCATGTACAGATGTCGACTTGTCCTCCGCAAGCTCAGAAACGGCCATATGAACCTTCACGTGACACGAAACAGAGTCCTGTCACCGTGAGACTCTATGGTTGACTTCCATGTGGACGCCTTTGACTGCGGCTTCTTTAGATGAGTTTGTTCGAGCCAATAGGACACGAACCATGTCCACATCATTTCTGACCTGCCCATGTGGCTCGTTTTCCCTGTAGACACCTGTAACATAGAGTTTCACAAAATAGCTGCGGAAAGTTGCAGCAGCTGCGGAAAGTGGCAAGATTCCGCAGCTAAATGAACAAAATCTAAATCAAACAGCAGACACAAAAATATAGTTAAAAACCATGTTAGATACTCTTTTTGCAATTAACATACAATGATATTGACAACTTGGGAGGTTCAGGTGAGTGAAAAAGGTATAGAAAAGTGTATGGAAAAGATGCAGAATTGAGACTCAACATACCCCCACTGTGAAGGTGTTGCATGTCCTCATGCAACCAAAATTTTGATATTTCTTCCTTAGTTCATATGCCTTGACACTTCAGCCAGCACATCTAATCCTCTCCTCCTCTTCCTTGGTGCTGCCAACATTCTGGGTTTCTTCATTAAGCACCTAAATTTGATATTAACCAGTGCTCTGTTCAACTTCTGGCATTTCCTTTTCAATTTCTTGTTCTTCTTCTGCCATATTCCCAGACGTAGCATGGTATTATCATGGATGATTTTGTCCAGTTTTCCTTTTTCCTTCAATGTATCATTTTCATTTTTGATGTGTCTATTTAAAAGCTCTAGCTCAAAGACTTCTTGTTTTAGTGTTTGGACCAAATCATCCTGTACTGTGTGAGGCTGAATAGACGAGGTACTAGGACCTGTAGCTGCCTTTTCCAAAGATTCTATATAGTCATATACTTCCTGCTGCTTGGGGTCTATTTCAGGTGTCATTTTTGTTGGGTTGTCCCCAAAATGCCGTGAAGGAGAGTTATCTTCAAAATCTGGCTGAGAAGGGCTCACATCAACATCTTGCTGAGAATGGGATGGAGTATGTTCAATGTCTGACTGAGAATGAAATGAACCAGGTTCACTAACTGACTGAGATGGACTATGGTCAGATGGGGACTGTTCAGATGTCTCCTCTCCCAAATTAATGAAATGAGGATCCTTCATTTGTGTTTTCCTCAATTTCCCCTTAAGTCTGCTGCTTCTTCTCACACGCTGTGGTACACTATCTTTTTGTTTTTGTTTCCCTTTTTCTGTCTTCCTGGCCATAGAGGACTGTTTTTGAAGATAAATTAATCTTTCAGATAACACTTGATGATCTTCTTAAGAAGAAGAAGGGGTTTTATGTATAGCCTCAATAGTTTTTCTCTCTTTTGGTGTTATTGGATTCTTACCCTTGATTTCTTTCTTCTTCCTCTTTGACCGTCTCTCTTCCCTATCAGTTCTTTCAATTGTAGTAGTAGGAGTATTTTGGATTTCATCAATTGTTCTTTTTCTCCTACTTCTTCTTGCTGTGCTACCTTCAGGAATTTCTTGAGTAGGAGTAATTTGGGTTTCATCATTTATTCTTTTTCTTCTACTCCTTCTTGTTGTACTACCTTCAGGAATTTCCTGAGGTTCCTCAAAGAAATTTCTAACTAGAAATTGTTCCCACGTGTCTTTCTTTTCCTTTAACTCCTTTTCAATCAAAATTTTTACAAGGCCGTGGTGATATAGATGGGGTTCTACATCTCCTAAATGTTTCTGAACAGTCACAGACATTTTCTTCAAACTATTGAATAGAAAATATGGGAGATTGAGAGTTTGATTATCTAGAAAATTCATCAATAACCTGGTATGGTACATATACATGGACCCAAAACGGCCTTCACATGTAATGAATTTCTGAACAACTAGCAATAAAGTAGCCCATTCCTCTTTCAATGCATGCACAGGAATTCCTCTTTTAAAAACAGTTATGTCCATACCTTGGTTTCATAAGATTGTTCTCCATGCTTCATCACTGATGCTTTTATTTTTAAACCAACGCTCACCCTCCTGAAGAAGTTCCGTGGCTGTTGCTATAGATGCTTCATTGACTGAAAACTTAAGGTCTCCAATCTCTGCTTCCAAGCCATTAAACGACCTTGTGAATGCCTTCATCACTTCTTTATGATAACCTCTGAATTTCTGGATAAACCGCAACCAATTTGCTTTCTTCAATATCTCCTTTACTTGCGGATATCCCTCTATAAACTTAGGTCCTTCCAGTTCTGCTCTTAGCAATTTACCCATTTTTTTCTTTCTACTCTTCACAAATTTGCCTGCGTGAGGGTTTAATGGAAACAGAACGGTTGAATGCACAGAGATGAGCACAATGACTGTGGGTAAATGTCAGAGAGTGGGTATACAGATTATAACGTGATATAGAGCGGAATGGAGTGAACAAAATAGAGAGGGGTTTTCGTGAGCACAACAGAGAGCACGACAGAGAGATTAACAAAGTATAACACATCCGGTAGCGTTTTGAATTTTGGTGGCTGCACAATAAATATGAGCACGTTTCAACAACGGTTATGGATTTATGCGTCTGTAAGAGTCCGTGGTCAAATCAAATACGTCTCATTGTCACCGGTGGGATATTGGAACATGAGTGAAAATCGGGGGTTTTAATGATGGAACCGTTTGAGAATGAATGCGAGAGGATAATATGGAGATCGTGAAAGGTTACGGAATTGTCAATATAATCATTGCACATAATGGATAGAGCTCATGGTTCAGAACTATATAAAAATGTGTTTTTAATGCTATTTGAAATAAATTTTATTCATACCTTTGGAATCTTTACCTTTTCCCTTGGTCTTCAACTAATTGCTCTTCATTTGTGTCTTGAATGCTCCATGTCTTCATTTTTGATCCTCTCACCTGCATTTTATTTCATGATTATGGAAATAACATTTGGCTGTACATTCTTTTGAAAACAGAGTTGTAGCTGCGGAATCTGCTTCTGGCTGCGGAAACTGGAGTCAGCTGCGGAAACAGATGTCAGTTGCGGAAACTGACACAACTATTATTTGGATGAATGGAGATGAACAGATGACAAATGACCAGATGGAAATGGTCATGAAAAAGATTTTTATTGATGAAATGGATAAAATGAAGTGGAATGGAGTGAAATGAAGTGAAATGAAATGGAATGAAGTGGGATGGAAAGGAGTGAATGGTCACAAAACTTGTGAAATGAAAGAGAGATTTTTTTTTTGGAAAATATAGAGTGTAAGGTGTTCCTGATTTTCACCCTATATTTTCTGTATAAGACTACCAATCAGTGATTGGTTTTCAGGCTTATACCATTTTTTTTTTTTTTTTTTTTAAACTGAAAAGAACAAAAGCTAGGCTGGTGGAGAAGAAGAATTCTTCTGTACCAGCCTGATTGCAGAACTTTCTTGAAACATTTTGACAAAATCCTCTTTTGAGAGTGGCTTATGATAAAATTTCAATCTATGGCCATTCACAATAAGAGGAGTTTGAAACTCATCAATGGTCTTGATTCTTACCGCTCCATTGCTAAAGATCTTGTCAATCTCATATGGCCCAAGCCAATGAGTCTGAAATTTTCCTTGGAAATCTTTAAACTTGGAATCAAATAACAATGCCCAATCTCCTTCTTTGATGTACTTGTCATGCCATTTAGCTCTTTGATATTGAACTAGATCAGTTCTTAAAATTGCTTCTTGTCTGATCTCATCTAGCTCATTCAACTGCTCCATTCTATGCTTTTGGGCTTCTGATAAGTCCATCCCCAATTGAACTGCTATCTTGAAGGTCTTGACTTGGAACTCAATGGGGAGCAAGACTTCTTTCCCATAAACAAGTTCATAGGGAGAATGTCCCGTTGTATTTCTCCATGTAGTTCTGTAGGCCCACAAGGCTTCAGGAAGCCTTTCTGCCCAATCTCTTCTATGTAGATGAACAGTTTTGGTGATGATACTTTCAAGAAATTTATTTGTGGACTCCACTTGACCATTTGCTTGCGGATGGTAAGGAGTAGATCTTCTGTGCTTGATTTTGTATTCTTCCATCAACTTCTCCACCAAGTTGGATGTGAATTGGCTCCCCTGATCTATCACAATTTCTCTTGGAACACCAAAGCGAGTAAAAATATACTCATAAAAAAAATGAACAACTAAATTTTCAGTAGCAGATACTAATGCTTTGGCTTCTACCCATTTAGTAACATAATCAGTACAAACCAATATATACTTCTTTTGCTTATATGGTGGATTAATAGGTCCAATGAAATCTAAAGCCCATTTTTCAAAGGGTTCAATGAGTACCTGTGGTTGCAATGGCATTTCACTTGAAAGGGTAGGTTTCCCTACTCTTTGGCAGCTGTCACACCTTTTGACATATTGTTTTGCATCTTTGAAGAGGGAAGGCCAATAATATCCTAAAGAGAGGATTTTATAAGCCGTCCTTTTGTCTGCAAAGTGTCCGCCGCATGGTTCATCATGAAATGCCTTAAGAATATCAGGCATTTCATCTTCCCTGACACATCTTCTGATCACAAGATCTGGCCCTGTTTTAAACAATTCGTTAGAAATTCATGAATATTTTGAACTCTCCCGAATAATTTTTCGTTTTTCACTTGGAAATAAATGTGAAGGTAGTTTCCCTGTAACCAAATAGTTAGCAATATCTGCATACCAAGGAGTCTTAATAGTTACTGCAAACAAGTATTCATCAGGAAACTTATCCTCTACAGGAGAATCTTCTTTAGTATTCTGAATCCTAGACAAGAAATCAGCTACCGTATTTTGTTTTCCTGGTCTATCCAACACAGTAATATTGAATTCTTGCAAAAGTAAGAGCCATCTTGTCACTCTGCCATTAGTAACAGGTTTGTTCATCAAATATCTAATTGCAGAATGGTCAGTATGAATAAAAGTTTCATAGCCTGTTATGTAATGTCTAAACTTATTAATTGCATGAACAACAGCTAAGAACTCTTTTTCAGTCACAGTATAATTCAACTCTGTGGGAGTCAAATTTTTACCGGTGTAATAAATGGCATAAGGAATTAAATCTTTTTGACCCAACACAGCTCCAAGAGCTGTATCTGAAGCATCTGTAGAAATATGGAAAGGAAGTTTCCAATTTGGTCCTCTCAAGATAGGTGCTTCAGATATTCTTGTTTTCAAAGTTTCAAAAGCCGATTGACAATCAGGATCCCATTTAAATTCACAGTCTTTTGTAAGCAATTTGAAGAGTGGAGATGCTATTTTAGTGAAGTTTTCTATAAATCTTCTATAGTAACCAGTGAATCCTAGAAAACTTCTAACATCTCTTTGACAATTTGGAATAGGCAACTTGGAGATGACTTCAACTTTTGATCTATCAACCTTAATCCCATCTCCCGAAATATGATGTCCTAAAACAATCCCTTCAGTAAACATCATAAAGAATTTTTCATGGCTTAATGAAAGGTTTGTTTCTTTACATCTTATAAGAACTTTTTCCAAATTTTCTAATGCCTCTTCAAATGAATTACCATAAACCGTAAAATCATCCATATAAACCTCTACACAATCATGGATTAGATCAGAAAAAATTCCTAGTACTGCTCTTTGGAATGTTGCAGGTGCATTACATAACCCAAAAGGAAGCACTCGGTAGGCAAAAGTTCCCCATGGACAAGTAAATGTGGTATTATCTTGATCTTCAGGTGCTACCTGAATTTGATTATAGCCACTAAAACCATCCAAAAATGAAAAGTACTTTTTACCTGCTAATGTATCTAATACCTGATCAATAAAAGGCAAAGGAAAGTGATCCTTCAAAGTTGCTTTGTTCAATTCCCCGTAATCAATGCATACCCTCCATTTACCATTCTTTTTAGGTACTATAACCAAAGGAGAAACCCATCGGCTATCTGAAATTGGATAAATGAAGTTTACATTGAGTAGTTTTTGGAGCTCTTCTTTCACTATCTCCTAAGATTTGGATTCATCCTTCTTTGAGGTTGTCTGATTGGTCTACTGTTTTCCTCAATATAGATATGATGGATGCAAGTCTTAGGATCAATACCTTTCATGTCAGTATACTCCCATGCAAATGCAGTAGAATTTTTTTGCAAGATTTTGGTTAGTTCTTCTTGTTGTGATTCTTCCAAGTGTTTGTTGATATTCAGTGTTTTTCCTGGAAAAATCTCAATAGTAGAACTACCAAACTCTTCCATAGAGTAAAGAGACATTTGTCTTGATGATAAATATTCTATGTCAGATTCCAACTGAAATTGTGTGGGGTCATATTCTGAAGATGTCTCAAATTTTTCTAATGTGTTCAGAATTTGACTATCCTCACTGATTTCAGAAATGGTAAAGACAGGTTGTATAGTGTCCTCATCATCAACCCATTCATTGTCTCCTACTTCTGTGATTGCTCTTGCTGGAGGATACAAATTGAATTTCTTTATCGAATTACCATTAGAAATTTACATGTCCCCAGATCTACAACTAATAAAAGCATCAGCTGTGGCTAGCCAAGGTCTTCCTAAGATAAGTGGGTGCCCTCCTAGATTACTCTTGGGAGTCAAAATCATAAAATCTACTGGATATTCCCAAGAATCTAAGGAGACCGAAATATCTTCTAATACACCATCTGGTTTAATAATTGATCGATCTGCAAGTTGCAGTAAAGTAGGTGTAAAAAGAAGGTTAGGAAGTTTTAGCTGGTCCATAGTCTGCCTACTCATAATGTTGATAGCAGCCCCTAAGTCAATCAATGTGTTTGGAATTTCTATCCCATTTATATGTGTCTTGAAAATTGGACTTCCTGGATCTACATACTTCTACATGGTAATTTTTCCCATCATAATATCTGCAATCTTTCCTACCAGGTGGATTCTTCTTGTGTCTTTTAGTTTCCTTCCTGGTCTTTTGAAACTCAACTCCTTTATGATTTTTGCTAGAATAGGAATCTCTCGAATGGCTTGTAGCAAGGGAATCTTGATACAAACATTCTTCAATTCATCTAGAAAGTCATAGTTAGGCAACAAGATTTGTTTTTCCACCCCCTTGTCAATTTGTAGTCTTTTAGGAAAAGGAGGTGTAGATGAAGATGCAAGTTGCTCAACTATAGGAGTTGTGGGTGTTGACTTTTATTTTTCTTTTTGAATGCTTGAATTTTGAAGAGATTCTTCCTCAGAACCCTTATTGACTTGAAGAGAGTCCTCCTCAGAGGTATCTTGCTCTTGAATATCTATAGAAGGTTTTTCTAAAACTCTACCAGATCTGAGTTGTACATCGTTGAGAGGAACAATCATATAGGTAGGGAATTGTTGTCCTTCTACCATGTAAGTAGTCTGAGGATTCTTATTGTTAGGATTTGGCAATGGCTGAGCTGGAAGTTGATTTGTCTTTTGTTGGTATGGAAGCATGAGTTGAGGATTTGGATTTTGTTGAGAAGATTGTTGTTGTGGAAATGGCAATGAAAGTTGTGGATTTTGGTTTGGAAGTTGTGGAGCTTGTTGATTTTGAAAAGATGGAGGATATTGATAAAATTGAGCAAATCTCCCATAAGGATTTTGCATCCCTTGTACCCATGGCTGATATGAATTTTGATGTTGGGGCCAAGGTTTTTGCCAAGGATTCCAATTTGGTGGGGTTTGAAGATTCATAGGGTTGTTAAACCCCTGAGTTTGTTGTCCCTGCCAAGGTCTTCTTGCAACAAAACAGAGAGATTCTACTGAATTTGGGTCTTCTTGAAAGACAGCTTTGAGTCCAAGAATTGAAGGACAATCCTTGATCTCATGATTCTCTGAGCAAATCATACATGTTTCTACAAATTTTGCATCCAAGGGACATTCCCTCAAAGCATGTTTCTTCCTACATTTTGGACAAAAGATGGCTAAAGCGTCTGTTTCTGCTTTCTGCTTGTTTTGGATTTTAAGGGTGTCTAGTTGTTCACTAAGGCTCCCTAAGATATCAGTTTTAAACTCATCAAGCATGTTTCCAATCTCTGCCCTACTTACTGATCCAGTTGCAGATTTGTTAGCCCTAATAAGAGAAGGATCCCTAGGCCCTTTTCCTGTTTTAGATTTTCCTCTTGAGAGATGGACACATAGTTCTGTTATATCACGAAGTGGGAGTTGAGAAATGTCTCCTTTCCCCGTCATGTTTAAAATATCTATCCATTCATCTCTAATGGCTTTTAATATGAGGGCTTTCAAGGTTTCATCATCTAAGTTGCTCATCTTTGCTCTTTTCAAGTTGTATTGAAATCTTTCAAGTAAGTCTTCCAAATTTTCATCTTCTTTTTTGCATCATTTTGAATACCTCATCCTTGTGATTGGTGGGCATACAATAGTCCAAGTATCTATCCAAAAATGTTTGTTTCATATCATTCCAAGTCCTAATAGATTGAGTGGTTAATCCCATGAACCATTTCAAAGCAGATCCCTTCAAAGTTGAAGGAAACAGTTTGAGTTTTTGAGAGTCTTCCATATAATCATAGGTTCGGCACACGACTTCAAATTCAAACGGAAATGTTTCAGGATCCTCACTTCGCAATCCATAAAAGTTAGGGAGGACAGATGGTGAGATATTTTTCATTGTTGTATGAGTTTCCTCATCAACTATAGGGAATCCAAACAAGTTGTCTCCTTCCTTATTTCTACCATTATTTCCTTCACCATTGTTGTCTCCATTGTTTCCTCCTCTTCTACCTCTACCTCTACCTCCATCTATTACTTCCTCTGCCATGATAGTTTCTTTAGAGTCCTTAAAGTCCTCTAGTTATTCTACCAAGGGAGGATGAGAGAGAGTCTCTTTGTTTTCTAAATGGGATTGAGTAGATGGTATAGGAGAATCCTCTAATTCAGTTGCTCCTTGAGTTCCAAAAATCTTAAGGCTAGGGGTAGATGGTGGTGAATCTGGTCTATGCCTTGAAGAAGATGGAATTGTGAAAATCGAACTCTTGGCTTTAGCTATAAACCTTCCCCTAGAATCTCTTGCTCTATGCATGTCATTTTTTTATTTTTTTATTTTTTAAAAAGTTGGGCTAATAATTCTCTTTCTGATCTTCCAGGTCACACTAGGTGCAAGAAGAGAGCATACTTAAGAAATTACTGAACCAATAAATCTCTTTTCTGATCCTCCAGATCACACTAGGTGCAAGAGGAGAGCATACTTCAAGAAGTTATCAAGTTTTCCCTTCTTTTATGATTTTGTGTTTGTTTTTTTTTTTTAAGAAATTGGCTACCTATTTACACTTCCCCGGCAACGGCGCAAAAATGTTTGGTCAATTTAGTGTGTCCTAAATTGCTGCATTTAATTTGTCAATCCGGGAATCGTAAGCTGATGAAGTGCGGCGCACTATATGTGTAAGATAACCTATTTCTTAACTTTTTGTCGTTTTTGGTTTTCTAAGGTGAAATGGAAATTCTAAGATGAAAACAAGTTTGGTTATGTTTGTTCAAGGAAATGATCTCCCCTATAATGATTTACCAACTTGAAACCTTAAAAAGAAATTTGAAATTTACAATGACAAGACTTTGAAAGAAAATGAAAATGTACTGCTGAAATGAAAAGGTGCTGCTAATCTAATAAATCAAAACAGTGAACTAGTGAGCATGAAAACCAAACTATTCTTGTTGCTGACTAAACACAAAAGAAACTATGCTTAAGGAAATTCAAAATTGCAACAAAATAAATCTAAATCAGATTACATCAATTTATCTTCTGATCCTTCATCATTAGTCCAACTATGATTTTCGGAAGTAATCATAAACAATTTGAGTAACTGATATTTAATTTGCAGAAAGTAAACTAATACTAAACCATACACTCATGATTCAATCCCTCACCATCAGTCCAGCTGTGGCTTTCGGAGGCAACTGAAGATGTCATGCATGATTTAATATATCTAAATTTGCGGAAAAGAAACTAATACTAAACTACACATTTCATAATACAATCCCTCACCATCAGTCCAGCTGTGGCTTTCGGAGGCAACTGAAGATGTTATGAGTAGCTTAATATATCTAAATTTGCAGAAAAGAAACTAATACTAAACTACACATTTCATAATACAATCCCTCACCATCAGTCCAGCTGTGGCTTTCGGAGGCAACTGAAGATGTTATGAGCAGTTTAATATGTCTAAATTTAACTACTGAAGCAAATAAACAAAACTTAATTAAACAAAGCAGAACTGAAATTAAACAGAAACTAAGAAAAACAAATTAGCAGCAGAACAATGTTAATTCCATGTCATTAGTCAAAAATCTATTCAAATGCCCGGGCTGCCTATCTATAACCTGAAACAAGAACACTGATCAGTGATTAATAACATACAACATGAAAGACAGAAGTGAAATGGAAAGCATGAAAGTTTATAAACAGAAATGAAGTATATGTATCATGAAAAATGCAATGTATAAACATGTGAATGGATTATGGTACAATGAGCTTTAAAGAAATGAAATAAGAACTATACAATAATGCACAGAACCTTGGCAAGTGCAGGGGCCCTCTACACCAGCCTTGGCAATAATCTTCAAGTACGAATTACGTTGGAAAACAGAGTCTTCTTAATATTAAAATGTAGTCATAACAGTAAGGTAGTATTACGGCACTAAGGCAGCGTAATTACATTACAGAGCAGACTAATAAAAGATAACAGAGACTAATCGAGACTAACTCTATATGCGTATGCAAATGCGTTATATATAACAAAAGAAATATAACTATCTCCTAAAGTTTATGCTGGTGGAGAACACGTAGACCATTACGTCCACGGATCTAGGATCATGGCCGTGTTGCAAAGTAAATCTATGAGGAGTGGATGCTTGAATTCGACTATGGAGCCATGTACAGATGTCGACTTGTCCTCCGCAAGCTCAGAAACGGCCATATGAACCTTCACGTGACACGAAACAGAGTCCTGTCACCGTGAGACTCTATGGTTGACTTCCATGTGGATGCCTTTGACCGCAGCTTCTTTAGATGAGTTTGCTCGAGCCAATAGGACACGAACCATGTCCGCATCATTTCTGACTTGCCCATGTGGCTCGTTTCTCCTGTAGACACCTGTAACATAGAGTTTCACAAAATAGCTGCGGAAAGTTGCAGCAGCTGCGGAAAGTGGCAAGATTCCGCAGCTAAATGAACAAAATCTAAATCAAACAGCAGACACAAAAATATAGTTAAAAACCATGTTAGATACTCTTTTTGCAATTAACATACAATGATATTGACAACTTGGGAGGTTCAGGTGAGTGAAAAAGGTATAGAAAAGTGTATGGAAAAGATGCAGAATTGAGACTCAACAGAAACCCAAGCAAAATCTCCAAGGTAACTTCATGATGGCTTCAACGCATGATGGTATCCACTAATGTCTCCAAGGCAACTTCTACAAGTCCTCCAAATATCTTCAAGTATCCTTCAAGGTGTCTTCAATAGCTTCAAGATATTTTTCAATAGTCAATTTTCTTCAACAACTATTCAAAATATGCTTCAACAAGGTCTCCAATAAGATTCCCCAAGAACTTTCCAAGTTGCTATAGAAGGTCTTCAAAATGCTCTTCAAACAAGTCTTCGACACTTCAACATTTCTTCAATATTGGTTCAGCTCAACAAGGTTCTTCAAAATCTAACACTCTTTGGTCTCCAATAGTGATTTTCAAGGTTGCACAAACACTTCAGAAAACACAAGCTTGTACATTGTCACCCTTAGGCAATTCTAGCTTGATGGAATACAATTATTATGCTTTAGATTCCCAATATGATCACTGTCAATATATTCTTCACTTGTACACGCTTCCAAGTTCACTGTTCAATACTTCAGAATGCTCCAAGGTTGTCCTTCATCCATAATTGATTCACTCCCTTTGCAAGGGTAAAGACTGCTTCAAGATGTTTACGCAATGCTACTACTTTAAGGCTTCTTCAAGAAAATTTCTTTAATAGAGTTGCTCACCAAACTCCAAGGGATATTCAACTGTGCTTTGAGATGATTCAATGGGGCCTTCAATCAATATTTCAAAGGTATATACAAAAGGTTTATAATGTCTTTAATAAGGACTTCACAAGGTTTTCTCTTAGATAAGTCTTCTTCAAGGTTTCTTCATACTTTCACCCAAACAATCTTGCAACACATGTTTGAGCTCCTTACAAGGATTGTTGCCTACCAGCCTTAATGCTATAGTAGGTCTGGGCCTTAGATGAACAACAACATGAGCTCCAAAATGCTAGTTGTCCGAGCCTCTGTAATTGGTCTGTGGTAAGGTCCAAATTCTGGGCACCCAACAAGTCCGAAAACTGAGTTTTGTTTGCCAGAGAGTGCTCCCACAACAATTCCATCCACAAATCTGAGTCACAACAATCACCTTGCCCAAACAGAAATATAATTAGCTTGAATGATATAAAACAACCCAAATGTATTCTTCTTGACTTCCTGGTTGTTCTATCTTCTTTTGTGGCTTCTCCCTAAAATATTCACCGAAAAATGATGGAAAAATGAAGTTTATATCCTCATATTTATACACATTTTGCGTTTAAGGTGAAGAGACACATCACTTGTTGAGAGGCCGACATGAGTAGGCTAGCACAGGTTGGCTCAAGGATATAATTATTTCCTTAACTTGAAAAATTCACATCTCTCAAACCGCTTGGAGTTTCCGGCCAAGTAAGAGCTCGTTAAAAAGATAAAATTATGCTATAAAAGGTGGTGTAGGTATCATAGTGAAATTATGCCTATAAGGTATTAAAAAATATTTTTTAGCGTGACTGGTCATTTATTGGTGCAGAATTGGAGGTAGGAAATGTAGAATTCTTCATGGACATGCTTCCTCTTATTAGGCTTCTTCATCATAGGCTCATGATGTCATCCATGTCATAATGCCATCAAGTTTTCTTCATGTCATGTCCCTAGACATTGTCCATGTCATCAAATTGTCCTCCATCAGCCATGTCATCTTGACATCATGCTGGATCCAGTCTTCTTCATCAAGAGTAAGCACATAATCATTAATGGCATCCTTATTAACCAAGAGGCATGAAATCATACTTTGGAACTAGGAATCTCAAGAATATTGACATCAATGACAACCTTATACTAACAATATTCCCCTTTTCCATTGATGGAAATATTCTTTCCCTTCCAAAATTTTCTCCCCCTTTGACATCAATGGCAAACGGGGTACCCAAGAACTCCCCCTATCATCCTGCTTCATGATGCTCCGCCTGTCATGGTGCTCTTCCTGGCAATGTGGTTCGTGATAGATGTGTTTACATTTCTTATTGTGATGAACCATCTCCCCTTGTCTGCACAAATTCCTTTAACTCATGAAGGATTTCTCGCCTTGAGTGATCAAGTAGAAGGCATCATCATAATATCATGTTTTTCTTCAATGGAGTTACTTCCAAGAGATGATTTATCAATATTTTCCATGTGTAACTCATCAAGGATTTCATAGGGCCCACTCACTGATAAATTTCTACAAGAATACTCAAGAAACACAAAGCTCACCCTAACTGTATGCATGGTCTCCTTTCAGGTAGACTCTTGTCATAAAATACCTGGAATATCAAGGATGACTTTATCAAGTCAACAACATGTGTTTTTGGCTGGAGTGTTCAAGGGACTTCCGGATTCAACTTGCTTCCTTCTCCATACTTGTGTAATTTTTTTTTGGCATGGTTCTAGCTTGTGTAGAGGCCCAAGTCAAGTTACAAACACGTACCATATGTCCAATGTTATGGAAATTGAAGCACTCTATCTTTTTCATGAATAAGAAACCATGACTTCTTCTTGAAAAATTGCTTCTAGGAGATTGACGGGGACCCTTATATTTGTCTTTGTGATATACCCTATAATATTTTTCCATGTGCCCAAAGTTTGTACAAGAATAGAAATAACCAAAAAATATACTTTGGTACCTGGAGGATGGAGATTGCTTTGATGTACTTCCAAAATCATTCTGTCTGAGGATCCTTTGATCAAATTTATTGCCTCTTGCATTCTTGACACCATCTGCATATCTTCTTGGAGTAGGGTTTATTATAATGTCATCTTGACTCTTGCCTTTGCTGGAACTGGGATCATCAACATCTCTTTCTGGCTTCCTCACATCCTTATTATTTGAAGCATTATCATTATTACTTGAGGATTCACCTGCATAGCCAAGACCTGATTTATCAAGGGGAGACCTTTGACGACTTAGGATGTCATCTAGGGTTTGAGAGATTTTCAAGTTCTTATTCAGCGAGACAAATTCCTTTTTAAGAGTGAAAATTTATCATTTCATTTTTTCACAATATTCATCTTTCATGACTAGTTTCTTCTTCATTTCTTCCATCATCCTTGTTGATTCACATGTTTTTTCCTTTAGAAAATTGATGTCTGATTTTTAGTTTGAAGATTTCTTTATCCTTTTCTCCTAGTTGGCATATAATTGTGTTTCTCTCCTTTTCTTCTTCATCAACTTGTCCTTCTATGAATTCCAAAGTTTCCATCATCTTCTTGGCTCCTTGCGCTTGTTTCCTTGCTTCTTCTAGTTGAGATCTAAGAGAGGAGACCTATTCCTTGTATTGACCAATTTCTACTTCAAGATTTTTCAAGCTCTTAAGTCTTTGTTCAAGGTGGCTTGAAAAATTTTCTTCCTTTTTTTTTGTCTTATCCAATTGATTTGTCATAGATATGACTTCTTATTAATGGCTTTTTTTATATGAAATTCCTCAAGTTTGGCGAGCTCCTTATTTATTTCTTGTACTTGAAGCTTGAAAAGGTCAAATTCCTTCCTTGTCTTGTCTTGGTCACCATCTTTCCCTTTCTTCTTAAGTTCCCCATTTTCCTTTTTCAAACTGTCAATATCTTCCATGGCATCTATAAGCTTGGCCAGGAGATCTTATTCAAAGTCTTCTTTGCTCTCTTCATTTTCCCGGTCTTCTTTTGCCTTGATGTCATTATCACTCTTATCCTCAACTTCCTTGATGAGATTCGGATTTCCTTCTCGTTTTCCATCATCTTATTGACTAGAGATCATAGTCAAAGCTCCTTTAGGGTGAAGATCATGAAGTTTATCCCATATGCCTTTTGCTGACGAACATTTTTCAAAATTGACCTTCATGGAATCAGGTAGCCCATTCAAGATTGCTTTCATTGCTATTGTATTATGCTCCTTGGATTATCCTTCCATCATGCTACCAGTAATCACCGATTTCCATACTTCAACACCTTGAGTCTTTAATAAATTCCTCATTCTTTCCTCCCATATATCAAAGTTTCCATTGAACAATGAATCCTTCACAAATTGATTGACTTCAATTTCGATGATTGAGGAAGACACATATTTAGGAGGATTGGAGACTTTCTTCCTTGGCTTCGCCATTTTTGTTCTAATGATCAACCTTCAAGTTGTTAGGCTTTGAGTGAAGGTACTGGCTCTGATTCCATTTGTTGGAAATACTGAGAGGGGGGGGGGGGTGAATCAATATTTCTTTTCAGTTGCTATTTTTACTAGTTAGATCACTTATATTTAGAACACAAAAGGAAAAATAAGAATAAATGATTTTATTAATTTCTTATTTACAATAAATCAAGTATAATATATGTAGGGCTCCAACCCTATATGAAGGCAATGATCTTCAATATCCCAGGCTCCAACCTTGTCAATTCTGAGGCACCAACCTCTACAGGCTCCAACCTTGTTTCTGGTTCAAGCTTTGACCTGGTTTCTTGAGGACTTTGATCCTCTAGGGCTCCAACCCTATTCTCCAAGGAACCAACCTTGTCTTTTTGAGGCTCCAACCTCTTGGATTCCAATGCTTTACTTTGTCAAGATATATTTGGTTATACTTCACGTCTCCCAATGTCTTCTTTGTTAAACACACGCATAGTGAAACACACACAAAGAGAAAGATAAGCATTTAGATTGCATTTCCATTAACCATAGATGTGTATTTATAATACAATGGGGTGACCCTTGGATTCCACATTCCAAGGTCACTTGGACTCCTCTTTTTCCATTCTCCTTCCACACCTACTCATAGAGGATTGGGTGTCCAACATCCCCCCCCTTAATCCAAAGGGGTATGTGTGAGTCCAAGAAGAGAGTTGTAATACAAATATGCAAAGTATGCATGGAAGCACTTAGGATGAATCAACTCTCTGAAATGTTGGCATAAAGAGGTGGTTTAAGGATGACCACCAACATTGGAATGCTTATTGCAGTTCCCGGAACTCTTCCAAATCTGGCAAGAAGCTGAGGTCTTCTCCTAGAGGAAGTGTCCCTCATATTTTGAAGAGGGAGACCTTCAACCTAGAAGTAGGGAAGTCTACAACCTGTGATGTTAAGGATGAACACCAACACTGGAATGCTTAATGCATTTCTCGGAACTCTACCAAAGTTGGCAAGAAGCTGAAGTCTTCTGCTAGAGGAAGTGCTTCGAATTATTTGAAGAGGAAGAATATCAACCTCGCATAGATGGTTTAAGGCTATCTACCAACCAAAGGAATTCTCATGGGCATCCGTGTCTCTGCCTACAACTCTGAATCTGGAATTACAAGTTGTGGCTCAGGCTCGCTTGAGCTGCTATGTCTCTGGCTACAACTCTGAATCTGGAATGAGAGATTGTGGCTCAGGATCACTTGATCTAGCTTCGAAGCTTGTAGATGACCACCATTTTTCCCCCTGTCAGGTGCAAGGTGAGATGATGGCGAAAACTCAATTGAAATATTGTTCAATATTCTAGAACAAGTTCTGACATATGACTTAAACATCTTCTTGGCTGTTGATGTCCATTTCCAAGAAGCAATCCATCCAAGACGAATTTTTGTTCTTGCAAGAGACTTGTTTTTGAAGAATTTGTGTGAAGAATGGGTGTGCCGACCATAGTGATTGCATGGGTGAAGATCGAAGCAATGATATTTCATATGGCCAACTCGATCACAGTGTTGACATTTTTCAATCTGTTGTTTCTTCTTTGGAAGAGGAGCAGGCTCTGGAACAAATGAATGTGAATTGTCATGAATAAATCCAACACTTTGAAATTTTATGGGCTTGGAGTAGTCCATAATATGAAAGGACACATCCTTGTCATATCCAAGACCTGTTCTGTGCTTGTTATGGACAAGCTCTTTCCAAGGTCTGATGATGGGATTGGGAGGCGCAGGATGGATGTTTGCTTCTGTGTGAAAATATTCTCTTATACTGGGAATTGAATGTGAATCAACCACAACATTATTGGCTTGCTGCTTATGGGAGTCTCTTTCAATGTTCTGAACATAAATAGGTTCAGAATGACAACTCTCCTGTTTTAATTCTTCTTGCTAGGGCTGAGATTCTAGTTGCAGAAAATCAATCTTTTCGTGTGCATTTTGTAGACAGAATTTAATGTCAATAAGAGAGGTTTTTCTGATTTTGATAGTGTCACCAACAGTATATTATATCAAAGTTTCCAGGGAATGTAATACTTCATAAAATTTTACCATTTTCCAAACAACTAAAGCTAAAGAAATGAAGGGTTTCGGCTTCAATTGATAATGCACCCGTTTACAATTGTAGGTTTTAACCCTGAACAAAAATTATCTACACACGAATCTTATAACATAAAATAAACAATAGCGAGAGCATAAAACATAAAACAGATAAACATAGAGATTTTCCCCTGGATCCCAATTCGGGATGACCATCTTGATTTTCATTATATTCCTTTTAGTGTTACAACACATATATATACATGTCGAAGCATACATAAACCCTAATCCATTAACCCTGGATTAGATCATAACCGTAGTTCCCTTGACTGGATCTACAAAATACCAGGGGCTGAAAACCATCATACCCCAAAACCATGCACAAAACCATGGGTACGGACCGCCCACCGGAAATTAAGGACCAAAAATTTTCGCCAGGGCGCTGCCCTGGACCCCGACAGGGAGTGCTACCGCCACCCCTATGACCCCCCAATTGCACCTAGCGCAAAGGGGGGGCTATCAACCCCCCTCTTACCCCCCTGCGCGTGATTAGTCGTGGAAAGAATATAACACATACCCAACATTCTCCCACTTGTTGTTTTCTTTCCGCAGGGGGCCATAGGAGAGCTTAGTCACTGGCCCAATTCTTCAACACCCATTGTTTCTCTACACCAAGAGAACTTCTGAGTGCTCACAAACTTCGTCAATGCATCTACGACATTATTCAAAGTGTCCACCTTTACCAGTAACACCCTTTTAGCCTCAACCATATCTCTAAAAAAGTGATATTGAACATCAATTTGCTTTGTCTTTGAATGATAAGCAGGGTTCTTAGCCAAGAAAATTTCACTTTGGATATCACAATCTATCCTTATAGATTGTTGTACCAACCCCATACTTGAACACAATCTCTGCGACCAAACTACCTCCTTGCTTGCATGAGTGGCTACCATGTATTCTTCCTCTGTAGTTGAAAGAGCCACTACAGACTGTATTTTACTCATCCAACTGACTGCGCCTCCAAATAGGCTAAACACATACCCACTTGTAGATCTTCTTTGGTCTAGATCTCCGTGCCTACCGCATCAACAAAAACCACGAATGTCCAACATTCTTTCCAACTCGGTTCTTCCCCGGTAGCACAAGCCATAATCACTAGTGCCACGTAAATATCTGGAAATCTGCTTCACTACTATCCAATGGTCCTTTCCTGGGTTTGACATAAACCTGCTTAATACTCCCACTGAATGTGCAATGTCTGGTCTAGTACAGACCATTGCATACATTAGGCTACCGAATGCACTTGCATATGGAACACGGGACATATACTCCTCTTCTTCTTGTGTCTTGGGACACTGTTTAGTAGATAGCTTTACACCTACAAGAATAGGAACATTCATTGGTTTACTATCCTTCATATTGAACCTCTGCAATATAGTTTCGACATACTTCCACTGGTTTAACCAGAGCATCCTCTTTTCCTAATCTCTCTTAATTTCCATGCCCAAAATATAGTTTGCAACACCAAGATTCTTCATGTCGAATTTGGAGAACAGTTGGGTCTTCAAATCTTGGATAATTTCTTTGTCATTTCCAATCAACAACATATCATCCACATACAAGACCAAATAAATAACACGGTCACCAATTAATTTAAAATAAACAAAGTGATCCTCCTTGCTTCTGGTGAAGCCAAGTCCCCGTATATAGGTATCAAATTTCTGATACCACATCCTTGGTGACTATTTTAACCCATACAGAGACTTCTTCAACCTGCATACTAGTTCTTTCTTACCCTTCACCATAAAGCCTTCAGGCTGCTTCATGTAGATCTCCTCTTCTAGATCCCCGTGAAGAAATGTTGTCTTCACATCCATCTGTTCTATCTCAAAATCAAATGCAGCAGCAACAGATAAAAGTAATCTAATAGAAGTAACTTTGGTGACAGGAGAAAAAATATCACCAAAATCAATTCCCGGCACCTGGGAATAACCTTTTTCTACCAACCGAGCTTTGTATTTCTCCACCTTTCCTTATACATTCATCTTCTTCTTAAACACCCATTTGCTCCAGATGGGCTTCCTTCCAGTCGGCAACTCCACCAGATCCCATGCCTCATTTTTGTGCAAGGATGCCATTTCATCAACCATGGCCTCCTTCCAGATTTTTCCATCCTCTGAATCTACTGCCTCCCTGACAGTTCTGGGATCATCATCAGTTATAGCTAAGGAAAAACCTGAACAGAAAGCAGATGGACTGTACCTTTTTGGTTGCCTTCTTTCCCGAACTGATATTCTAATAGCTGGAGTTTGTGGCTCTTCATATTTTGAGTCTTCTTCTGTTGTAGAGTCTGATTCATCCTCATTTAGCTCAAACTCTATCTTCTCAGGTTCCTTTGGTAGGAATTCATGTTTAACAACATCTTTCACTTCTCTAAACACCACATCTTGGCTGTACACAACCTTCCTTGTTTCTGGGTTTCAAAGCTTGTAACCCTTTAAACCATTCTTATACCCAATAAAGATGCACCTTTCAAATTTATTATCCAACTTGGTCCTTTTTTGCTTTGGAACATGTACATATGCATCACATCCAAATACCCTTAGATGTGAAAGAGAGGGTTTCTTACTAGTCCATACCTCATGTGGAGTCTTATCCTCCAACACTCATGAAGGTGATCTATTAACCGTATTAAAGATGCAATCTCCACCGCCTTGCCCGTAATTCTTGTCCTAACCCGGCACTCACCGAGTAAAGTGCTTTCTGCTCTTTCCATCAAGAGTTCTGCTCATTTTTTCGCAAATCTGTTTTATCGCAGGTGTATGAAGTAGTCTTCTGTCGTGCTATACCACACTTCTTACAGAACTCTTCAAATTCCTTCTTGCAGAACTCCCCACCATTATCTGTCCTCAGCACCTTTATCTTCTTCTCTGTCTGGTTTTCCACCAGAGCCTTAAATTCTTTAAATCTGTCAAAGACTTTAGATTTCTTCCTCAAGAAATATATCCATGTATTGCTTTAGAATTCATCTATGAATGAAACATAGTACACAGACTTACCCAGTGATGGAACCGACACAGGTCCAAACACATCATTGTGCACAAGTTCTAATATCTTGTTCGCCCTCTTAGCACTAGAAGGAAAACTCACCCGATTCTGCTTCCCATATACACAAAGTTTATAAAAATTGAAATCTAGAGAGCAATTAGACATAACTTATACCATACCATTTCTATGCAGTATCCGAAGGCCCTTCTCTCCAATATGTCCAAGCCTTTGATGCCATAGCATCGTCTTTTCCCCAGAGACAGCTAGGCTTTCCGCTCCACTTTCAGGAACCACAAAATTTTTACACCCATCAATAACAGTGCTACCTTGTAGCTTGTACAAAGTTCCAGTCTGAACTCCCCGCATTAATATCAGTGCTCCCTGAACCATCTTGCAGGCATCTTTCTCGAACATTGTTTTTACCCCTGCATCATCCATCTTGCTTACAGAAATCAGATTTCTGGCCAATGTAGGAATATGCAGAACACCGGGAAGTGTTCTAATCCTTCCACCTTGCAGCATCAGCTTCACCTTTCCACGTCCGACGATTCTGGCCTTCCTATCATCCCCTAGGAAGACATCACCGCCATCATATTTCTCATACTCGCAGAACCACTCCCGATGGGGAGTGAAGTGAAAGGATGCACCTGAGTGAATCAACCATGAATCATGATCTACATGTGTATTTGAAGAAGAAGCCAAATACACATCCCCACCTTCATCCGAGGTGGCTTTTGCCTTTACAAAAGGAGCATCATCAAATCCCTTTCCTTTCTCAGGAGCTTTAGATTTGCACTCCCTTTTGTAGTGCCCTTCCTTTCTGCATTTCCAGCATACCTTTACAAACTTTCCAGGAGATTTAGATCTCCCTCTAGATTTGGATCTCCCACTCGAAACCTTATTCTTGTTTCTGTTTTGGGACCTTCCTCGTATATATAAGGCATCTCCATTCTGGCCCTCCATATTTCTCCGTCTCATTTCCTCTGACAACAAGGCTAAGACAATGTCATCAAAACTAAAGGTAGTTCTATTGCTACCTATTGTAATAACCAGACTGTCCCACGAGTTTGGTAGAGAACACAAAAAACTGATGCACTTATCTTCATCTGAGATTTTAATATCAACAGATGAAAACTGACTTACCACAGTATTGAAGGCGTTCAGATGCTCTGTCATCGAGTCTCCATCCTTCATCCTTAGGTTATACATCTTTTTCCGCAGGAACAACTTATTCACCAGAGACTTAGATTGGTACAAAGTCCCAATTTTTTCCCACAAATTCTTCGCCGTAGCTTCCCCAGATACATTCAACAATACTGAATCTGAGACACACAACCGTATTGTGCTCTTAGCTTTCCGATCCAGTTTCTTCCAGTCTTCATCTGACATTGCTGTTAGTTTAGTACCTGGATCTACCGTGATCCACTGATCTTTATCCACCAATAGATCCTCCATCTTGAGCTTCCACAACTCAAAACTCAGACCATTAAATTTCTCGATCTCTATCTTTCCGCCGCTCGCCATCTTCTTTCACCGCAAGAATCAATCCCGCAGATCTCCCACTGAACAGGGTCTACCTCAGGCTCGAGCAAAAATAACCCTCAGCAGCAAAGGCATCCCCTTGAAGCTGAAACAACTCTGATACCAAATGTAGGTTTTAACCCTGAATAGAAATTATCTACACACGAATCTTATAATAAAAAATAAACAATAGAGAGAGCATAAAACATAAAACAGATAAATACAGAGATTTTCCCCTGGATCCCAATTTGGAACGACTAGCTTGATTTTCATTATATTCCTTTTAGTGTTACAACACATATATATACATGTCGAAGCATACATAAACCCTAATCCATTAACCCTGGATTAGATCATAACTGTAGTTCCCTTAACCGGATATACAAAATACCAGGGGCCGAAAACCATCATACCCCAAAACCATGTGCAAAACCATGCACAAAACCATGGGCGTGGACCACCCACCGGAAATTAAGGACCAAAAATTTTCGTCGGGGCGCTACCCCGGACCCCGACAGGGGGGGCTACCGCCCCCCCTGTGACCCCCCCCGTTGTGCCCAACGCAAAGGGGGGTGTTATCGCCCCCCCTCTTACCCCCCTGCGCGTGATTAGTCGTGGAAAGAATATAACACATACCGAACAACAATTTCGTTCAACTTACTTTCAAAAGAATACTAGTGACTTTCAGACACCTTTTAATCTTTCTTGAACTTCCAACTATGGAATTCCTACAGGACAAACTCTACTACTCAAATTATGGAAGACCCAAAACAGAACTAACTTAGCATTGCAAACAAAAGGTTCCAAATTATCTCTCTTTTAATGGATATTTATTGTAGAAATCATATACAGAAACAATACTGAAAACTGAGATCTTCAAGGACTAACAAAATACTCCCCAAATCTGAATGTGAGAAAACTGTACCAAGATTCTGAAATTTTTTAGGTGCCTCTTATAGTATTTGAAGTTCACAGAGTAAATGGAATTGAGAGTACCTTTACTTTAGTACAAGATATCAATACTACAAAGATGAAATATGGGTAGCCCAATCACCTAATATTTGCGCGGTGACTATGGAGGAGAGTTGTGATGTATGGAGCTCTAGGAATGAGAAACCATGGAAAAAATGAAAATCATGTTCTTGACTTCCAGGTCTAGCTCTGACATTCCTTCAATATGTTGACATTCCAAGAGGCCAACCTAAAGACCACCACGATGATTACCATTATAAACATGCCCAATCATGTTTCAGGAACTGTGCGAGGAGGCACTGCAAGCAGAGGATATATGACTATATAGGAGCAGAGCGGTGGCATGGGTGCGTTATATATGAAGCGAAGCACAAGTAATATGCTGCTTGAATGTTTCTTCACTTTCTTTACATTACTATGCAACTGAACGTACCTCTCCAGAGCTATGGATTCCAGGTGCGACAGGTGTGGCAAAAGCTCTCTCCTCTCCCTTTTGAGGTTTTATAATCCACAAATTCTATAAAAAGTAGGAAAAATCAAATTAACTCAATTCAAACACCACTTATGAATACAAAAGCCAACCAGATTCAAGAGATTCTCTCAGGATTTACTATAAGAAGGGATTGAGATTTCATGTTAGCTTCTTCCCTTTGCCTCGGATGCGACCCATATCACCACCTACTTACGGATCTGAGAAAATAAAGAAGGGGAACCAACAACGATCTGTTCAGCCCCTAGAGTGGTTAGAGCCTATTTGAAATACCCCGCAGATTCAACTGTTGATTTTCAACAAAAGCTGTATAATTATCTTTTAGGCCAGCAAGGTGTCCAATTCATACCTTAATGAGAGTAGGTGCCTAGTGACCAGATTACCACTTCTTGTTAACTGAATATGACCTCTTGTTTTGGGTGCTGAGTACCTATCCAATATTTCTTAGATTGGTAGTAAGGCAATCAGGTAGGAGGCAAAAAATACCAAAGGAATCAACATGGGAAACAGAAAGGTATACCTTCCAAGATTATTGGTTTTTGTGCGCTGATAAATATTTTAGTCACTGGCATGTTGCTACTAGTAATGAGGAACGATGATAACATAAATATTCATTGTAACATATTTTATTTACGGGAGGGAGGCCACGATAGAGAGCTATCAGAGGTGATGAGGCAACATTTTTTTGAGTAATGAAGGAGTGTGATGGCTAGCATGTAAGTGGAGGAGGCCTGTGTTTTTCTTGTATGTTGTACGTCCCTGAAGGGCTACTTGTACACACACAATTACAACCACAAAACTTGCCGGAATACAAAACGATTAGATTTACAATGGGATATGAATCGATAATATTGAGTGCGAAAGATCCACCCTTACCATGTGACTCATATTGTAATGTTTCTGGAAATTTCCTGAATTAACTTCCAAAATTTGTTCCAAGAACCAAATGACCATTCAATAGGCACTTTCATAATGATAATTCAATGCACATATGCCCATCAAAAATCATGAATCATGGCTTGAACGTATAAAAAAAGAATGCAACAAATAAATTCTCACGCACAGCCATTTCATCATACACAGTATTCATGACATTTAACTCACCGACATAATTACGAACTCATTGCAGCACACACTAAATGAAGAGGAGAAATATACCAACACATACTCAGTCAACAGGAAAGAAAGCCCATAACATAAGTGGCTCAAATTGGAGCAGGGCAGGAGAATGCCCTCTGATACCATGTTAAACACACGCATGTTGAAACACACACAAAGAGAAAGATAAGCATTTAGATTTCATTTCCATTAACCATAGATGTGTATTTATAATAAAATGGGGTGACCCTTGGATTCCACATTCCCAGGTCACTTGGACTCCTCTTTTTCCATTCACCTTGCACACCTACCCATAGAGGATTAGGTGTCCAACATTCTTCAATGAGCCACATCAATATTCAGCTATCCCCTCACTTAGTCTCCACGTTACGTCATCAAGGACTGTTGAAGATTACAACAAGAAACAGTGAAGGAGGCATCTTGAAACATCTTTCCTAATCCTAGTTGGAAAGTGATCACCAAAACTAGGTGGGGCCCACACAGGTGATTTTTGTCGCAAAGTCTATTTTTAGACTATGTCTATTTTTAGACATATGGATCATGGTCTATGAGTTGCAGGATGCTATTTATGGATGATTGGTCGAGTTGGTAAAAATAGATGGACCTCTATTTTTAGACATTGGGTGGTTTCTATTTTTAGACTATCGAGCTAAAAATAGAACAGTCAAATATTATTAACCCTTAATAATATTTAGACTATAAACATTATCTTATCCTCTTGGAGCACTTCAGTTTGATGCTTGGATGTGGCACATGCAGCTGAAAGAAGGAAATACGCTTTTCCTAGGGGTTAGTTGAGCTATTGCATGGTTGACTTCAGTTAGAACTCATGTGGCAGAGTTTGGTGGAGTTGATGAGACAGTTGGTGGAGTTGTGTTCGGTTTAACTTAGTTGAACTAGTTGTATTTAGTCTAGCTGATAAATACACTAGTGATGAGTGGTGTGAATTAATTATTAATTAATTCACTAATTATTAACTCATAAATCAACTAAAGAACACATCAGTTAACTGCAATGCATGGACAGTTCAGTGGAGACCGGTGTTAGAGGTGGGTGAAAGGGTGAGTCTACTATTAGTTGTGACTATGGCTGTGCATGATATTTGCACACACATTGATTAGAGAGATTTCAATGAGGTTACCACCACCAGTTGAGAAGCTAAGGGAATTCAAACTTCGATCATTCATTCTCATCTTGGATTTCGCAGTAGAGCGGGCAAACGGAGGAGATTTGAACTTTGTGACTTTCCGGATACGAGCTAGTTTGTGTGTAACTATTGGAGATAGTACTGAGTACTTGTGAGGAGTATTGTACTATGATTGTTACATGTTCTCTATCATTATAATATACAGATATTTGGGGGTTTTCAGCTGTATGCTTTCCCCATTACATACTGTGTTATATGTGTGCTTGATTATGTTTTAATGTGCGCATGCGATTGCTTCTATTTCCGCATATTGATGATCAATTGTAGAAGAGGTTATGTATTATGCATGAAGCTTAAATAGTGTGTAATCAGGATAATCTCGGTGAATAATTCAGCTATTATTCAAATTTCTACATGGTATCAGAGGAGAATTGATCATCGGATCTATTACAGTGATTACAATTATTTCGGTAAACAGAGTCTGTAACGGGCCAGGTAGCCTCTAGATCCATCCTTTCTCTGAAAGGTGATATATCCAGTAAATTCCCTTATAGTCGATCTCTGTGCTAGAAATAATTTTTTCTCACATATCGGAAGCAGTTGAGTTTTGAGCTAGCGGAATTTGAATTTGTAGCAAAATTTGGAATTCGAATTTGCAGCAGTTTTCTTGGTGTCGAAGTAAAAAAAAAAAATGTCTTATCAAGGATTGCGATTGGAGTATGCTCTTGAAGGCAGCTTGAATTATATTGCATGGAAAGATAGGATGGAGGCGGTGCTCGATGAAAATGGGCTGAAGGAGTTCATAGATGCTGAAGTTCCGAAGTCTAGCGATGCAGCATTGGTTGAGGCTTGGCAAAAGAAGATGGCAAAATGTCGAAGGATTTTGTTGGAGGGCGTGAAGGATCACATTGTATCCAGCCTGCATGGAAAAGCTTCTCCATACTTGATGTGGAAAGCGCTGACAGATATATTCCAAAGCAAGAGCAACCAGAGGAAGTTGGCGCTCAAGGATAAACTTAGAAATATTAAGATGGAGAAAGGCGACAGTATCGCCAAGTACCTCAAGAAGTTCACTCAATGCAGAGATGAACTGGGAAGTGTGGGGGTGACTGTCGATGATGAGGACTTGGTGGACCTGGCTCTCCTTGGTCTTACGAAGAGTTGGCATTCCTATCAGGACTCTGTCAATGGTCGGGAGAAATTGCCGGGATGGGAGCGACTTTGGTCGGATCTCATGCAAAAGGAGATAAGGCGGACTACCAGGGACGGATCTTCATCAAAGGTATATGATGAAGAAAATTGCGCGATTTGGATGCCAAAAGAAAAGAGTGGAAAGGGGAAGAAGAATGCTTCTCAATCTGGTGCGAATGGCAAAGAGCGTGACATGTCCAAAGTGAAGTGTTTTCATTGTCACGAACATGGTAATTTCGCCACACATTGTCCACAGAAGAAGAAGAACAAGCAGGCTGCTGGAGGTGCAGCTGGTGAGACTCTTGCCTCGCAATTTGAGCTGGACTTCTCATTGATCGCATGCATGGTGTCTAGCGCATTGGGATCGGGGTGGTACTTTGATAGTGGTGCTTCCTTTCACATGAAGGGAGATGTGAATCTTTTCAGTGACTTGGTGGAGAAAGATCTCCAGTTGCATGTTGAGTTGGGTGACAATGGACGATACAATGCGAGAGGCATTGGTACCATAACCTTTCAGAGGGAGTCAGGTAAACTCATTCTTTTACGAGATGTATTGCATGTTCCAGGTTTGACGAAGAATTTAATCTCAGTCGCAATGTTAGAGGATAAAGGGTATGAGGTTGTCTTCAATGAAGGAAAAGTGTTCCTTCGGCACAAGGCAACGGGACAAGTCAAAGAAGGTTGGGATGAAGCGAAGAATGTCTCTGAGACTTGAAGTAGATGGGATATACGGAGCTTCCTACTATTGGGAAGTGGAAGGAAGACATGCAAGCGATGCTTGAGAGGGAGCAAGTTTTGCATGCAGGTGATAGTGAACCTCGGGATGTGGAGCATCCACAAGAGGATCATGGAGTGGAAGAAACCACTCATGCAGAGAAATTTCATACCAGATGGGCAGAGGGAGTGCATGCAGCTACACCACCAGGTGAGAGGTGGGGCGACATGCATGATTAATCCCAAGAGGAGATTTATGGGCAGGATTCATGAGATAGTGTGGATCTCATGAGTTGAACCTAGCTACGAGGTGCCCACAGTGCAGCAGTAGAATGATCAGTTGGAGTGATGTAGGAAAATCAAAGTGACAGCGTCAGATACTGGAGCGTGGATCAGAGTTGACAGCAAGTGCAAGAGTGCATGGGTGCAAGATTTCAATAGCACAGTGGTTCCTGATGACATGTGCAATTGGCCAAGCAGAAGTCGAAGACTTTGATGATAGATGCATCAGATTGATTGAGTTGTTTGGAGGCCTTTTTGTTTTGGAGATGTTGCATGCAAAGGGTGCATGGAACATGCATGGAGTTGCATGGTGCATGCATGAGTTTTCATGGTGCATGAAAAGGGTGCATGGCGAATGCATGGAGTTGCATGTCGCATGCATGGAGTTGCATGGCGCTTGAAAAGGTTGCAGGGCGAATGCATGGAGTTGCATGTCACATGCAAAGATAGTCCTTTCTTGTTGAGAGGGAGTGTTGAAGATGGCAACAAGAAACAGTGAAGGAGGCATCCTGAAACATCTTTCCTGATCCTAGTTGGAAAGTGATCACCTAAACTAGATGGGGGCCACACAAGTGATTTTGTCGCAAAGTCTATTTTTAGACTATGTCTATTTTTAGACATATGGATCATGGTCTATGAGTTGCAGGATGCTATTTATGGATGATTGGTCGAGTTGGTAAAAATAGATGGACCTCTATTTTTAGACATTGGGCGAAATCTATTTTTAGACTGCCGGGCTAAAAATAAAACAGTCAAATATTATTAACCCTTAATAATATTTAGACTATAAACATTATCTTGTCCTCTTGGAGCACTTCAGTTTGATGCTTGGATGTGGAACATGCAGCTGACAGAAGGAGATACGCTTTTCCTAGGGGTTAGTTGAGCTATTGCATGGTTGAATTCAGTTAGAACTCATGTGGCAGAGTTTGGTGGAGTTGATGAGACAGTTGGTGGAGTTGTGTTCGGTTTAACTTAGTTGAACTAGTTGTATTTAGTATAACTGATAAATACACTAGTGATGAGTGGTGTGAATTAATTATTAATTAATTCACTAATTATTAACTCATAAATCAACTAAAGAATACATCAGTTGACTGCAGTGCATGGACAGTTCAGTGGAGACCAGTGTTAGAGGTGGGTGAAAGGGTGAATGTGACTATCAGTTGTGACTATACTTGTGCATGAGATTTGCACACACATTGATTGAGATTTCCAATGAGGATTGCACAGTTGAAGCTAAGGCAATTCGAACTTGGATCAAATTCATTCTCATCTTGGATTTCGCAGTAGAGGCAGGCAAACAGTGGAGGAGATTTGAACTTGTGACTTGTTCAGATCTGAGCTAGTTTGTGTGTAACTTTTGGAGATAGTACTAAGTACTTGTGAGGAGTATTTTAATATGATTGTTACATGTTCTCTATCATTATAATATACAGATAGTTGGTGGTTTTCAGCTGTATGCTTTCCCCATTACATACTGTGTTATATGTGTGCTTGATTATGTTTTAATGTGCGCATGCGACTGCTTCTATTTCCGCATATTGATGATCAATTGTAGAAGAGGTTATGTATTATGCATGAAGCTTAAATAGTGTGTAATCAAGATAATCTCGGTGAATAATTCAACTATTATTCAAATTTCTACAATGACAACCTTGATTTTTTCACATGAAGGTGTCTCCGATGTCCTTCATGATACCCAATCAAAATCTCCAAGGTCACTTCATGATGGCTTCAACGCATCATGGTCTCCACTAATGTATCCAAGGAAGCTTCTGCAAGTCCTCCAAATATCTTCAATTATCCTTCAAGGTGTCTTCAACAACTTCAAGATATTCTTCAATAGTCAAGTTTCTTCAACAACTATTCAAACTATGCTTCAAGAAGGTCTTCATTAAGCTACCCAAGAGAAATTTTCAAGTTGCTACAAAAGGTCTTCAAAATTCTCTTCAAACAAGTCTTCAACACTTCAAGAGTTCTTCAATCTTGGTTCAACAAGAGTGCTTCAACAAGGTTCTTCAAAATCTAACACTCTTTGGTCTCCAATAGTGATTTTCAAGGCTGCACAAACACTTCAGCAAACACAAGCTTGTACATTATCACCCTTCGGAAATTCTAACTTGATGGAAGGAAATTCTGATGCTTCAGATTCCCAATATGATCACTGTTAAGATATTCTTCACTTGTACACACTTCCAAGTTCATTGTTTAATACTTCAGAATGCTCCATGGTTTTACTTCATCCAGAATTGATTCACTCCCTTTGGAAGGGTAAAGACTGCTTCATGATGTTTACACAATGTTGCTTTAAGGCTTCTTCGAGAAATATTCTTTAATAGATTTTCTCACCAAATTCCGAGGGATCTTCAATTGTGCTTTGAGATGATTCAATGGGGCCTTCAATCAATATTTCAAAGGTATATAATGTCTTCAATAAGGAATTCACAAGGTTTTTTCTTAGATAAGTCTTCTTCAATGTTTCTTCATACTTTCACCCAAACAATCCTGCAACACAGGTTCAAGCTCTTTACAAGGATCACTACCTACCAGCCTTAATGCTACAACGGGATTGATCCTTAGATGAAAAACAATCTGAGCTCCAAAATTCTAGTTGTTCGAGCCTCTGTAATTGGTCTGTGGTAAGGTCCGAATTCTGGGCACCCGACAGGTCTGAAAAATGAGTTTTGTTTGCCATAGAGTGCTCCCATAGTAATTCTGTCCACAGATCTGAACCGCTGACAAGAACTAAAATTCGAAGCACCTATGGTTGCTTGCCGTTGGGAACTGAGATGCAGGTAGAATAATGGAGATTTTATATAAGAATGGGTTACTCCCAATTGACTTTATATTGGTGGAAATTTGCTTCAGGAGGCTTTGTTAGTCTTGGTGGTTATTTGCCTCTTTTGTGCCAGCATCTGCCCCACTTGCAAGCACATGATTTCGAGGCTATATAGTTTTATCTGTTTGTTGCCCTGATTAAGAGTATCCACATATTCATAGCCATAGCGTAGTGGCATTATCAACAGATATATAATAGGAGTTCCTTAATTTTGGAAGCTCAAAGATTTTCTTTGGTAGATGGCGCAACTGTAGTAGTAGATTATAGATAGTACAGAGGTAGTATCAAATAGGAAGACAAATTTGGTAAGTGGATATTTGCTATGCATACTATTTTTTTTCCTATAGGCACTGGAAAATGATTTTCCACGCCCACGGGAAAAAAAAATTATATGTTTCTTGCTCAAGGATGTTGGTCCAAGAATTTATTTTTTTTATGTTTCTCATCCCATTTCTTATAAATCCAAAAAATCTGTACACAACCATCATAAATAAAGGGTGCTTAGTTTTTTTCTAGCATTCAAAAATCTATTACTGTTGCTATTTAGATTGTTGAGATCTTTTGCAGTCAGAAATTGCTGCATAATCTCATAGGACCAAGATCAACACTGGAAAACCAATTCAACTTAGTTCATTTATACTGAGCATAATATCCCATTCCTGAGGTGCCATAGAGAGGAGGACGACCCATCTGAAAACCAACAGACAAATTAGCTAGACCACTCATTTCTTTCTTTGGAAGGGGTTCACCCCTGATTGAGCCTCTCTGATCACCTTCAACATCTCTGTATTTTTGGAGGTAAATAGTCAAGGGCTCCACATAATCATCAAAACCCAGCTTTCTCATAGCCCAAAGAACATCTTCAGCAGTGATAGTTTTTCTCTGCTCTTTCTGGCAACGATCATTGGCTTCACTGTTGATGAAGCTTATGTACTCATACACACATTCTTGAATGGTCTCCTTTGCATCATCAGAAAAATTTGCATGGGTGGGCAGAAATTTCCTCATTATCCTAATGACATTAGCAATGGGCATGAACCTATCTTGCTCTCTCACAGCACATTTTTCCCTGTCTCCATCCTCAGAGTTGCGACTGTCCATGCTTGTAGGGTTGCCAACTTTGGACATCATACCTGCAAACATACAGAGGCAATGAAGCCCTGTTTGTAGAAATAAACCCTTAATAGTTGTACATATCAAATAGTTAAATAAAGCTCAGCTCCCCAAATATTATATTTTATTACAATACTGGGCCATGGAAACAATACTAGACTATCTTTTCATTTCAATAATAATGTTGTGTAGCCAACTCCAAAAATAGAAGAAAAGAGATATCAACGCCTTAGAAATGAGCCACTTCGAGGGGGCAACCTCCAATACATTACATAAATGAACAATTCTTGGATGATACAATTTACAAAACCTCCTTTCTATATATAGGAGTCCATGGGGCCATAATGTAATCCTAGTGGGCCGCAATGTAATCCTAGCCGACCTAACAATAATAATTTAAGGGCACAATAATAACAAAATGGGGGTTACAAGGGTACAATAATAAGAATAAGGGGGTTACACTAACAATAATAAGGGACTATACTAGTGATATAGGGACCTAACATGCCCCTCTCCTTCAAAAAAGTGTTGTCCTCAACGTTTGAGTAGCTCCGGGTGCTTCTGTATAAAATTCTCATCCTCCCATGTAGAATCTTCAGTGGGTAAGTTCTTCCACTTGATGAGATACTCTGAAATTGATCGATTTCGTAGCTGTTGAGTTCTTGTTTCCATGACCACTTTAGGTTCCAATATTATTTTTCCTTCCTCATCAAGTTCTGGCAATATTGTTTGAACTGGAAGATTTTCACCTATAACCTTCTTTAAGCATGAAACATGGAAAACTGGATGTACTCGCGAAGAAGCAGGGAGCTCCAATTTGTATGCCATAGTACCAATATTTTGCAACACCTTGTAAGGACCATAGTACTTTGGCGATAATTTATTATCCTTCTTTGCTTGCTTGAGGGACATTTGTTTGTATGGTTGTAGCCGTAAAAATACCCAATCTCCTACATCAAAACTTCTCTCGCTGTGATGTTGATCTACCTGTTTTTTCATTCGATTTTGTGCCAAATTCAGGTTATCCTTTAAGAGTTGGAGAACTTCTTGCTGATGCTCGATGTGATCTTCCACTGCTTGAACCTTCTAATTTTATCTTAAAGATGATGTGATGGATGGTGGATGATATCCATAAAGTGCCATAAATGGGGTCATTTTTGTTGCAGTATGGAAGGAAGTGTTATACCACCATTCAGCAAGAGGTAACCACTTGACCCATTGTGTTTGTTTATGAGATACAAAACAACGAAGATATCCTTCCAAACATTTATTTACTATCTCAGTTTGACCATCAGATTGAGGATGATAAGATGAGCTATGAGCTAATTGAGTACCCAAACAAGAAAATAACTCTGTCCAAAAATTTCCGGTAAAAATGGGATCTCTGTCGCTCACAATAACCCTTGGGCTTCCATGTAGTTTTTGAATTCTATCCATAAATGTAGTAGCAACTGTACTTGCTTTAAATGGATGAGATAATGCACAAAAGTGTGCATACTTGGTAAGTCTATCAACTACCACCATGATGACACTCTTTCCTTCGGAATTAGGTAAACCTGTGATAAAATCCATTGAAATCTCTTCCCAACGTTGACTTGGAATGGATAAAGGTTGTAGAAGTCCCGAGGTCTTAATTGTTTCCACTTTATTCTACTGGCAAACCAAACATTCCACCAAAAACTTTTGAATATCAGATTTAAGGCCATCCCAAAAAAATTCTTTCTTCACCCTGTGGTAAGTTTTTAAAAATCCTGAGTGTCCTCCTAAAGGAGAAGTGTGCAATTCCAGAAGAATATTTTGTTTTAGTTGGGAATTATTGCAAAGATATAAGCGATCTTTGTACCATAAGGAATCATTTTTCCAACTAAATGTATCAGATGTACTAGGATCTTGCTGCAACTTTTGAATGAGTGTCCATACATCTTTGTCTTTCTTCCATTCATCTCTTGCTTCGGTTATCCAATCTGGTTGGATAATAGAAATGGCACAAAGCAATGCTTCCACCTCTTCATTCTTTCTTGAGAGTGCATCTGCAACAACATTAAGCTTTCTTTTTTTGTAGATTATTTCAAAGTCATAACCCAACATCTTTGTGACCCATTTTTGCTGCTCTTCTGACGATAGTCTTTGTTCCAAAAAGTGTTTAAGACTATCATGATTAGTTTTTACCTTAAAGTGTATTCCCATTAGGTAAGTTCGCCATTTCTTTAGTTCATGCAGTATTGCTAACATTTCCTTCTAATAAATAGGTTTCTGTAAATACTTTCCTTTGATTGGACGAATTTCAAAAGCAATGGGTCTTCCTTCCTGCATTAAAACTGCACCAATTCCATTTCCTGAGGCATCACATTCCACAATAAAGGTTTTTGTGAAGTCTGGCGTAGCTAAGACCAGTACTAGGCACATTGCCTCTTTAAGATGTTCAAAGGCCTTAGTTGCTTCAGGAGTCCATGAAAATGCATCTTTCTTCAATAATGTTGTTAGAGGTGCTGCTATTCTCCCATAATTCTTAACAAACTTGCGATAATACCCTGTTAACCCGAGAAATCCTCGCAACTGCTTTATGGTTGTGGGGACTTTCCCTTCCTTAATGGCTTTAATTTTGTTAGGGTCTACTTTAACACCCTCGTGAGATACAATATGACCCAGATATTCCACCTCTTGTACTCCAAAGAAACATTTGGATGTTTTTGCATATAATTGTTTCTCCTGCAATAGTTTGAGCACCCTGTCAACATGTTCAGCATGATCCTTCCAAGACCTGCTGTAGATTAGTATATCATCCAAAAATACTAGCACAAATTTTCTAAGGAAGGGTTTGAAAATGGAATTCATCAACCCTTGAAATGTAGAAGGTGCATTGGTAAGGCCAAAAGGCATGACCAAAAATTCATAATGACCATGAGTTCGAAATGCTGTTTTTGGAATATCTTCAGTCTTCATTCTAATTTGATGATATCCTGAACGAAGATCCAACTTGGTAAAATAAATTGCTCCATGTAATTCATCCAATAATTCATCAATCACAGGAATGGGAAAATTTTCTTTAATGGTGAGCTTATTGAGCTCCCTATAATCTGGACACATTCGCCATGATCCATCGTTCTTGTGTACCAATACTACAGGAGCAGAGAAAGAACTTTGACTAGGTTGAATTATACCCGCCTCTAACATTTCTGCAATCATACGTTCAATTTTGATCTTTTGGAAGTAAGGATATCTATAAGGCCTGATGTTTGGAGGAACACTTCCTGGAATCAAATGAATAGCATGATCATGATCACAAATAGGTGGGAGTCCTTTGGGAGTTTCAAACACCTTGGAATGATTGTCCAAGACTTGTTGGAGATCTGCAGAAATAGATGATTTTGATGTGGGAACTTCTAGTGAGCATAATTGTGCAATTACGCCTCATTGTTCTTTCTTTAGAAGCTTTGTCATGACATTAGAGCTTATTATCCTTCCTGGCTTCCCTTCAATACCCCGTAATTCGACTTCCTTTCCTTCTGAAAAAAATTTCAAGAAAAGTTCTTGAAAATTAAAAGCTACCGTCCCCAAAGATTGTAACCATTGTACTCCTAGTACAACATCGGCACCTCCCATAGGAATGGCAAGCATTGGACTAGTCAATACATATTCCCCCATGGTTAGCTTGATATTATGGCATTTTCCAGAGCAATTTATAGTTCCTCCATTTGCGACCATCACTTGACATTCTGGTGCTGGGTATAGGAAACAATTTAATTCCTTGGCTACCTTACAATGAATAAAATTATGGGTGCTACCTGAATCAATCAACACTATTACCTTTTTCTTCTTGATTTGTCCTTCTATCTTGAGAGTTTGAGGAGTGGTAATACCTGCCAGTGCATTACATGATATGGTCAGATTCATTTCTTCCTCTTCTAGGGCTGGTTCTAGGTGTATATCCTCTTCTTGTTCATTTTCTTCTTCCTCTTCACAATCTATGTAAAATAATTTCTTCTCAACACACTTATGACCTTTAGTGTATTTTCTATCACAACTGTAGCAAAGCCCTTTTGCTCTTTTTTCTTCCAATTGTTGTGGTGTCAACCTTGTAGGTTGTGGAAATTTAGACGTAGCAACACTTCCTTCTTTATAGAATTGAGTGGTAGGATTCCTTGTCGCCATTATTTTACATTCAACTTTTCTTGCCAACCTAAATGCCTTCTCCAATGAATCTGGTTCCAAAACACGAACTTCATGTTGGATGTTATCCTTTAAAGTGCTTATGAAGAGATCGATCCTGTGTTCCTTTGGAATATCAGTTACCCTTATATTCAATTTTTGGAAGTCCTCAATGTGCTGCCCCACTAAACCCTTTTGTTTGAGATTTATCAATTGGCTAAAGAAGGTGTTCCTCTTTGTATCCTCATAATGTGCTATCATTTCCTCCGTAAAAATTGACCAAGTGAAATTTTTTTTACGGGAGCAAAGCCATCGATACCATACAAATGTATTGTGTTCTAAATGTAAAGTTGCAATGCGTACCTTTTGTGTGTTTTGCACATTATGGAGATCAAAATATTGCTCCATCTGTAGTATCCATGTTACAGGATCCTTTCCATCAAACTTCCTCATATCCATTTTTGGAATATGGTGGTTCTTCCCTACAATAGTAGAGTTTATGAAATCACGATTAACATTTATTTTGTTCTCATCATGAGTTTCCTCAACTATCTTTTCACCATTAGGAAACATTTCTTGTATCAACTTTCCCAAACCTTCGATGTCTACTTTTAGATCCTTCTTCATGTTTTCCATGTTGTCTTTCATTTTTTCATCGATCTTAGCTTCCATGTCATCCATCTTAGCTTCCATGCCCACTTCCATGCCATCCATATTAGATTCCAAACTATTCATCTTAGCTTCCATGCCTTTCTTCAAAACTTCCATTTCATTTTTTGTTGTTCCTTGCGAGAGCGAAATTTGTTGCACTTGCTCTTGTAATTTTGATATGTCATGTCACCATTCTTCGTCTTCATGAGTCATAGTAGAACCTTATAAAGGCCTAATGGGTGTTGAATTATTTCTTGGGGCCATTATTTAGAACCCAATACTGATAGATATTCTACAATATGCCCTTGGAATCAATTCAAATTGATTCTTCAAACAAGAATTATGAAATTTGGAAAAAAATACACACCTTTCTCTTTCTTTTGAGGAGCTCGATATTGAAATTGGATTATCTCTATGATTTCGGCTCTTCGATATCTAAATTTCGGTACCAACGTAGCCCTCTGAATTATATTTCAAATGCCACAGGTCTAACCTGATTTGGATTCTCCAAGACAAAGTTGTGTCCAATCTCCCACAATGACCTAATTATGGACTGGTTCAGTAGAGCGAACTTGTACGACTTGCAACGTGCCACTGTTTTATCCTTTGTCTCTAAAATTGATAGCCAAGAAACTAAAGTCTGTGTACTTGTGACCACTTTTTATGGCACTCCAATCCAATGCCCAGAGAGAGAGTTATTGAACTTTTCCCACTATCACCTCTTTGAGATGAAATTCAGGAGCCTGAAAAAGCACTACCTTCCACAGATCATGTCTCCAAAAATATTGCGAACCAAGCTCTGAAATTTTTTGATGAATTTCCTCACGATTTCAGCTTCGTACCATACGAATTTTAGATTCTGAACCTTTGTAGAAAAAAAGTTATAGCGCAAATTCCACGATGACCTGTTTAGGATCCTGAAAAAAGACCTAAATTTCATAGATCATATCTCCGAAAATATTGCGAACCAAGATCTGAAATTTTTAGAAACTATTACTCTAGATTTCGGCTTCACACCCTAAAAATTTCAGCTTCTGAAACTTCGTAGAAAAAAAGTTATAGCGAAAATTCCACGATGACCTGTTTGGAGCAGCGAAACCCTAGAATCAAAACCTCTGATACCAAATGTTGTGTAACCAACTCCAAAAAGAGAAGAAAAGAGATATCAACGCCTTAGAAATGAGCCACTTCGAGGGGGCAACCTCCAATACATTACATAAATGAACAATTCTTGGATGATACAATTTACAAAACCTCCTTTACATATATAGGAGTCCATGGGGCCATAATGTAATCCTAGTGGGCCACAATGTAATCCTAGCCGACCTAACAATAATAATTTAAGGGCACAATAATAACAAAATGGGGGTTACAAGGGTTCAATAATAACAATAAGGGGGTTACACTAACAATAATAAGGGACTATACTAGTGATATAGGGACCTAACAAATAACAGCTATGTAATCTGGGATATGTAGTCTGATTTTTGTAGATAAGAGTTCGGATTTTCAATAGTGATGTTGAAAGCTGTGTAGGTTTGAATCCATTTTAAGGAAAATGGTCCTGGTTTTTGATTTTTTAGATAAAAAGTTGGGAATTTCCATAGTGATGTTGAAAGCTGTGGAATTTTTGAATCCATTGTAAGGACAATGGTCATTGTGTTTATGTGGTTTTTGTAGATAAAGAGTTCAGATTTTCCATAATGATGTTGAAAGCTGTGGACATTTCAAATCCATTTTAATGACAATGGTCCAAAGAAAGAGAAGACAAAGAAAAATGTATAAGTACAAAAATTCAGAGGAGAGGGAATGTAGTATGTCTGATACTCTAATACAGCCCTAATGTAACATGCATTGGGAGAATTAGTTCCATAGGTATAGCATGACCACTTCGGGCACTTCCCCTAATAAGATAGATAACCCTTACTAACCTACTAACATAGATCATCCAACAGTTTTGATTTCTGTGTAATGAATAAGTGGGTAATCTAGTTTTTTATTTCTATAAATACATACATGTTTGATATTAATTTATTGTTTTTTTATGTTGTAGGTTTTTTAAGTGTGGAAAATGGTCGAAAAGTGGACATTGTGTATCGAAGTTTCCTGTCATCCAAATCCTGGACAAGCCACAATTAAATATGTGCTTTACAATCCGACGTGAAATCATGTCGTGCACAGAAACATAGATCTACATGGGAGGACAACTAATAATGAAGCCTACTATATCGCCCTTATTGAGGGCTTAAAAGAGGCAAAAAACAATTTTGTGAATGATATTGCAGTTTATATGTACTCGCAACTCATATGCAAGTAGCTCAATGGCATCTTTGAAGTTCGAAAAGAAAATTTTAAACCCCTATACACGGAAGCAAGAATGTGGAGCTCTCAGTTTAAATATTTCAGCATACAATGGCTTTCAGACATTCATATGATGTCCATTGATATACTGGTGGCAGGAATGTCAAGTGTAGATGCAGGTGTCAGAGATGACACTGGATCACGGTTTATTGCAAGTGAAGTCATCAATCATCATCAGGATAACTCTCAAATAAGTGGATGTGTTATTCTTATAATTTTCCTTGGGGCTATGATGGCATGGTTCTTTCACTAGAGAAGAACCGATTGTAATTTTGGATGGTTCGCGATATAATACATGAATCTTTTTGAGGGTATAATTATTTTATGTTGTGTTATTTTGCTATTTTTCTGTTGGTAAAAATTGTTTTTGTTTTTACTTCCTTGGGATCTAATACATGATAGATTAACATGGATATTTTTCAGAATAGTAAAAGTAAAACTTAAAAACAAATTTAACACTCTATAGTAGGTATTCTATATAATCAAACAGCTGGGAAAAGTAGCTCAACAATTCTATATAATTAACCCCGTGCTCCATTCAACAATTGTATATAAATAACTCTAACTGATGTGCTGAACTTGAAGATCTGAGAAGCAAGTCCTACCTCTACCACTACCATTCCTAATCTGATTTGGTTATGAACTTCAAAAATCATGAGAAAAGTCAGTTACCACTACCTCTCATGGAAATGGTCATAGATGAATGACTTACTTAACGTAGTTGAACCCCAAAAAATGATATCTAATATAATGCACTTCAAAAACCCTTCAATACTTAAATACAAAGAGTGAAGAGAGCTCTTATTGAATGGTTCATGAGGCACAATACTTGCTAAGGCTTTGCTCATGGGGTAGCAAATTAAGAGGGCTTGATTGTGTGGAAAACTCCATAGTTAAGCGCGCTTCAGCCCGAGCCGATCTGGGATGGGTGACCTCTCGAGAAGTCTTGGTTACCAGGTGCAAGCCCCGGAAGTGATGATTGACGCTATGTGATTCAGTTCACTAGTTTCAATCCCACTTCTTCACCCCCGTGAGCATCACCTGATGCAATGAGTGCTAAGTGGATTATTCAAAAATCATTAGAAAATACAGTTACGACTATCTCTCATGGAAATGGTCATAGATGAATGACTTACTTAATGTAGTTTAATCCCAAAAAATGATATCTAACATAATGCACTGCGAAAACCCCTCAATACTTAAATACAAAGAGTGAAGGGAGCCCTTCTTGAATGGTTCATGAGGCACAATATTTGCTAAGGTTTTTCAAATGCGGTAACAAGCTTAGTCGACTTGATTGTGGGGAAAACTCCATAGTTAAGTGCTCTTGAGAAAGAGCCGATCTGGGATGGGTGACATCTCGGGCAATCCTGGTTACGGGGTGCAAGCCTTGGAAGTGATGATTAACACTATGTGATTTAATTCACTAGTTTCAATCCCACTTCTTCACCCCTATGAGCATCATCCGATGCAATGAGTGCTAAGTGGACTATTCAAAAATCATGAGAAAAGTTAGTTATAACTACCTCTCATGGAAGTCATAGATTATTGACTTACTTAATGCAGTTGAATCCCCAAAAAAGATATCTAATATAATGCACTGCGAAAACCCTTCAATACTTAAATACAAAGAGTGAAGAGAGCTCTTATTGAATGGTTCATGAGGCACAATACTTGCTAAGGCTTTGCTCATGGGGTAGCAAGTTAAGAGGGCTTGATTGTGTGGAAAACTCCATAGTTAAGCGCACTTGAGCCCGAGCCAATCTGGGATGGGTGACCTCTCGAGAAGTCCTGGTTACTAGGTGCAAGCCTCGGAAGTGATGATTGACGCTATGTGATTCAGTTCACTAGTTTCAATCCCATTCTTCACCCAAGTGAGCATCACCCGATGCAATGAGTGCTAAGTGGACTATTCAAAAATCATTAGAAAAGTCAGTTACGACTACCTCTCATGGAAATGGTCATAGATGAATGACTTATGTAACGTAGCTGAATCTGAAAACATGATATCTAATATAATGCACTTTGAAAACCCCTCAATACTTAAGTAAAAAGAGTGAAGGTAGCTCTTATTGAATGGTTCATGAGGCACAATACTTGCTAAGGTTTTGCAAATGGGGTAGCAAACTAAGTGGACTTGATTGTGGGGAAAACTCCATAGTTAAGAGCGTTTGAGCCAGAGCCGATCTGGGATGGGTGACCTCTCGGGAAGTTCTGGTTACCAGGTGCAAGCCTCGGAAGTGATTATTGACGCTATGTGATTCAGTTCACTAGTTTAAATCCCACTTCTTCACCCCTACGAGCATCACCTGATGCAATGAGTGCTAAGTGGACTATTCAAAAATCATGAAAAAAGTTAATTATAACTACCTCTCATGGAAATGGATAAGGACTTAAAGTTCTAATTACTAAGACAGTGCCTAGCGAGTTGAGTCCCTACATATGCACTAAAATTATAAGGTAACAATCATATAGTAGATATTTATTTTTATATGTGGAACAAATAGTTATGAAAAAATTCAATGGCTCAAATTTTTATACGCAAGAGGTGAAGGTGCAAATGAATCTGATGCATAAGAACCTTTGGAGCTTAGTAAAAGGACTATAACCATCACCCCAAGATCCAAAAAAATTAGTTGAATGACAGAAAAGGGAAGAGACAACTAAGCCTATTATAGGACTATCTTTGTGAGATTCACAACTTCACCTTATAGACTTAAGAAAGTCCTCTTCACAAATATGGGAACACTTCAGAAAAATATTTGGGTAAAAGGCTGTGAATGCAAAATTATCTTTGAAATTATAGTTATTCAAACTCAAAATGCATAATGGGGTATCATTGTCTATAAACATAAATGATCTAAAATCACTCATATGGTAGCTGGAGGAAATTGAGGTAAAAATAGAAGAAGAAGTTACCAGGGATATTTTGTTAAATAACTTATCTTCAAATTATGATAATGTTATTTTCACCTTAAGTCAATTTTCCTCTAGATCATTAGATGAAATGATTGCAACAATGTTAGTAGAATAGAAGAGGATGAAATTAGGTAACATAGAGGACAACTCACATGATGAGATGACACTATTCTCAAATGGAAAAGAAAATAAAAACAAGAACTCAGTAGAATGTTTTTATTGTCGAAATAATGGGCATACAACATTCAATTGTAAAACTTGTGCCACAGTTCTCTTAAATGGAAAATTAAAGGAATCACCCAACATAGCTACCATTAAAGACTTGCCAGAGGCCAACCTTGGGGACTTCTTAGATTGTGTCAATGATAATGAATTTAATACAGAGCCTCTCCTGATTTTCTAAAACATCTATAAGTTATCGTATTAGTTATTTTTTATCAATGTGTGTATGTGTGTGTGAAGAAAGGTGAGTTGCATAATTGAGTGTTGGATAAGCTAGTACTTAGACAGGTTACCTATATAACTGGAAGTGTGTATTTCAGTGCACACTACTTCAGTGCACATTACTAGGATGGAAACTTGTCCATAGAGATATTCAATATCTGGGCTATTCTTCGCTCTGGTAAAGAAATGTCAATTATGAAAAGTTCATCAATGTTGGTCAGAGGCAAGTATGCTTCAAATGGAGATCAGGTGGTAGATCGTGTGGTAGTGAAATATGAGCAATGTCTGCATGATCCCAGAGTGAGCGTAATTACAAATGAAGACCATTTCTATGTAACGTGTGACTTACGTAATAATAAGTGTTAAGTGGGAACTTGGAAATAACGCTTACTTTAGCAGATAGTTAAAATTGGTTTGTTAAGCACTTAAGTTGTTGAGATAACCAATCTCTTAATTTAGAAACTGTTAGATCTCATAAGCACTATATATACTTAATATAATTATATGATTAAGAAAACACACATACATTTATTTATTATTAAGAGAAATAATAAATAAATAAAATTCAATAATTTCACTATGTATATAAAAACAATTAATTAAAACAACATTGACAATAAAACAATTATAATCTTATTTTTAAATTAATAATATCATCTCACTATTAACATCACCTATCCTCTAGATTAATGTTAATTTCAAACTTTTGTTGCTTTGGAAAAACAAAACCATCAAAATTATCCACATTATTCAATAATAATGTAAACTTTCAATCTTTATATAACTTTCAAAATGGAAACCCAATGCGATAAATGTATTATGGCATAAGACCGTATTAACTCTGATTGGATAGTGAGGTTGTTCGGGCCTTAATTGAAGCGAATATACAATAAGACGAAGGGCGTAGAGGTCTTTCAAGTTATTTGGCTAGTTGAATCCACCACGAGAACTTATGGGATGAAGCATGGAGTCTAAGAGTGTACAGCAGAATATGGAGCCAATGGAGTTTCATGAGGCACAATGAACAGTTGGTAAACAAAATAGAAATTGAAGTAATAAGACGTTGAAAAGAGGGGCGGAACCCTAAGGCAGAGAGCAAACAAAACCTGGAGACGGAACAATAAACGCGGTTTCAACCTACAAAACCGACAGTATTGTGCGACGCTTCAAGTGGTAAGTGGAATTGGCCAAAAAAACGCGATATATGTCTTTGTTTGACGCGTGGCTATAAGTGGTTTCCAAAAACCACTTATTTCACGTTTTTTTTAGCGTTAACACACGGAGGTTAAAAAAATGTGAAATTCATTTTAAGCCGTTGGATCATCGATGTTGATGCGACGACGTCTCAGCCGTCGGATGGAGAGGGGGAGTTAACTGATGGGCCCCAGCCCATCGCGTGAGTCTAAGGAGTAAGTCTCGTGTAGTTTCGTAGAGTGACCACCGTCGGATTGATTGATCGTAACGTGATGAACTATGGACCATCAGATCCATTCGGCATTGAGTCAAGGTAGTATGCTGTGGGCCCAATTCATATTTCACGCTGGCGTTGGCATTTTACGTGTAGATTCATATAACGTTTATTGATGTCGTTGGTTTATATCTAATTGTATTGGTATTAAATCAACCAAAGTTGAACTTTGAAATGAGATGTTCACATAGTTCAAACACTAAGATGAGCCTCAGAGTTAAATCATAAAGTCTGGGTAATTAATAATAAAACCGAAGGTTTGTATTATGGGATGTAATATCTATTCAGTATGGTGGCCCATTACGGGTTAAGTATGAAGTTCGATTAGTGATTCGAAGCCATGAAGTAAGAGTCGAAGTGTAATTTTTGAAATTGCTTTCAAAGGTGGTGAAATCAAACAACTTCATAAAGTGGGTTTATAAAAGAGCATCCACACGGGAATTTGAAGGCTAAAGTTTAGTATGGAAATGTTTGAATATTAATTCAACTAGGGAGTTGTAACCATGGGTTTTAACCTTAGGTTTGAAGGTGAAAAGAAAGAGAGCTCCTGCATAGAATAATGGAAATCTGGGGTTTGTATGGTTTTCATAAACCATAAGGAAATTTATTCAATATCTCAAATCTGAAATGTGAGATATAGAAGTCTCAGTATAGGGCATTTGAGATTGCCAGATTTTGAAATTGAGGACTTTTTGGATGATTAATTTCATGTTCTTGGATATCTTGTTTGTGATTTTATATTTAGATCTTGGGTAGTTAGCAAGCTTGTTAACTACCTAAGATATAAATATAAAATCACAAACAAGATATCCAAGAATGTTTCTAACTACCCAATATTTGAATATAAAATCATAAACAAGATATCCAAGAATATGATAGAAACACTCCACATTTTATTAATATGAAAACCCTTAAGGTAGGGTAACACCTTTTAATTTCCCATTTTATGGAAGGAATCCACTCTTATTCACTTTAATCTTCAAGGGGGAAACCTCTTAATGACCTAAGATCAACCACAATATTCCCCCATATATCTCATAAGGAGTTCTCTATCCTTATATATAATTATGAAGATAATTCTAATTGTAAGAACCACTTAATGACCTAGTGGAACTCTTTAATGAGGTATCATTACATTTATTGAATACTAACTACCATAGTGGGCCTAACCTAAAAATATAGTGGACATATTCCACCTTACATTGAATGACCTCCATTATTATTATTATTATACCAACATATACCAAGGTTCCATGGATAAGTGTTGAACACATTGTTGAGGTAATCTAAAGAATCAAATTCCACATAGAAGTGTGAACCATCATGTTGGTTGAAGTAATCCAATATCCACCTTAAACATGGGTTCCATATCTAAGTGTTGATGTTGACTTCTCTTGGAGGATAATTATCTTAACTTCTAGTTGAAAATGGTGTTCCAAATACCTACCTTGGTCTCGTGGATCAAAACATATAGATCATCTATAATTAAGAAGTTGGCCAAATAATACACTACAACAAGGGAATAAGAAAAGTTAAAAACTCATGGCCATGACCAATTGTTGTCACTCCTCAATGATGTTCTATATATAAGGTGGAGTAGAGTCATCACATAGGATGAAAGTAGTTGTCATCCTAAAAATGATGATTATTTAGATACCATTCACGACAAGCATCCTCGGGATCATAGAAGGCATATCATAGGCTTGATTATATTCTTCCTTAATTTCAATGTATATATGCCTAATAAGATATTTTTATTGGCATTTAGTTATCATTTCCTATTTCGTTTTGATTCCTCGAGACCAATCCTAAAGAAAGTGTTTTACAACCTTAGCACATACACGTCCATGACGGTTAGGGGATGAAACATACAACAATTTTAGCATGTGCAATACTGATTGAAATACAAAATATAATATATCAAATAGAACATATAAATATCCTCTATCCAATGGTGATGATCTAATGGAAATTGGAGGCCCATGTTAAAAGTTATGAGCTCTGCAGTCTGCGAGGTCATCACAAAAAAACTTGGAAATTGTTGATTTTAAATCAATGATATCTTTCCCTCTCAAAATTTGATTAAGATTATTTTTTATTTGAAATTGGTTGATTTATGTGAGGAATTTAGATATATAACTTTCTTCTACAAATTCATGCTAGAAAGCTACACGAATTTTGTAAATATTGCAGCCCTTGTTTTATTCCCTACAAAAAATCCAAAAGAAAGGGAAACAAATTGCCCCACTTTGAAAGAGGGAAGGAATTTGATACCACTTGTTAAGTACCAAAGATATAAATATAACTCACATGTAGGATATCTAGAAATATGATAAAACACTCCAAACTTTAATATGAAAACACCTTACAATTGATGTTTTTATGCAAGGAATCCACTCCTATTCACTTGCCTCTTTGAAGGGACAACCTCCTAATGAGCTAAGCTCGATTAGGATAGTCTTCCACACATCTCATAAAGAGTTCCCAATTCTTACTTAATTTTCAGGAGAATTATAATCATAACAAATCCTTAACTACCTAGTGAACCTTTTTAAATGATGTCCCATTACATTTATCAAAAAATAACTATGATAGAAGATATTATTTATATAATATAGTGGATGTCCACCTTACATTTAATAGCCTCCATTATTATCATTCTACTATTATCCCCCTCAGGTACCTCCCTAGGTACCTAATATTACCCCACTAGATACAATACACTTTGCCCCTCTATAGGTTCTTGGCTGTGATAAAGAAAGAGCACAAGTTGGGTGTCATTATTCGGAAGACTCTTTCTTAGTAGAGTAGAATGGAAAAGGGTGTGAGGCATGCCAGAGGAGGAAAGAAGCAAAAAAATAATGGATGGCTACATAGAGCCCCCTCCTCCAATCATCCTACTTAACCCTCGTAAGTTGTAGGAGAACCCTAGGAGGCAAACAAACATTACTACAACTAGTGTTCAATTGAGGTTCAAAGACAAATGGAGGAGATGGATAAGTGAGTCGAGGAAAAGCAATAGAAGTTAACAAAGGACCAGATCCCTGAAGAGGTAAAGCATTGGGTCTCTAACCTAGTCCATTCATACATGTGGGAAACAAATTATTTTAAGATTGTTGAGACTTATTGATTTATTAAGAACATAGTGGCTCAATTCCTACACAGACAACTATGATTTTTTAGGGAAAGTTTGAAACAATATATAAAGGGGTCTTTGGCATTGGTTTCTCAATAACACATGCAACAGAGAGAGACACGTCCTAGCTACATATTGATGAGGCATTAGGCTTCCCATCCAACCCTATCATCCTTGAGGACGAGGACTATCCCCCAAGTTCAAAGCTCGAACAAAGTGAGATTGCAAAGGAATTAGGGGATGGGTAGGCAAAGGAGTAGCAACCACCACCCCTTGTATAATAGTCTAGTTTAGGTTTGTTATTTATTTGTTTACTATGTTTATCTAGGAATGTGGATAGATACAAGTTATTAAGTTTTGTTTTGCAAAATGTGGATAGATACAAGTTGTAAGTTTCATTTTGCAAATCATGTGTATACCTTCGTTTTGACGATCTATACTTAATGATGAATAAATTGATACATTAAATTAAGGGTTACCTAGTTCCATAGAGACACTCACCCACCACCAACATATTGTTTGTATTTTTTATTTTATTTATAATATGAAATATAATATTTTAACTCTAAAAAATACACATATATTTGACTTTTTCTTTTTTTAATAAAAATTTCAATATCTAGACTATCTTTATAAAATATGTTAACATTAAAAAATAATAAATAATAAATTCAATTTTTTTTTTAATTTTTTTTTACAGAAACGGTTATGAGATATATTAACTGCTGGGTCTAAATGCCAGATTTCGGGTTACAATGAGAGGGAGAAGGGCCTAGGAAGTTTCAATAGCCAGAAGTGCTATGAGACTTGTGGACAGCTTCCGGCTCTTTTTGACTACAGTTATGCACTCGATTTTTGTGATTTCCCCTAACTTAAAAATACAAACAAACTGATTCAATAGCAAGCAGTAAAACATTTAAGCTGGCAGATTATGGAATTGGATCCCATGTTTCGTCCTCGTCTCGAATTATTGCTCCAGCAGAGATGAGGACAGCTTTATTTGCTTCAAGGTCTGCTTCTTTGTTGTTGTCTCTCAACACATGATAGTAGCTCAAATTTTTAAACAATTTCCCCAAAATTATGATCCTAGATATCAGCCTTGCCAATCTAAGATCCTGGGGGGAGGAGTTTGTCACCATAATTTTGATTATCACTTGGGAATCCCCAAAAACATTAACCTCCTTGATATCTAGATTCAAGAGCGATTTAAGGCCTTGAAGGAGGGCCAATGCCTCTGCTTGAATGCTGGAGTTGATCCCCAAACCCCATGCAAAGCTGTGGATCAAAACACCTTCAGTATTTTTTACAATACCTCCTGCTCCAGCCCTTCCTGGGTTACCCTTTGATGCCCCATCAAAGAAGAAAGAGTGCACCTGTTTCTTGGAGATCCATTCTTGAAACTCAGCATTGTTCTTCCCCCTTATTTGCCAATCTTCAATGGGGGGAATGTTGCTGGTGGCTTGAAGAAAATGCAGGTTTAGGGAGGTACCCCAGACTGAATCTAATTGAGTGAGATTTGAGGCATATTTTTGATTATCCAAACTCTCCTTTAACTGGAATTTTATCTTGGCCGCCACCACCTTGACATCATGCTTGGTATCTCTAAAGATTCTGCTGTTTCGCTCAAGCCGATCTTCCAGCAGCAGATTTTGGGGAGGGCAGACCACGCCTTTTTTATCACTTTATTTTTGGGTGGAGGACCGGGGTAACTGTTCTGCCAATTTGCAAAAAGATTAGGAATAAAGGAGGGAAGGACAAAATTGGGGTTCCAGTAATCCATCAGCTCGCTCCAAACCTGCACAGTGAATTTACAATTCAAGATCAAGTGTGTGGCACATTCCACATTTTCTCTGCACAATGAGCACCTGGACGGACCATGGAAACCTCGTTTCTGCAGTTTGTCATCTATAAGAATTTTCTTGTGGCAAAGAAGCCAACAGAACATGTCGATTTTAGGCAGAGAGTGTAGACGCCAAATCGCAGTCCAAGGGGCAGGGTCTGGGGGGACGTGAGGCCTCAAGGTGAGCTTTGCGTAGCCTTGGGCTATCGTGTAACCTGCAGCCAGTGAACCCCAGCCACGCGAATCTCTTCTGCGCAGATGAATGGGGGAAATACCGTTCAACATGGAGTAAAGACAGTTGCAATCCTGAAGGAGCTCCAGAGGCACGTCAAAGAAATTCCAGCTTGCCCAATGCGTCCCATCCCACGTGGAGATATCCCACAGCGTAGTTTTCCCAGCAGAAGTCAACCAGCAACGAATCGCGTTCAAAGAGGAACAGTCACCAATTGGATCACGACCCAGAATACGATCTATCCAGATATTTATCTTCTTACCATTTCCAGGAATCCAATAGGCGTTGAAGCTGATCAAGGGGGCAGCTTTGGAGCAGAGTCTAGCAAAGGGAGAGACGCCTTGGGGGAGAGGACCATCTAGGCATCTGAGTCTCTTGCCTTTAAAATATTTCTTCCAGAGTGCTAATTGGGCCTAGCAAGGCTTGGGCGCAATGATTCTCCAGAGCAGCTTGGCTCCCATGGCTATGTTCTGAAGAGAGAGATTCTTGAAGTTTAGCCCCCCCTCCCTCAGCGGTTTGGAAACAGTCTCCCAGTTAACCAGTGGGAATTTCCTCTCATTATGTTTGCCCCCCTTCCAAAAGAAGTTTCGAATATGCTGTTCCATTTTCTAAAGGATGCCAATTGGGGCCAAAAGAACAGAGAACTGAAATAGGGGAAGACTGCAAAGGACAGCTTTGATGAGGACAGACTTGCCCGCAATATTGAGCCAGGTGAGCCCCCAAGCCTGGAGCTTATTTTTGAATTTTTCCACTTGGGGGAGCCAATCCTTACTATAGGCCCTCTTGAGGAAGATAGGAAGCCCAAGGTATTTGAAAGAAGTCCAAGTTGGAGAGGCTGCAAAGCCAAAACACCTTGCGATGGAACTGAGCAAGCTGGGAGGAGTATTCCAACTGTAAATATGGCATTTTCCCTTGTTGAGGCTACTTCCCGACACCATACAATATTCATCTATAGATTCTTTAAAGCTGTTGGCTGAATGTAGTGTTGCAGCCCCCAGCAGCAAAGTATCATCGGCGAAGAGGGCGTGGTTGATTCTTTTAAATCCTCTGGCAATGCAAAGCCCTGTGATCTCCTGCTCTTGCATTTTCTTGTTTAGATAGAAACTGATAACGGAGGCCTGGAGGACAAACAGAAGGGGAGAAAGAGGGTAGCCCTGTCTTAGTCCTCTTGAGGCTTTGAAGAATTCCGCTACTCTGCCATTAACAAGGGGAGCAATCCAAGGCTCTGAGATACAGGCCCGAATCCAGTTTATAAAGTTCTCCCCAAATCCAAATTTTTTCAGAACATTCAAAAGGAAACAATGCCTGACTCGATCGAAGGCATTGGCTAAGTCCAGTTTGACAACCATACCTCTTTCCTTATGCTGCTGGCTTGAGAGAATTGCCTCTTGAACCAAAATGAAATTGTCCACTAGCTGTCTACCGTGAATAAATCCCCCTTGATTTTCAGGAATGATTGTGGGGAGAAGATATTTCAGCCTGTTTGCTATTACTTTGGTGATCAAATTATAACCAATATTACAGAGAGAGATGGGGCGAAATCTGTTGAAGGAATTGGCGCCTTTCTCCTTGGGGATGAGAGCAAGGAACGCAGAGTTTGTGCTACCTCCTAATTTCTGACAGTCTTGGGATTTTTGAACCATTTTGTAGAGATCTTTTTCCACAATGTGCCAATAGGATTGCAGAAATCTGGCGGTGAATCCATCCGGTCCTGGTGCTTTGTCAGGATCCATGGCAAAGAGAGCATTCTTGACCTCAGCCTTGGTGACTTTAGCTTCGAGAAGATGGTTCATCTCAGCAGAGATTGAAGGGGGGACCCAGTCCAGAAGATCAGAATTTTGAATCAGATTCGCATCCTCACTGTACAACTTCTGGAAGTGAAGAAAAGCTGCTCGTTTAATGCTTGCAAAATCTTTATGATTGAATAAATTCAAATTTATTAATTATTATGATGATTGACAATTGAAACACCTTTCATTTAAGAAAAAAGAAAAATAAAATAAATATAATAAAATTTTCCCACATCAAATAACACCAAGTTTTTTAATGTTATTATGATCGATAAGAATTAGAATATTAAAAGTAAATGTCCCCTTTCATAATTTAGTGTGATAGGTGAAAAACAATTTGATTCACAGGTTTATATTTTGTTCAATAACGTGTTATCAAAATATTCATTAAATCAAAAATATTATAATTTATCATCACTCTTAAAGAACGATCTGAATTGACCGCTGCAAAAAACTCTGCTGCATGCTTGCATCGAACAGAATAGAGACTGCGTGCAAGCAGCCATGGCTTCGGGTGGGGGTGCTGAGGCCACTCCCCCCATGCCAGATCTCATGGCATTCAAAAAATTAACTGCAGGAGAAAACAAAAGAACGTTGACAGAGATGCAGCAGAAGTTTGTAAAAAAACTAGATTGCATGCCTTCAGTCGAGCTGCCAATCGAAGAAACCTATAGATCTTCTCTCACTATTGCAGACATTAGGCTTATTGGTCAATTCACAGGCCTCTGGCCCTCCCCTAAAGTAGTAGAAGAATGGGTTCAGAGGAACTGGTCTTTTCTAATCTCCGAAGGGATCAAAAGCCATTTCATTGGGAAAGGCTTCTTCGTCTTTGTATTTGAAAGTACAGAAGACAGAAATCTCATTTTCAAGAATGGACCATACTTCATGGGGCCTCAAGGGTTGTATCTAAACAAATGGACCCCTGATTTCGACCCAGCTCAGGATGTGTCGTCGGCCATTCCAGTTTGGGTCCGCCTCCCTCATCTTCCGTTGCATTGTTGGAATCAAAAATCACTGCAAACCATAGGCAACTCGTTGGGAAAATACATAGATCAAGCAGTGAGGAAAGATTAGTATTCCTGCGCATAGATCTGCGTGGAGGTAGATCTGGAATTAGGGCTTCCTGAAGCAATAAAATTAACTGTCGCAAACTGGACGCACATCCAGGAGCTAGACTATGAGCAGTTACCATCAAATGCTGGTACTGCCATGGCTACGACCACTTTGCAAGATATTGGAAGAAAAAGACCACATAGGAACAGGAAAACGCAAAATCGGATCAATGGATAAAAGTGCAGAAAGTAGGATCAACAAAAAATCGAGGCAAGGGAAATGCAAAAGAAAACAAAGCTCCACCAGATTCCCAGGCTCCTGGATATGGGACCTCCAATCCCACATCAATAGCAAGCATAGAGATCATAGATCCTAACAAGGAAGTAGAAACAGAAGGGCCGAACAATGATAGCAGGGAACAAGATCAGACCTCCCCCAGTGGTAAGAGAAAAGAGGTACAAGGGCAGCAAGCAGCAACCCCAGAAATTACCCCTTCCCCCACATACGCAGATATAACCAGGAAGAAAGTCATAGATCCACTCATCTCCTCAGAGTAAGAGATCTTGGAGAGGCCTGCTAAAAGAACAGAAAGGAAGTCGCGCAGAGAAGCAATGGAGGAAGAGGCAGAGAGAAAAAAAAATCAAGGAAGCTAGGCCACAATAGAAATGTCAATTGGAAGAAGCACAAGAAAAAGGCCTCCAAAAGGAGGAGTAAGCACCACTCCCAATAGTAAGTAATGAGAATCGTCTCTTGGAATTGCAGAGGATTGGGGAACCCGTCAAAAGTCGAAGCAGTTAAAGATCTTATGAAAATGGAACCATCAGAGATCCTATTGCTCCAAGAGACAAAAATCGAAGGGGATACCCTTCTAGAAATCAGCAAAAAGAAATGGAAAAAGAATTCAGGGAAAACAGTAAGCACAAGGGGTTCCACAGGTGGAATAAATACCCTATGGAAGGAGGACCAATTCAAGCTAGTCAACACACACAATACTCAGCACTGGATCTTCACTGAGCTGAAGCACATAGCAAGTAAGTTAAATATTGCCCTATTCAATCTTTATGTTTCGGTAACCTGTGCAGAAAAAAATAAAAAAAATAAAAAAAATAAAAATAAAAAATAAAAAAAATTGTTGGCAATCTTTAAATGAATTTTTGGATCTCCACACACCAAACAACATAATCATAGCCAGAGATCTCAACATAGTGATGAAAGGAAAATAAAAAAGAGGTGGCAGAAGTAGCAGGGACCAAATGCTACACGTGGTAGAATGCATAATACTACAATGGGAGTTACTGGATATCAAACCAAAGAAAGGGCTATATACTTCGACAAATAACAGGACAGGAGCAGACCAGATCTCAACAAGACTTGACAGATTCCTAGTACAAAGCACCTTACTGCTGGAAGGTAGGATCATCTCCTCAGATATTCTCCCAAAACTCACCGATGATCATAAACCCATCCTTCTCTCGCTAGAGGAGGAAGAAAATTTGGGCCCAATCCCATTCAGATTCAACCCACTTTGGAGAGAAAGAAGTGGATTCCTAGAGACAGTCCAGAAAGCTTGGTCATCCTCAGTCATAGGCTCTCCTAGCTATGTATGGGAACAAAGGTTAAAGCAAACCAAGAAGGCTTTGAAAGAATGGAGCAAGATTCCCACATGCATCCCTAGTAGTCAAAGAAAGGAGGCAGTGCAACAATTGAGAAATCTGCAAAGAAAAATGGACTCTATAGACTTAACAGCAGCAGAACTTGACAAAGAGCAGGCTGCCCAATGTAACACCTTCCGCTCCTTTAGGATAGAAGAAGACTACTAGAGATTAAAGTCCCGCAGTCTATGGTTGGAATCTAGGGATATGAACACCTCTTATTTCCATCGGCAATGTAGAGCTCACCTTTCCCAAAACCACATCTCTGAAATTTAAACCTCTGATGGGACGCTTTGCAAGGGGATAGATCAAATTAAAGTGGCTGCAGTTTCGCACTTCCAAAATCTATACAGCAAAGGGAATGAAGGCAACAAAGAAGAAAATGAACAGTTCCCTAACAACATGCCATCCTTGGTAACTAAGGAGGATAATGCAGCTCTTCTGAAGCAGGTCACCGAGGAAGAAATTAGAAAAATAATCTGGGCCATGGAACCTGACAAAGTGCCTGGTCTAGATGGATTCTCAATCCACTTCTATAGAATATGCTGGGATATTATAAAATCAGATTTATTCAGAATGATCAGAGGTTTTTTGCAGAAAGCAAAGATGGGAGGCAGCATAAACTCAACCTTCCTAGCACTAATACCGAAAGAAACCAACCCTGAAACTTTCGAAAGGTTTAGGCCTATTTCTTTATGTAATGCATCATGCAAGATAATAGCAAAGATTATCGCTAACAGAATGAAGCCCTTGCTAGGCAATCTCATCTCCCCCTCTCGAGGGGGTTTTGTCAAAGGAATACACATTTTGGACAATGTCATCCAAGTTCAGGAAACTATGCATTCCAACAACTTAAGAAAAGAGAAGGGAATGATGGTCAAGTTGGATATGGCCAATGCATTCGATAGAGTAAACTTGTCATTCCTTTATAAATTTCTTCGGACTTTTGGTTTCTCGCAAGAGTTTGTAGAATTGATAAAAGCATGCACCAGTAGGCCTTGGATAGCGCCAATGGTAAATGGGAGGCCAACCAGCTTTTTTCAAGCCTTGAGAGGTCTAAGGCAAGGATGCCCCCTCTCTCCCTTTCTGTATATACCACTAGCGGATACATTGAGCAGAAAGCTTGAGCTGGACAAAGCAAATGGAAAAGCTCCTGGATTGTGTATAAGGAAAGAGTTGGAGCCTATCAATCACGCTCTTTTCACCAATGATTCACTCATGCTGGGTGGGGCCTCTTGCAGAATAGCCTCCGCTTACAAGTCCTCCCTACAAGCATATTGCAAAGTCTCAGGGGCCTTGATAAATGAATTAAAAAGCGCAGTCTATAGTTGGAATGTTGAAGAAACAGAAATTCAGAAAGTAGCCTGCATATTGGGGTTTAAAGGACATTCAAAATGGGATAAAATTGACTATCTTGGGCTGCCACTTACCCTGGGCATAAACAGGTGTGCACTGTGGGAAGGAGTTCTGAGAAAAATTATGTCAAAAATTGAATTCCGGGGTGGGCAGTGACTCACACACAGAGGCAAATTCATACTGATAAAAACTGTGCTCTCCTCACTCCCAATATACCAGGCCTCGTTCTTACTGGCCCCAAAATCAATCACTGGACAGTTAAACAAACTCTTGAGAGATTTCTTATGGCATGGAGGCAAGGGAAATCAATGAAAACTTCACTTGGTTAAGTGGGACACAGTAAAACAATCACTTAGAGAGGGAGGGCTGCAAATCAGAGACCCTGAGCAAGTGAACATAGCTCTTGGCTGCAAGATACTCTGGCACATGTTCATCGATCCTAATCATCTAGCCTTTAGAACACTAAGATTTAAGTATATGCAGGGAGCGTCGCTAAGACATCTGGAAAACGCAGTCAGAAAACGTGGAACCCAGTTGTGGGAGTTGTGTAAAAGGAGCATACCAGTCTTCATCAAACACCTTTATCGTATTCCTGGGAGCGGTAAAAAGGTAAATCTCTAGAAGGACGGGATTATGGGGAATGATCCACTTGAAAACAACACAGAGTTCTCTAAACTGCGCTATCTGTTAAAAGAAAGAGGAATAAAGAGACTCTCAGAAATTTCTGAATGGGATGAACAAGGCAACTGGCAGGCTTGGAGCCTCAACAATATACCGAATCACCTAAGTCAACAAACAGTCAGCCTTAAAGACGATTTGAAAGACGTAGCCCCTATGCATCAGAATGTCGAGGATACATGGGGATGGGGGCCTTCAGGCAATTACACCCCCATTAAGGGATTCGAAGCCCAGCAAACTCAGCGTGAGGGCGCACAATCTTCAGATTACTCGATGCAAGTGTGGGATGCGATGGCGCTCCAAAATATAAATTTATTTTTCTGGACAGTCATGCATAAATTTTTTTGACACGAGACAATCTCATGAAGAGGAACTTTGCAAGGCCGCACAGATGCGCTCTATGCAAACAGCATGCTGAAACAATTGATCACTTGTTTGTAGAATTCTCTTTCGCAGCCAAGGTATGGGAACTCACTCTCCATGGACTGAACAATGCAACTCCATAAAATTTGACAGTAGTTGATCTCTTCACGACATGTAAAGAACATTATCCTTCGAACATCAACAACAATTCTTTATGGGCTAGGGTATGGATCACCATCCCAAAGTATGTGTGCTGGAAATTGTGGTTAGCTAGGAATGAACAGATATTTAATGATGTATATTGGACTCCGACCACAGTGGCAGCCAAAGCTAAAGGCTTACTTCTTGAAACCTTGAGCAATCAGCCTCTAAAAGATGAATCCACGCTACTGCCGGTAGAAAAGAAATGGCTTGGGACTTATGTTTTTCGAAACAGAAATCAAAGTGCTGTAAGACCTCTTCAAAATCCAGAATGGAGACTAAGAGAAAAAGATGAAGAATTTCAGAGCTGGTGGTGAAAGCAAGGAATAACGACGATATTATTTGACGGAGCATCTAAAGGTAACCCCGGTATAGCAGGTGCTAGAGGTCTCATCCTCTCTCAGGATGGATTTTCCAAAGAGACCTACAGCTGGGGCTTAGGACAACAAACCAACAATCAAGCTGAAATCCTGAGTTTGCTAAAAGCCTGTCAAATTTCCAAAGAAAGAGGAATCAGAGAAATCCAAGAATTCAGAGACTCTGAAATGTTGATAAAAAAAATCCATATGAAAAATAAGTTCAATGACGTTGTCCTAAACAAGAGCCTCCAAAGGCTTCAGAACATAATCCAAGAGTTTACCGCCTTCAATGGCTACCATATTCTTAGAGAATCGAACAAGGAAGCTGACAAATATGCCAATCAAGGCTGCACACTAGCTCAGGGAGAAATCAGTATAAACAATGAAGCTCCAGTTCAAACATGTATCCCATGACAAGAGCTAGAGAATGTAATAGAAATAGTAAGAAGAAATGTAATGAAGGCTGCTCTGGCTCCAACCCATCCTGATCTCATCTATAAATAAAAAACACTACCCGTTTCAGTTTATATATATATATTCATTAAATCCAATCATTCTATAATAAAACAAAGTTTATCATCTTTATAATATTTTAAAGAATAAATAAAAATAAAAAAATTGATTAGAGTCAATGATACACAAAATTTTATGTTGAACATACATTCGCATTGCAAATACCGGACCCGAAACCGATATGAGGCGGATTGCAAATTTTTTCGGATCACACTATGGGCCCGTACCCAAAACCATTTGGCGGACCCGATGAGCTTTTATAGGGTGGATTTGATAAATCATCATGTGCACAAATGCTTACGTCACAAGCTCAAGAATTGTAACGTGAAATTTGGCATTGCATTTTGGTTTGGAGTTTTTAAAGTCCGGCGGAGGTCCGTTCGTTAAAGTTTTGTTTTAATGTTTTATTAACATTTTTACGTTATAACATTTTTCATGTTTCATTGCGCGATGGAGCATTTTGTTATAGTTTGTTATTGTTTTGATTTCGCGCAAACAAAAGGTTTTGAACTTTTAACATATATCAATATGCCATGTGCGCTATTGATTAGGTGGGCCCGAAAGGGCGATGTTTAAGTTTTAGTTTTTTATATAGTTTTTGTTTTATGTTAGTGCTGTGTCACAAAAAGAAAAGGCCCGAAGGCTATGTAATGAGAAAAAGGGTGTTGGTTTTATAATACACATCAGAGTAAAAGATAGGTTGTTGTTTTTAACATACATAGCAGTGTAATATAAAAAGAACACAAACAATGTGTATTGTAAGTTTTTAGAATTACACAGTAGTGTTTTATTTTGAGTGTGAGACAGAGTGTTTTAGTTTTTAGCACTGCGTTTGCAGCAGTCTAAAATTTTGTAAATCCCTCAAACAGATGAAGTGTTTTGTAATAGTTTTTCACAGTTAATGAAATTGTTATAGTGTGCAAACTCTGTCTATCTCTGAAGCAAATTTGTTTTAATTTCTCTGTGTTTAGAGGAGAGTATTATTCTCTTTGTTTTGTTCTGGAATTCTCAGAAATTCCAACAGTCACACTCAGATTAATTGACATAGTTGAAACCATGATATTTGTAGCATCAAAATCTGGAGACCATGGGGTGATGTAGATCTCATAGCTACAAAATTGACATATCATATTTATGTTATATTGTTGAGTTTTCAATTTTATATATAAATTATTTGGAAAAATACATCATTACATTATTTTCTCGATTAAATACTTATTTATTAATGTAATAATTTTTAATAATCATAATTTTTTTGGTTTGAGGACAAATATTTAATCTTTGCATCTCATTATTTACACAATACTTCATAGCAAGCTCTTTACCAATTAAACTACTCCATAAACTAATAATCATAATAAATATAAAAAAATTATTTTAAAAAACACTCTTTATTAGCAAGGTAAATAAAATGCAATTCCATCCCTACTAAATAATGATTAGATTTTGACCTATTAGAAAGGCAATTTTATACAAAACAAAATTGGGGATTGTGGGTTTACCCAACATCAATACATAGTGGCTCCAATAGGGCAGCACCTGCTCACCTATTCATGAAGCTAATCTGCATGCAGAAAGCTACAAAGGCTCAATCTAACCAGACAAACAGTGACTTCCTACCACACTAGACTATTTGAGTTGTTCCACTGTATTCATTCAGGAATTTGGTCTCCATATCAAAAATTTTCTTATCAATGCCTGAAATATGATGAGCGCAGTGTTTCCAGAACAGATTGTAGTTGTTGCTTAAAAGTCACATGGAAATTTGTGGCTAATTAGTCACATAGCCATCCTAGTTAGTCTGCCTCTTAGTCATAATGGTTAATAGAATGCAGTGTCAAAATAATATTAGATATTTAATAGTGATTTTATATGTAATGGATAAAACCTAAAGAGGTATGTTGGTGGCCCCTTTGTCTTTTACACAATCCATGAACATGAACATGAATATGGATTTCTACAACTCAATGGATTTGCAGCAGCAGCAGAAACTAAAACATCCACAACAATAGCAATTTGCAGATAGACAATGGTGCAGTGGGTGTTGTCTTTATTTCGAGATGAAGACTGACCAAATTTGCGTATGGATCCAATGTATTAGTTGAAGATTAAATTACTGCTATTTCTCATGTTGTATATATATGAATAAAGAAAGCGATGTTCTGCATTAACATTCTCCACAATCCAATCTCTGGAAGTAAATGATTGAAGGTTGGAGATAAACTTGTCAGCTCAATCTCTTTACGTATTTCATCAGATAATGGAGTTAAAATTGTGCCAAACAAGCATTTGAATTCCCAAACCACTTTTATATCTTCAATTAATCTTCTCCACTATCTAATGTTTCATTCTCCTCAAACACATTTGACCAAAGGATGGAGATAAAAATGTTGCAGTGAAATTTGAAATCACAAAATAGTTCGAGGCATTTGCAGAAAACACACCAATTCTGCTACTGAATGAAAATGTGCCTATGTATTACAGTATTATCAAGAAAATTTATTGTTTTCCAACATAACATTTAAAAGTAAACAACAAATATCCATTAACTGCATCATCGAATTCCTGATGTTCTCTTTTCATTTATATAGAAAAAATGAAGTACATGTACACACTTGCAGCTTATCAGAAGCTGGAATAATTTTAAGGTATCCTAACCCTAGCTAGGGAAACCAATATAACCCTAACAACAAAGTGCTCCACACTAGGAATCACATGTAACCAAAGCTGGCCACTCCACCATGAATCAATATGTCAGACAATAAACAAAAAGATGCAGTTTCTATCACAACTTTTTTCTAAAGCCAATTTCTGTGTTGTCTGCAAGTTCTGTGATGTCAGTGACCCAATCATCTTCGGATAGAGGGGGACCCATTGAAGAAGTTGTTGTGTCTATAACATGACAATGAATTTTTCATCAGAGAAGATAATAAGATGACAAGTAATAAATGCATCAGAATACAAAGAAGATCAATTAAAAGTGTCGTCCTAAGCACCTTGACTCATCTAATAAAAATAGTTATAGTGTGTCTATGAACATCCTTCATTTGAAATCACATTAATTGGACGCTCCAACCCTGCAAACATTCCAACACTACATTAACAACATGAACAACAACCAGTGCTAATCGTTAGGAGCGAAGACAATGCAAACAAACATGGAAATTCACCAATTTCCGTGATGTCAGTGGCCCAATCTTGTTCTGGTCGAGGGGGGCCCAATGAAGAACCAACTGTGTTTGTAAGATGACAACACAATTTCCATCAGAGAAAAAAATAACATGTCAAATAATAGATGCATCAGAATACATAGTAGATCAATCAGCAAACTCGTCAAATGTACCTTGAATCATGTGATCAAAAGGTTGATTGTTGGTCTGTGTACATCCTTCATCTGTAATCACATTGATCGGATGTTGCAGCTCTGCAAAAGTTACAACACTACATTAAGCTAAAATAAATAGCAAAGATCAAAGACATTGCAACAAACTTGAAAAATCGACAAAGCGATCTAAACATAGCAACAAATTTGGAAGATCACGAATTTGATCTAAACATACTGATATTGTCTCCCTATAGAACTTACTTGGAATAGTAGAGGAAGCATTATTGGAGGGAGGACGACCACGCTTGCTGAGGTGTGGAAACTGAAATGGTTCATCTTCGGATGCATAGACATTCAAATCAATATTCAAGGTGACCTTCCTTTTCCTTTTATTTTATTTTTTTTGGACTAAGGAAACTCTTCTTCCTCTTCAAGGATGACTCATAAGCACCCAAACCAGCTGTGAAGTCATGATCTATAATATTAAGATTATTAGCATCATCCACAAATTTTTTAGCCAGATCAATCAACTGTTTTGTCTTGCTCACAGTGGAAGGAGGACTATTTCTAATAAGGTCTAGATAACCAAACAACTCCTCTCTCAACACAACAAGTTCTTCAACATTGTCATCTTCAATATTGGTTGGGATAGTATCTGCAGGATGGTTTGATGCCTATGTACTTATCTCAAAAGGGAAATTCAACTGATTGGGTGTGGTATGAAGATCCAATAAAGGGTCTAAATCCATCAAGGAGGAATGAAATCAATCTACCTTTATAGCATGCTTGCAAATGTTCCCCCGAATAGACCATGGACAATCGCAAGTGATGAAATTTCTGCGATGAAAAATGATAAGATATTCCTTATCGACTTTGCTTTGATTCCTTACCTAATAAGCATGAGATATGCTCTCATGAGGCCTACAATCACTATCTGGAATTCTTCTAGCCTTTTCCATTGATGATTCAAGTTGCATCTCTTTCTTGTGGTTGTTATAATATATTTCTTTTTTCAAAATTGCCTTGAATTGATAACATGGCTCAACATTTTTTAGGAGAGTGTAGAATAGCCAATCCATTCTATGAGAACATTTCTTTCGCTTATCACATAGAAATGTTGACTTCAGGTAACCGTGGTATGATTCCACAGCATTATTTGTCTCCTGGTTTGCGTGAGGAAAATCTCTGCAGCCTTTAACCCACATGCCTACATGGAAAGACTCAATTAGTAAATATAAGTTGTCCAACATAAATGACAAACATACAACACAGAAGGAATATTATGCAAACTTACGAATCTTGTCACCGACAATCCATGTCTTGTAGAAATAGTCCAAAAACTTCTACTCAGTTGCATATTTGATGAAAAAAGCATTGATTGCATCATCCAATTCATCAGTACAACAATATTTCATGATATGGCCAAGTTCATTAAACATTTATTTTTCTTTCTCTGAGTTGCTAACCAATCGATTAAAATTCTTGAGCCATGCCCTCCTTACGTACCAAATACACAAAATCACTTCACATTTTGTGATTCTCCTGCAACATTTAATTCATTTTTAGAAATTCTTAAAATGAATGCAATTTGAAATGTCAAATAAGAATATTGATGTTACCTCAAAGCAATAATTTCAGCCATAGCATCATCAACCATGAAGGCGTTGACCCTCCAATTGGGACGAGTCCGAAAACACCTAAGCATGAGGCTCTCCAGCCATACTTGTATATCTTGTGATGTATTACGTGACATCACCACCCAGGCAACTGGTACCCCGCTTTGTTGCTCATCAAAGACCGCAAGCGTGTACAACTGATACTATCATTTTAAATGAAATGAAGTTAATTTTAACATAAATGATTTTATTGAAGAAATCATTGGAAAAAACTCACCCCATATTTGTTTGTACTGAATGTTGAGTCCATGGCTATCAAACTATTGTGGGATAGCTTGACCATAGTTTCCAACATCCATTTTGTTTGTATTCCAGCTATAAAAGAGATGTCCGCGCCATTGGGCTTTTGGTAGAAGAAGAAATCATCCTGGTTTCTTTGATACCAAAGATTCACACTCATTTCATCTTTGCTATGCAACTGATAACTTTCTTTCATTAGACGATTATAAATGTTTACAACGTCTTTTTTGCGTAAGAAGAAATTCCTGTCTCTGGATGTAGCATCTATGTCAAGATATTTCTTTATATGTATTTTACAAATAGTCAATTGGAAGTTCAAGAAAATAACAACTTTCTAAATAAGAAATCATGTCCTTCGAAAGTCTTGGCTTTCTTTCAGTAACATCATCACTTAAAGTGTTGTCTTTACCATGACAAGGCCATCCTTGCCCATCTTCGTGATCATACTGATTGTATGTTATTACTGCTGTGTTGGGATCTTGAACCATAATCTTTACAATGAAATGGCATTGACATCCCCTCTTTTTGGAAAATTCCTTCCTTCCTTTGCTTTTCCATTCTTCTCTCTTGTCAGCTAGACCATATGAGCAATGATAACTACAAAATAAATTACAGGAATGTCACCAAATTTGGTAAATATAAAGCATATTTAATATCAACATCTAAACAATGTAGTTTTAAAATACTTACAGCTCATACTATAAGGCTCTTGCGCTCGGGGGTTTGCTTTGTTTACGCAGGAAGGAACATGGAGCATCTGGATTCGATTCCTCTCTTTTTTAAAAATCATCAACTCTTTCTTTGGAAATTTTTGCAATACGGTCAATATTCATGTTTTCTTTGTAGATTTTAGCCCAAACTAAATCTTTACTAGAAAAAATGAGTTTGTCTTTTGGGTCTTACACCTTAAGAGCCATGACTGACTTCCATTTCTTTTCCATGCTGGATGATTGTCTACACAAATATGTGAAAATATATTAGGGAGCTGGAAATGATGAGAAGGTGATTTGTACATATTCAACAAGAAATATAGTAATTGCATCTCCATGAAATGATGTAGTGGAAAATGATTTCTAGTACTCCTGTAGGTGCTGGAAAATAATTTTCCAAGGTGCTGGAAAATCAATTTCTAGCACCTACAAGAGCACTAGTACTGCTGTAGGTGCTGGGAAATAAATTTCCAAGGAGCTGGAGCACTAGTACTGCTGTAGGTGTTGGAAAATCAATTTCGAAGGTGCTGGAAAATAATTTTCCAAGGTGCTGGAGCACTAGTACTGCTGTAGGTGCTGGAAAATCAATTTCCAAGGTGCTGGAGCACTAGTACTGCTGTAGGTGCTGGAGCACTAGCACTTCTATAGGTGATGGAAAATCAATTTCCAAGGTGCTGGAAAATCATTTTCCAAGGTGCTAGAGCACTATTACCGCTGTAGGTGCTGGAAAATCATTTTCCAAGGTGCTGGAAAATCATTTTACAAGGTGTTGGAGCACTAGTACTGTTGTAGGTGTTGGAAAATCAATTTCCAAGGTGCTGGAAAATCATTTTCCAAGGTGATGGAGCACTAGTACTGTTGTAAGTCTCCGAAAATCAATTTCCAAGGTGCTGGAAAATCAATTCTCTTCAGTAGTACATCTCAATTTGAAAACATTTGAAAACTCTGTCAATATAATATCATTCTCTTCCATTCATATATGACACCATCAACCTCAACTTCAAACAAATATTCTTTGTCATGTGCACAGAACACTAATTAATATCAAAATGTTTCATTTGACCTCAGTTCTTTGTCCTATCACAAATTTCAACACATTGGACGCACATCATCAATCACATGCACATATCACTCTCTATATGAAAAATGTACCCTTTCCTTTATGTGCACATATATGGTGCAGTAATCATTTAGTCAGATATGCACACTATCAAATTTACATTGAATTTTTTTTTAGTTTTGACTATGCACAATATGTCTATTATTTGTTCTCTCTACTCTTTTCTGAACATATAAATAAAAAACATTAACGAATCAAGAAAATACAATGTTATGACTCAAAAAAATATTAAACAAATAGTAAACAAGAGTCTCCACAGAGACCAACCAGAAGCAATGTTGGAACATTTGTGCAATGGAGATATGCACACCCAAGTCAATAGAACTAAGTCTCACCTATTGAATCGAATCACATCTTTCATTCTAATCACATAGTAACTAAACACACAATAGTCTACATCCACCCATTTAACAACAATGTCCAAATCGACATTAACAATGAAATTAAACATATAACAACAATGTCCACCCATTTATTAACATGATCCACTTAATAACATTCCTATATATCTCATTCATAGATTAAGAAAATATAATTACTTTTGGAATTGGTTGAAATGGGTATGCCACTATGAGAACTAGAACATTGCCCATTTCATTAACAAACCTTACCCATTTAACAAACATTACCCATTTCATTAACAACAATGTCCACCCATTTATTAACATGATCCACTTTACAACATTCCTATATATCTCATTCATAGATTAAGAAAATATAATCACTTTTGGAATTGGTTGAAATGGGTAACCCACTATGAGAACTAGAACATTACCCATTTCATTAACTAGCCTTACCCATTTCAATACCCATTTAACAAACATTACCCATTTCATTAACAGCAATGTCCACCCATTTATTAACATGATCCACTTAAAAAAATTCCTATATATCTCATTCATAGATTAAGAAAATATAATCATTTTTGGAATTGGTTAAAATGGGTAACCCACTACGAGAACTAGAACATTACCCATTTCATTACCCATATATCACAACGACTTCATATTCTCATATCTATCACCCTCAAGTGCAAAAAAATCACGAATAATCCTACAAATTTATAAGCCCTTTTCCCATTGATTATGATGGGGAAAACCATAGATCTGTTGATGGTATAAGGTTACAATCCCAAAATTGAAATTATAACAGTTCATAGGATGTGATGTGGGTCTGACCGGTTCTTGACCACCTTCATCACTTTTTCTCCACGTGGTTGGGACCGTTCCTTATGGAGGTCCACGTCAAGTGCAGATGTCTTACACCGCTCCTACGTGCTCCAAAGTGCCTTTTGTTTAACACCGCCTCAACAACTTCTATATTTGTGAATGTTTTATGCTATTTTTCCTTTTTCATTTCATAGGAAGCCCTGCATGCTGTGTTTCTAAGGACGGTGTTTGATTGTGTTTTTTAGGACATCTGTTTTACGGTGTTTGCTTTTCCTTTTGTCTGGGAAACTGCAGCAGCTCTCATAAGCAGGTAAATATTTATTCTCTAATATTTTGATCAAGAATAGTAGATTAATAGTTAATGAATAGTCTGCCTTGCAATGGCTTATGTAGATTAAGTTCAAGAATAGTTAATGATGAGTCTGCCTTGCAATGATAGATTGATCCTACAATGCAACAAAATTGATGTGTATTTTGGGCTCTTGTATGAAGGTGTTGATCCTATTCTAAGCTAAAGCTTGCAGTGGGCTCTTGTATTCTTAAGCTACCAAAAAAACCCCAAATGCAATACCGTTTCAATTAGAAAAATCCTCTGCAATGAAACAATTTAAAAAACACTCTATATTATCTAGAAGTATCCTATCGTCAGCCTCTCTTTGTTCGGTTGTATCTCGTTCCCATCCATTTCATTGTTCACATGTGTTGTAGAAAGCAGTGGATAATATACTTCCCCATTTCCTCTGGGCGATGATTCATAAATCCCTTTGAAATGAATAGAAATGCATTGTTTCCGCCATAGAGTGAAAATGAACCAGTGAGTGAATGTGGCCACTCACCTAAATCCAATAATCTTACACGAAAAATTAATAGTATAGCGGGAGTAATTCCTTTAATTAATAGTACAGGAATAACAAGTTGTTAATACATAGATAATATACCCCGAAAAGTTCGAACCACTAACTTGTTTTTTTCTTAAAAAGTCACATTTAGCAGGATGCCTTAGTAGTTATCATTATGGTTTATACTTGGCTTGGTCAAAGTGGGGTGAGGGATGGGAAATTTCCATTAAGTAGTATCTAAGATTAAGTTCAAGAATAGTTAATGAATAGTTAATGATGAGTTTGCCTTGTAATGATAAATTGATCCTACAATGCAACAAACTTGATCTGTATTTTGGGCTCTTGTATGAAGGTGTTGATCCTATTCTAAGCTAAATCTTGCAGTGGTAAAAATTCTAGTAGCTAGGGCACTATGTCTATTGCAATAACAAATATCTTTATGTATAATCTAAGCATCTCAAGATTCTGGCCCTTACTCTAGAATGATCCGGGTCATATTTATTAATTCGGTTATATACATATACCGCCTTAACTGAGTCACAACTACACCGTATCCATATTTTAATTTGTAGATTTACAGTCTTACCTCATTGAAGACGACAACTGGACATTAAAGACTACACCAGATTCATATTTACTCTATAAATTTACAATCTTGCCTCATTGAATATGAGATCTGGACATACAGACTCTAGTTCCACTGACATTTCACTTAGGATAAAGTTCATCAAAAGTTGGTTAAAAGGTAGTTCATGTCATGGTATTAATTTATTAATATAACTGTGCATATGAGGGCCAGGGCCATGAAATCAATTTATTAATATAACTGTGCATATGAGGGCCAGGGCCTGATTTGAAAAACTCCCTTATACCATTATAACAAAATTTCTGTTAAAAATAACACAAGTTCATGCTATAAAACAGAGTAGACGAACGCTTCCTAGATAGGATAGGTTGTTATGTTTCAAATAAATAAATTGTGCACAAACATTACACCTAGGCGCACACGACCAGTAAAACTCCTGGCTATGGAATAAAAGAAATGCACTAACAAAAGTACTTCGAGTTGCCCTGAAAAGGAACAGGGATACAACATTCTCAATAGAAGAAATTAAGCAAAGCATAATAATGTAGATATTGTGCCTCAGCATATACAATATGTTTACTGCAGATTACCTAAATCAGCAATATTAATTCCACAAAACAAGCGAAAGACAGAATGCAGTTACATATCCAAGAAGAGCATTCATAATGGCTTGAGCTAGAACATAAAGGGAACCGAGAGATATCGAACAACATGCCAATGCACACAAGCATAATATACTATTTAAAATTTAATTAAAGGATATAAAATAATTGTGATAAAACAGAGGAATCACAGTAAGATAACTATGGGTGTAATATGAGCATTACTACAGTGAAACTCCAAAATGGATCACACGACAACATATTCATGTATTATACTATCTAAAAGATAACAATAAGATAATTACAAAAACATGTTGCTGCTAATTGCCAAAACATAACCAAGAATCTCATGTACAAGGAATGTCTAGAAACATAGAATTCAATTCCCCGGCCAAAATCCAGGGCATGGAATTTCGGAGTAACATAGGAACATTGACATGACCTTGACAGTGCGTTGTTAATAGTGATCTTACATGGAAGTGATGATATAATATTGTAGTGAACTAGTTGCATGATGGTGACACCCCCACTAAATTATAGATTATAAGTAAACCTAGTAGTAACCCTTGATGGAAGTGAATATAAGAACTCCTGGATTGATAATATTAGTGGCTTGTTGAACCTTATGACAATGAACTTTGCAATATAACCTATGATCTCTCTCTCTATTGATTAAGCAAACTATTTGCAACATGGTCAATGTTCATTTGTTAGTAGATTGGTAGCTCTATGTGATTAGAATGACATTGGCAGTGAGCTTTGTGATATGCCAGTCACCTTGATATAGTTCAATAACCCTTTAAACTTGATAGCAATGATCATGCATAATGATAGTGAATGGCAGTGAATTTTCTTATATGACATAAGGAAAGTAACAGATAGACACATGGCTTATGTAGATTGCAATTGAATTAATGTATTTGATTGAGATAACATGTGAGAATTCTTGGTGATGGTTCCGTTGTTTACCATTTGATAGGAAGAGCTACATACTGTGTTTCTGAGGGCTTCTCCTTTTGGTCACCATCTTGTTTGTTTGGGAAACTGCAGCAGCTCTCATAACCAGGTGAATATTTATTCTCTAAGGTTTTGGATATCAATACATGGGTGTGATAGGTTTGGTCTAAAAGTTTGTAGGTCACATTTGTTAACCTTGATAAAGTTTTGATACCAGTCTTAATGCTCTGCTTTTGTTTAGCTCTTGATAACTTCTATGGTAGATTGCAATTGAATTAATGTATTTGATTCAGATAACATGTGAGAATTCTTGGTGATGGTTCCTTTGTTCACCATTTGATAGGAAGAGTTGCATACTGTGTTTCTGAGGGCTTCTCCTTTTGGTCACCATCTTGTTTGTTTGGGAAACTGCAGCAGCTCTCAGAAGCAGGTGAATATTTATTCTCTAAGGTTTTGGATATCAATACATGGGTGTGACAGGTTTGTTCTAAAAGTTTGTAGGTCACATTTTTTAACCTTGATAATGTTTTCATAGCAGTCTTAATGCTCTGCTTTTGTTTAGCTCTTGATAACTTCTATGGTAGATTGCAATTGAATTAATGTATTTGATTGAGATAACATGTGAGAAAATGGCATCAACATTGAGATATGGTAAATGACATCAACAGAGGACCTATAACACAACCTACTCATTTATGTCATAACTAATTATCATCATGGCTAGGGGTGTGTGATGGGAGGTTATACCACCCCTCTCCACCCCTTATACTCTCGATCTCCACGAATTCCTAAAATTTCTCCACATGCCACAACACACACTTATTGCTATCCATTAACTCCATGTGTTGTGTGCTTCTTACCTCACCTTATTCTCAACCTAAAACCCCATACAAAGCCTTTGTATCCAATTTCTAAAGTATAAGATAATTTTTTCAAAGCAGGGATGGGAATGCTTCTAGCCCTATCCATACATTAAGCATATTTCTTTTGGACACCCCTTCATTGGCCAACCAATCTAACAAAGAGTTACCCGTTGCTTTTATATGGGAGGGCATTATGACCGATATTTTCTATGTCAATTCTACTTTCATAGACCCATTTTGACTCATTTACTTGATATATTTTTTTTGGGCTAAAACCATAAATGATATTTTCCATAGTTATTATGAGAAGTTAAGGGTTTCCTTTGACGACCAAGTTGGAAAAGCGATTTTGGTTCACTATTTTATATCCTCTGATAAGACTTGTTGTTCAACCCCATTATTTGAGTTGCGACCTAATTGTTTTACAAACATGGAAGCTATATTTTCTATTCTATCCCCTAAATATCCTTCCTGCACTTGACAGTCCTAAGTTTCCCTTTGATGCCCTATCAAAGTTAAGATTTATGTGATATAGTGGAGGCAGAGACCAATTTTGCAGGGATAGATCCCTCTAGCTTGACTTGTTTGTGGTTTGATTTAGTTGCATCTATGATTTCCAATTACTTTAAAGAGTCTCAAAGTACCCTATAGGCCTCACACCAGGGAACCATGTCCCTACACTTCTCCCTCGAAGGCTCTAGCCTAACCCAAGGAAACCTAATGAGAAGTGTTCACATAGATCTCTGGACATTGAAATGAATGAAATCCGTTTACTCAACTCTTGGTACAATAGAATTTTCATTTTCTTGAAAGTGATTGGTCCATTAGGAGCCAGCCACAAACCAATCTGCTTTTGCAGACAAACCAACCCAGGATTTTCATTTTCTTGAAAGTGATTGGTCCATCAGAAGCCAGCCACAAACCAGCCTACTTTTGCAGACAAACCAACCCAAAAATGAATGAAAGGTGACACTCTGCACATGCCTCCAGGGGATTAGAACGTTGATAGACAACTTGAAATTACACCATCCACGCCTTTGAACTATAACCGAGTAGACAACAAACAAAATGGGTTGAATTTGAAAATTTCTCACAATGTGATCATCACTAAAGTGCACTGCTTTTGGAGATAGTAATGATGCAATACATTTTCGAAAAATTTCCTGTAGGCACTGGAAAATCAATTTCCAGCTCCTACAGGAAAAAAATTCCAACATTTTGGAACTTTTAAGTTTTTTATAAATCTGCCATGACTAAGATCTGCCATATAATCATGCTTATTTTAACCACCTCCTCCTTGGGAGGCCTGTAGTAGAAGTCATATAACTCCCTAGAGTGCCCCTTTTGAAAGGAATTTGATATGCATTTGTAAATTGTGAAAACTATCATTGCACTGGTATTTTATAATCAAAACTTACTATTTGGATCAATAACCTATAATTATTCTATAACCATGCTTAGAGCACAATTATATATGCTCACGAGGTGTTTATTTGTTTTAGTTTGTTTGTTTGGAATGTAACATCATCGGGTAGAGTTAATGCACATTATGAATGTCTTGTTGCATTAGTTAAACTATATTTCTGATAACTACTCATGTTTTTGTGATAGATGAGCAAGAGTGGGCACCTATATCGTTATGAGTCGGATGGAGCTTGTGCATTCGAAATATATGGTGCTAATGAATTTCCATATTTCAGTGAAGCAGGCTGGTTGCCCATCATTAAGTTGTTCAATGGGCATAAAATGGAATATTCTTCTGATTTCGTTGATACTTTTGATGGTAACAATGTGAAGGTTGAGGGGCTATTGTTTCCTGTAACAGAGGAAAGCATTGAAAAAGCAACAAACATAGCAGCTGAGGGAGAAAGGTGGTTCAAAGGAAACCAATATGAGGTGTAAACCTGAATTTCTTCCTAAAAGAAAATTGTCATGACCCTTGCTGGAGCGTTAGGGTCCACTCTTGCATTTTAAAACCAGAGTGGGAAAAGCCAATGCAGCAGACTCAGCTTTATTTAACATGTGATGGGCGTTTTTCTAAGGTCTTCCTTTATCACATGAGATTTTTGGTACACATGGCCGGGTTCAATAAGATGAATCTCCCTTATTTCTTGCATCAGAGCTTAATAAAAATGGTTGCTTGTGCAAGAAAAAGGAAGATTTTATATCCCCATGATGTCTACCACCATGGGCTCATTCAGATCCTGTACCTTGATGCTTTAAAGAAGCAAGCACAACAGTCAAGTGAGAGGGTAATTCCACAGCCACTTCCTCGAAAACATAGGAAGGAAAGGGCTTTACCTACAGGGGCCGAGAGCAGTCATTACGCTGCTGCAAAAGCCGCTGACAACCCTAACAGGAGGCGTAGACGGCAACAAACAAAAGTCAAAGAGAACAAAAAAGATGAAACAATTGCAGAAATTTATCATGCAACAGAATACTATAAGAGGCCACAAACAAGGCCTACAAACAAATTGAGGTTGGGGTTGAAAGCCAAGTTAAATTCCAAACTGAAGGAACCAATTGTGATTATTGATGAGCTTCCAGTAGAAAGTGAAAAAAGATCGCAAACAGTTCAAAAAAATCATAAAAGAGGGAGGAGCGCAGTGGCTGAAAACAACCCCCTCAAAATCCTTGCAGAAGCAGCACAGTTTGCTGAAATCTGAAAGATGTGAAGATTGGAGTTTTACAAATGCAAATTTCTAGAATTTCATGATTTTCTGGATTGAATTTTTGAAAAAAATTCTCTATATTCTTAGGTAGATTATGAGATTGGATTGGTAGTGAAAAACTACCTAATGTTAACCGATGCCTTCTTTGATTTTGAACACTAGCCATGATTCTAGGTAGTGACTGTCTTTGACTGATTTTGGGAGAATTTCATGGACATTGTCTTTGACTAGATTTATGAGAATGTTTAGGACTACTCTTACATGATTCCTTTGGAAAACCTTGAATATATTGTGGATTCATCCAAACTTAACCTTATGATTCTTTAATGTACGATAAATGTTCCCAATGGAAAAGCCATGGTCTAGAAATCTGATTGTAATTTCTTATATTCAGTTTGTAGTTTTCTTTCCTTTCAATCTTTTTAATGACCACTGAAATCTGGCATTTAAAGCATAAAATATAGCGCTGTTATTGAAGTGACATTGGACAGCCAACTCAAAAAGATATTTGAGGGCTGCATACTCTGATCCAAGAGCCAGCATGATTCTAGGTGGTGACTGTCTTGGACTAATTTCGGGAGAATTTCATGGACATTGTCTTTGACTAGATTTATGAGAATGTTTAGGACTACTCTTACATGATTCCTTTGGAAAACCTTGAATATATTGTGGATTCATCCAAACTTAACCTTATGATCCTTTAATGTATGATAAATGTTCCCAATGGAAAAGCCATGGTCTAGAAATCTAATTGTAATTGCTTATATTCAGTTTGTAGTTTTCTTTCCTTTCAATCTTTTTAATGACCACTGAAATATGGCATTTAAAGCATAAAAGATAGAGCTGCTATTGAAGTGACATTGGACAGCGAGCTCAAAAAGATATTTGAGGGCTACATACTCTAATCCAAGAGCCAGCTTGTGGCCTAAAGCAGGGAGGTTTTAAAGCCTTCAGTAGATGCCTTGGCAATGTTCTCTAGCCAGAAACATCATGAGGAACAACACTTATAAACCAAGAAAATAAATAGCCTAATATTGAATACAAAACTGCCTTCAAAGAGTGAATACCTATATACACTCAAATTTAATGGAAACCTTGAGTGCTACTTTCTAGCATACAAGGATGTCCATTTCAAAGGTGTAAATTAAAATAACCCAATTGATAAATTATAATAAAAATCTAATTTAAGGTTGCAGCCTAGTTGAATGCTTTGGGTACATGCATGTAGGTTAGTGCTAACTACGAAACCCCTAACCTATGCAATTCAGGGGTGGCATATGGTAATTGCATCCCTCAAGCACAAACTAGTTAATCTATGAACAATACGACCTTTCAACACACCTCAATTAATCAGAGACCTTTCATGACAATTCAACCTTTCAATTGCTTCTCCCTGAACTAATGAACTAATGTGCTGCATTCAACGCATTGCAACAGTCCATAATAATGAAACCCACAATGTCAAATGCAAGTGAATTGTTCAATTCTCATGTAAAGTTTTATCAGAGTCTCAATGGCTTTGCAGCAGCAGCAACTAAGACATCCACAACAACAACAATTTGTAGATAAACAATGGTGCAGTGGGTGTTGTCTTTATTTCGAGATGAAGACTGACCAACGAGTAGATGCCCCTATGCTCTGATTGAATTGTCATGAAAGGTTGAATGCAAAAACATAAACACACAATGAGTCACAGCAATGCAAAAACATGCATACATGATAATTAAACCATCAAAAACATCAACACACGATAAATTCTCTAATAATTACCAAGAGGCAATGCAGTTGCTCCGCTCTGAATAATGGATTCCACTGCTCCCTGGCAACCCTAGCGCGACCGAGCACGATGCAAACTAATAATGAAAACCTCGAGCACGATGAAAATTGATAATGAAAATGCGCGGAAAATGAAAACGCAGCATTAATGTCGGGTAGGTGGCCGGGGGTCGTGAGGGTGGCGGGTGGAGGAGGAGCGGCGCTCGCAGGAGGAGTGGCGGAGGAGGCGTGCGCTGGTGGGGTCCACTAACACCATTGTTCCGAGAATTTTCAGTCTCCGTTGCCGTTTGGAGCTTGGGTCATGCGGGGTCCACATCATGCCGGAGGGAGGGGAGGTTGCCGGAGCTGGGCGATCGAGAGCTGTCACATCAGCACCCGATTCGTAGATTAAAAGACAACTCCAAAAAATTCAAATTTGTAAAATTGAAATAAGTTGAATAAAAACATGTTATACGACGTGTTATGGTTGACAAAATGGAAAGAGGTTTTCGATAACTTTGCACTGAATGGTTGATATATAGTCGACTACGAAAGTGGATATGTCCGAGTGGCTAAAGAGAGATTTTTTTAATAAATCACTTCATATTTAATGCCGATATGTATGGTTTGAGTGGTTAAGCAGACAACATTTTAAATCTATTGGGCGTCGCCCGCACAGGTTCGAATCCTCCTGTCGACAAATATTATCTTTGCTTTTACGAAAATGTTTTTAAGCGGGCTTTTCGGTGCAAGCTCAAATCCAGTTGTGGCCGTATCTTTGCTGTTTGCTTGGTTTATAATGATATTAAGGAATGTAACCTGTATCCTAAAATATAGCACCCTTGCAATTTATTCCTCATCGCCTGCGTTCAGCAAAACGACATATGGGGTGAGAGAGGCTCGAACTCTCGACCTCAGGATTTCTCAGATAAGCTATGAGACCTACGCGCTAACCAACTGCGCCACCACCCCTGTTCAAATTTGATTCCGTGAATCATGCATATTAAAATTTTAAGACAGAGAAAAGCAGCTAAACTTGATACCTGCGCGATGCAAAGGTAAATGTTAAGGTAGGGGTTTTCAGTGTCCTTTTTGATTCGATGTATTTCTTGTATAAACAACATTCTTGAAGAAAGTGACATCATCAGCCCCGCCCATTACAGAAGTTGCTGCCACAGATTTATTTTCTGTAGCGAAGGCGTCATCTCCTCCTAACTGCAATGGAAAGATTCAAAGTGTTTCACCGTCTAAACTAACCACAAAAATGGTATGTTTATTTTGTCCACTTGCTTTCTTTGAGATGGGATTTCGAGGTATTTTTTGGAGGTTAGAACTCACAAAATTTATGGACAACCACCGACATTCTGTTTGGTTTCTGAGTAGATGTCATTTTAATCGGCATCAATTGCAAAAGTATTGTCTGGATTTCTAAGGCAAATTGCCAAATTATGCGGAAGAAGAAATTTAAATGATTTCAAGGCCGCCTCATCATCTCTGTCCCTTTGGGCTCTACTCAACCGATAGTGTATTGCGTGCCTTTATTTTATTTGATTCCAGTCTTATGTTTCATCTTCTTCTTTATTGATAATTGTTGAAATTTCCTTGCAGTTCCCAAGAAGAAAAAACCCTCGCCCCACTGAAATCGGTGAACTTGGATCCCCTGCCTCTCCTACAACTGCACTTGCATGCTGTCAATCTGCAGGGATGGAGATTGTTTCTTCTGCTGAGAAAGGTGATGTTGGTGGGTTTATCCATGTAATAGCAAATTGTGGACAATTTCACTTCTCTGAAGAATTTTCTTCAAAATGACAAGGAAGTCAGCAATATCATCGTAAATTGGTGTGTTTTGGCACTCTCTGTTGATGTTGTTATTCAGGTTGGTCAAAGGTTAGGGTTAGTAATATCAGCAGCAGTAGAGCAATGGGCCATGGAAAAGGATTTAGTGGACTGTGGAGCTCTTTCAGAAGGCGCAGAAAGATTTAGTGGACTGTGGAAGGTTTCAGAAGGCGAAGAAGGATTTAGTGGACTGTGAATTTTTAAATAGACTTTGTTACAATATCATGGTTTATCAATACCGCATGTCCAAAAGGCCATAACTCATTTCATATGGTGCTTGTTCATAAGACAATTTTTTAATTAATCAATTTAATTAACATTACTATTTTTGAGGTAAATCTCAACCTTTGATTTGTGAACACTACTAAGAATATTCAAGAATATTTCGTGGAGGTTAAATCCATACCATCAATTTAATAATTATTGATAATTAAATTAAAATTTTGGAAACCCTATTCCAAAATAGATACACCTATCAACATAATTAGGAGAATGTGAATGGACCCTTAGACAATGAAATGAAGGGTCACCTCTTTGCATAAATTTAGTTGCACATTAATAGAAATGGCAAGTGTGGAGTTACTCATTTTTGGCCTGACCTGGTATCAGAGTCGACTCAACTCCTTTTCATTCATAAGCATCTCTCGCCCCTCTACCCATTAATCTTCCAGTCTAGCTGACTTATTAGCTCTCACATCCCTATCTTTGTGACTTAATAAGTGCTTCTGATTCTTTTCTATGCATTCCCTCCCTGAGTTGTAACACTTGGATTTATTTCCCTTGGTACTTGCACTCTCCAAATGGGTATATCTCATATGTGTACCCTTTATGGTTGCATTATTTACATGTGTCTTGGGCATGTGTGCTTACATTTCTCTTCATTCTCTTAGTCCTCTTTCAATATGCAAGTATCCTCAATGGAATGATCTTAATGGGTCAATTCCTAGGTCACTATAAAAGTTTCCCAAGGCTTACTTTTAAGGCAATGCTTGGATTTGCAGGGTTCCATTAACATTATGCATTTATTTTTTTTCCTGTCACCAATGCCTTCTCCTAGTGTCTCCTTTGTGCCTCAAAGGTCTAAGAAATTGATGTTTCCACTGGTGTGGTTATGGTCATCATTGTTGTGCCAAGAGGCGCTCTCCATCCTAGTATGGTAGATATTTTTTTCTGACATATTTAACATTTTGACTTGGTCAAATGACATAAAACTAAAATTAATTATAATTAATAATTAAAGTAGCCTAGATCCATCTTAACTCTGGATCTACCAAGTGTCAAGAGGGATCAAATCTCTTGAAATGCAAACCTCTTTTAGGGTGAAGATATTTGATTCCTCTTGGCGTTTGGTACATCCAGAGTTAAGATGGATCTAGGTTGGTGGTACATAATGGCCAACATTGGTATTAATTGTCTAACCACCAGACTTGCAAACATTCAAAATATAAGTCACATAAGACGATGTGATAAGGAGGTGAGACTTCTGCTCTGCCTGCGCGTTGCAGCCCCTGCAAAACCTAGTTGCTCTACCTACGCGCTGCAGCCTCTGCGGCTGCGCCTGCTCTGGCAGGGCCTCCTGCTTCTGCCGCTGCTCGGTTGGAGCCCCCTCCTTTTGTGCTCTTCTCTGTCACGGTTTTGGTCTGCACCTCTGACCTCTGGTTGCGGCGTTTCTCTTTGCTGGGAAAGGGAGATAGTAAATAATCAAGTGCTGGAACAACAACAAAAATTCAGCAGTTATGCTTGTTGCGCGTTCTGAGCTTCGCTAGAGTTTCTGCTGCGTGGCTGCCCCTGCGGCGGCCGGCCTCAGGGCTTCCCTATGGAGTCGATGGGTCCTTCTATGGATCCGCATTCTTCTTCTGCCATCGACGCCTTCAACCAGCTTCTTGTTGGTTTGCCTCAGAAGGAAAAAAACGAAGCATCCAAATTTGTTAAGAAGCTAGATGAAATTCCTGAGATCTCTTTGCCTCCGGAGGCCCCCATTCAAGTAGCTTTATCTTTGGCGGATCGAGGTCTCATTGGCCAATTCACGGGTCTGTGGCCTTCTCCGAAAACTACTGAGCAATGGGTTAACAAGAACTGGGCTCCTCTGATCAAGGAAAAGGTCACCTCTTACTTTCTGGGGAAAGGGTACTTCCTCTTCGAATTCTCCTCCAAAGAAGACAAAGACTTGATCTTTCAAAATGGGCCGAATTTCATGGGTTCTCAGGGCCTCTATCTGAACAAATGGACTCCGGACTTTGATCCGGTTGTCGATGTTCCCAAGGCTGTCCCGGTGTGGGTTCGTCTTCCAAATCTGCCAGTTCACTGCTGGAACTGGAGTTCCTTGAGACACATTGGCAACACTCTCAGGAAATTCATAGATCGGGCAAACAATAAGGATCAGTACGACTGTGCCAGGATCTGCGTGGAAGTATATCTAGAGGTGGGTCTTCCAGAGGCTATCAAAATCAAAGTCGGAAGCTGGTCTCATGTACAGATCTTGGACTATGAGCAACTGCCGTACAAATGTAGGAAATGCCACGTTCATGGGCACTTTGCTAGAAACTGTCCTTCCAACGCTGAGCCAGAGAAAGGGCCTGAAGAGGGTTGGAACCAAGTCAAGCGAGCAAAAACCAATCATAAAGGGCAAAAACCGGGAGGACCCTCTGGAAAAGGCCCTCTTCAGGCTAATGTTCAACGCCCTCCCCCCAAAAAGGTGCAAGAAAACAAGTTTGACCCACTAAGCCAGCAGTCAGAAACTCCTCCGGAGGTCGAGACTCAAAATCCAGTTTCTCCAAACAAAGGTTCTCCCTCGGTCTCCCTCAAAGGAACAAGTGCCGAAGAATCCAAAGGCATGACTTCAGAAGAAGAGGAAGGAGAGCAGGAAACGGATGAGTCAGAGGCAGAAGGAGAAATAGGAGACTCCCAAACCTCGATACGAAGATCTACAAGAGGCCGGAAAAATGACAGGGAAAAAAGAGAGCAGGAGACTTATAAAGATAAGCTACAGGGTAGCCAGCCAACTCTGGAAAAACTGCTAGCCTCAAAGTCCAGGATGTTGAAAAATCAGCCCCAAGGCTCCAAGGGAGCCCATCAGAAACATAAATAATGAAGATCATCTCCTGTAATTGTAGAGGTATGGGGAGCAAAGTCAAGGAAGAAGCCATGAGAAGCTTAATAAGAACAAAAACTCTAGACATACTTCTCGTCCAGGAGACTAAGCTGGAAGACGTAGTCTTCCTGCAAGCAAGCAAGAAGATTTGGTTCAAAAGTGAAGCTAGAGCAATCTCTGCCCGGGGCGCTTCGGGAGGGATTGGCACTCTATGGAACGCCAGCAAATTTGCAGTCACCTTTGAGGCTAGTAATACTCACTGGTTGCTGCTGAAAATGCAGAATCTGGATACCAAGGAAATATTCTGTCTCTTCAATGTATACTCTCCAGTAAATGTCGGAGAAAAAAAGGATTGTTGGGATTCTATAAGGCACCAAGCAGAGTTGACAAATCTAGAAAATATAATTATTGCTGGAGATCTCAATCTCACTCTTCACTCATCTGAAAAAAGAGGAGCTAGCGCTGTCCGAGATCCGGCAAGGGAATGGGCGGAGGATCTAATGCAGGACTTGGACTTGATGGATATCAAACCCTCTTCCGGTAAGTTCTCTTAGTCTAATAAAAGAGTGGGCCCTGGTCATATTGCTGCCAGATTAGATAGATTTTTCATTCAAAGCTCCTATCTGTTTCTTGGATTAGAACCCAGAATGCACATTCTTACTAACAACATCTCGGACCACAAGCCTATAAAGTTAGAGCTCCTGGCCCATCTAGATCTGGGACCCATCCCCTTTAGATTTAGTCCCCTCTGGGTCAAGGAACCAGATTTCATGCAAATAGTCAAGGAAAGTTGGAGTCAGCCTGTCAATGGATCTCCGTTCTTTATCTGGGAGGAGAAACTTAGAAGAGTAAAAGGAGTCCTAAAATGTTGGGTCAAAACCTTGTCCAACCCTATCACAGAAAGAAAAGCCATTAAAGTAGCTCTTGCCTCTCACCAATCTCATTTGGAACAAGCTATAGTCACAGAGGAGCTGTTAGACCAAGAGGCTCAACTACAACAACGCTTTCATAAGGCCTGCTTAGTTGAAGAAGAATACTGGAGATTGAAATCTCGAAATCTCTGGCTCAAAGCAGGGGACAGGAATTCTGCATTTTTCCACAAACAAGCCTAGGCCAGGAAATGCTTCAACACTATTTCTGAGATTAAGGAGGACAACAGCACCCACAAGGATTTTGAAGACATTAAAAAAGCAGCCTTTTCTCACTTTCAAAACTTGTATAGTGAGGATAAGGATCCGGATCATCTCCCAGATCTGCTTGACATTATTCCTTCTGCAATCTCTCCTCGTATGAACGAGATCCTTGAGGCCAAAGTCACCAAAGACGAAGTCAAAAAGGCCCTTTTTGATATGGAACCGGATAAGGCCCCTGGGCCGGATGGCTTTTCTGCCAGTTTTTTTCAAGTTTGTTGGTCGATTATTGAAAAGGATCTGCTCAAAATGGTTCAAAAGTCTCAAAATACTCAGAAAATTGGAGGCAGCACAAACTCCGCTTTCTTAGCCCTCATTCCCAAGGAAAAAGGCGCCAACAATTTCAGCAGATTCCGCCCGATTTCCTTGTGCAACACAGGATACAAGCTAATCACCAAAGTAATTGCAAACAGATTGAAGCTCATTCTCCCCAAAATTATTTCGGAGAATCAAGGAGGCTTAATCAAAGGAAGGCAGATCGTGGACAACTTCACCCTTGTTCAAGAGGCAATTCATTCAAGCCTTCTTCGAAAAGAACAAGGTATGGTGATTAAACTAGATTTAGCAAATGCTTTTGATCGAGTTAATCATAGCTTTCTTTTAAAAGTCATGAGAAAGTTTGGTTTTGAAGATAATTTCATCAAATGGATCCGGGCTTGTATCTCGGAACCATGGATTGCCCCTCTTGTAAATGGAAGAGCCACTGATTTCTTCAAAGCTTCGAGAGGGCTAAGGCAGGGGTGTCCCCTTTCCCCTCTGCTCTTTGTCATCCAAGCCTCTGTTCTCAACTTCATATTAGACAAAAAGATGCAAGATCAAGATATTAATGGACTGTGTATTGCAAGAGGGGTCAAAAATATAAACCACGCCTTATTTGCGGATGACACTCTGCTTTTGGGTGCTGCCTCCCTTTCCTCTGCCTCCAAATTTAAAGCAGTTTTGGATGATTTTAGTGAAGCCTCAGGCAGCGTTGTTAATAAGAGCAAATGTCATATCTTCAGCTGGAACACTTCGCCCAGATTGCTCTCTGCTATTTCTAGATGTTTGGGTTTTGCAGCCTCCTCTACTTGGACCTCTTTCAAATATTTGGGCCTTCCTGTGTTTCTTAAGAGACCTGCAAGCAAATATTGGCTCCCTCAGCTCGATAAATTCAAGTCTAGGATCTAGGCGTGGGGTTTTTCCTGGCTCAACGCTGCTGGCAAATCTGTCCTTATTAAATCTGTGCTTACCAGCCTTCCTCTTTTTCAATTTGCTGTGCTACTTGCTCCGGAAAACATACTAAAAAAAATGGAAGAGTTCATGCGGAGGTTTTTTTGGAAGGGTGGAAAATAGAATGATCACAAGATTCCTCTTATCAGTTGGGAAACCATCTCTAGGCCAATTTGGGAGGGCGGCTTGAATTTCAAAAACCTCTGCCAGCAAAACGTGGCTATGGCAGCTAAGATTATATGGAGGATCATTGCGTCCAAGCCAGGCTGGGCCCAACTGGCTCTCTGGAAAAAGTACTTCAGAGGTCCTCGTTCTAGCTGTTTAGGCAATGTGATCCATTTGCCTAATTCGTCTTTTCTTAAACTATATGCTAAAGCTGCTCCTCTAATCAATGAACACTCCTACTGGATCCCTGGAAATGGCAAAAAGATCAATATTTGGACTAACAAAATCATGAATAAGGACCCGATTGAAGACAGAGCCTCCATTAGAGCGCTGCGTTGTTGGATGGATAGAGAGGGGCTGTGTTCGTTATGGGATATTTCACTTTGGTGCGATTCTGTTTGGGTAGGCTGGAAACGTATTGAGGTGCCAGTTCACTTGGCCAACGAATGGTCCACGCTGCTCGACCTCCTCCATGGCTTGGCCCCCACGCGCATGAGAAAAAGAGATTCAAAAGGCTGGGGACCGAATGCCAGTGGCTACACCGTCTCCATGGGCTATGCCAAGCTGAAAGAAAGGCCATACGTCCCACCTAACCCTGCACCTTGGCAGGGTGTCTGGCATTTTCCTTCTTGGCCCAAAGTCGATTTTTTTGCTTGGCTTCTCTGCCATGGCAAGATCCTTACGTATGACATTCTGCAGAGAAAAGGGTTTTACGGTCCCTCCATCTGTTCGTTGTGCAACGATAATGCAGAGACAACAGTCCACTTAATCCTCGATTGTAATTTTTCTAAGCAGATCTGGTGCTCCTTTATTCACAATTTGGATTCCAACTTTTTGCTCCCTCGTTCCATTGCTGATCTTTTTTCTAATTGGGCAAACAGATATCCTGGCCCTCCTCCCAAAAATCAGATAATCAAAACTGCATGGGCTGTCCTACCAAAGGTTATTTGTTGGCAGATCTGGCTAGAACGCAATAGAAGAATCTTCAGAAATATTAAACAGAATCACAAAGTCTTAGAAATCAAGATTAAATGCCATTTAAAGGAGTGCTTGACATATATAAAATACGACTCCAATCTCAGCCAACAGGACATTGCTTGGGGATCATTCCTTGACTTGCATTTTCAGCCAGCAATTAGAATCGCTCCTCCTCTTAAAGACTGGAAAATAAGGAAATCTGAAACTGACTTTAAAGATTGGCTCAATTCGCACTCAAGGCACTCTCTCTTTTTTGATGGAGCAGCAAAGGGAAATCCGGGCAAAGCTGGTGCTGGAGGTGTTGTTGTTAGTCCAACTGGGGAAAAAATTCACTCCTTTGCTTGGGGGCTTGGAATCTCATCCAACATCCAAGCTGAGGCTTTGGCCCTCTATCAAGGCCTCAAGTTCCTCAAAGATTTAAGTATAAGTGAAGCTAACGTTATAGGTGATTCCCATATTATTATAAACGCAATGGTTTCCAATTCTCAAGCCTTGGATCTCAAACTGGCAAGGCTAATATCCAGAATTAAGGCTTTGGAAAACGCTTTTCAGAACTTGAACTACTTTCATGTGCTGAGAACTCATAACAAAGAGGCGGACACTGAAGCCAACAAAGTTGTTCTCCTTTCAGCTGGGGTCAAGATGAAAGACGAAGAAAAATTCTGGGAACCCATCCCTTAAGCTGATTGTTGACATGTTTTACTGCTTGCTCTTAAATAAATTTGTTTGTATCTTCAAGCTGGGAAAAATCTCTGAAAGCGAATTTATAGATATCTTATCAAGGAAGAAGTCTTCAAGTTTCAGCTGCATTCTCGTTCTTAGTAGGGAGATTCAGCAGGATTTAGACATCCTCATTGTAATCAAATTTTCGGCTTTCAGGCCAAGATGAATATAAATACAACATAACCGTTTCTGTCAAAAAAAAAAAAAAAAGGAGGTGAGACTTCTAGTACATCTCCATCGATGAGCAAACAATTGATGTTCTGAAAAATTCATTTCCAAAGGACAAGTTCATGTACTTCAAAGACAAGTTGGGGCTTGTGGAGATCACCCCTCTTGCTGAGAGGGAGTGTTGATTTTTCTGCAACAAATATTGGCATTCTCTCAAAAGGAAGAATGTGTCCAAGAGACCTAGAGGGATCAACATGCAATGTTGAGTGATTTTCTCTTGGAGGAGAACCTTGATCATGCACTCGAAATGGTGGAGTGAGTTCATGGACCCTGATCACACACCAGGCATGATGGAGTTAGGTCCTTCAACATCTGCACTCTGATCACACACTAGAAGGGTGGATTGATATCTTGGACCTTGATCACACACAAGGTAGGGTAGAGTGAGGCATGGTTCAACATCTAGACCCAACCACCAACAAGGAAGGAGTTGAGTGAGGTCTAAGCCTAGAGTGCTCACCGTGAAGGGTGTGTTATGAAACTAGCTCAAAAAATAGAAGAAAAGAGAGATCAACGCCTTAGAAATAAGTCACTTCGAGGGGGCAAGCTCCTTTACATTACATAAATGAACAATTCTTGGATGATACAAATGACAAAGCCTCCTTTTATATATAAGAGTCCATGGGGTCACAATATAATCCTAGCCGGCCTAACAATAATAATGTAAGGGCACAATAATAACAATATGGGGGCTACAAGGGTACAACAATAACAAAAAGGGGGTTACACTAATAACAATAAGGGACTACACTAGTAATCTAAGTACCTAACATGCCCCTCTCCTTCAAAAAAGTGTTGTCCTCAACACTTGAGTAGCCTTGGATGCTTCCGTATAAAATTCTCATCCTCCCATGTAGAATCTTGAGTGGGTAAGTTCTTCCACTTGATGAGATACTTTGAAATTGATCGATTTCGTAGCTGTCAAGTTCTTGTTTTCGTGACTGCTTCAGGTTCCAATATGATTTTTCCTTCCTCATCAAAATCTGGCAATATTGTTTGAACTGGAAGTCTGTTACCTATAACCTTCTTTAAACATGAAACATGGAAAACTACATGCACTCGCAAAGAAGCAGGAAGCTCCAATTTGTATGCCATAGTACCAATCTTTTGCAACACCTTGTAAGGACCATAGTACTTTGGCGATAATTTATTATCCTTCTTAGCTTGCTTGAGGGACATTTGTTTGTATGGTTGTAGCCGTAAAAATACCCAGTCTCCTAGATCAAAACTTCTCTCGCTGCGATGTTGATTTGCCTGTTGTTTCATTCGATTTTGTGCCTAAATATTATGTCTTTGTGCATTTGATAATTGACTTGATGAAAAATGTAATAATCTAACGAAGATAAGATCTAAGTAAAGAAGTGTAATGAAATCACAAGTAATTATCATGAAAGAGAAATTGAATTCATCGCCCTAATTTCTCAACACACTCTCCCTTTCCTTTCCGCGAGAATACGTTATATACATGAAAATTGTATGCCTCACAGTGTTGACTTACTTGTTTCAAAGAATGTCTGTATAACCTCTTATGTTAATAATGGTAGCCAAGGAAAATTCCTAAGGATAATGTCAACCAACTGTATTTCTGGTTGGGGCTCCTACTCCAAATGGTGTGAGGTCTAATAGGGACTTCATATCGAGGAGATCCCTTGTTTGATGGATTTCTAGCACCGTCAACAAAAACTACCACCACAACCTGTGGTTAATGCACTAATGTGCCTAGTCTCTACGTACATACACGATCATTGTTGGCCTTCTCCTCAACTGATTATTGTTTCTTCGCCTGTACTACTACATTCACCTCTACCTAGATCCAACCCTCCTTGAACTTGTTCTTTTCAATCGTCTCCACATTTTATTGGTTGATCACATTCTATCTTCGTTCTAGTCTCCACTACCTAGTCCGCTACACTTGACGACCCATTGCTCGATTTGCAGTTATGCGTCTTAATGGCATGCACCTTGGAACTAGATCATTCCAATGGCCACCTTTCCATTGTTAGTTGCACTATCATGGCCTGTCCTCACCTAAGCGATGGCTCTTTTTTACGATCCCTGTAGGGAAAGCATCCATCTTGCTCATGTGGTAAACATCTTCTTATCAAAATGCATGTGGTGTCCCTCCATCATTGGACAACATCAACGAACCCTTCAACCAATAGAAACCCACCATTCTAGAGCCAATAATCTAAGGACACTTGTCAATGAAACATTGGCCAATAAAAATACAGTCACTCTGCCCAATCATAGGCCTAGTCTGCATATGTACTGTTGACTGGGCATACTTGTAACTTCATTTATTTATTTTTAAAGCCGTTGAGAAAATGGTCAGAACATGATATCAGGATCATACGATATATATTTTGAGTGAAACGAGTTGCTTTGGATTCATGGAAATAGATATTCATTTTTGCATTGGTTTCGAGCTGTTTCGAGCACTTTGAATTTTGAGCATTTTATTGATCCACTAGATCAGTCTGTCATCAAAAGCATGTGTTGATTCCACATGTGGAGTCATAGTGACATGGAAGCACAGGTGGTTCCCCTACACATATTTGTTCTCTTTCTAGCCATAGGTCCTCTTTTCAAACAAGAGATCCTCTCAACCCTCTTGGCCCTCCATAGGTCCCCTCATCCCTCTCATCTCTATTGGCCCAACTTGGTCCTCTTAGCCTAACTAAACCATCTTGACCCTCTTATCCCTCTTATCCTTCTCTTTCCAACCATAGTCCATCTTGACCCTCTTTGAGTACCATAGGATCTCATGACCCTCTTCTCCAACCACAGGCTCTCATGGCCCTCCTTTCCAACCACAGGACCTATATGCCCTCTTCGGTAACCACATGCCCTGTCAGCGCTCTCGGTTGATCACATGAATTCTCACTCCTCTTGGACCCTTTTGCCCTCTTTCCAACCATAGTCCTTGTTCACCCTTTTTAACATTCACATGGCCTCTCGACCCTACTCGAATCTCTCTCCCAACTCAACCATCTTAGCCCTCTTATCCTTCTCTTGTTGACCATAAGAACGAATATCTTACCCTTGTACTTATATTTTTCCAAATTGTGCAATACCATGGGTCTATACCATAGGTCATCAAAATAACATGGGTTTGTGGGTACAAAGCTCCATCACTTATCCCGCTTGCCCCACACTTGAGAACACTCCTGATGCTACCCAAAGCATCAACAAAATGATGTGATCTTTTCTACTTAATTAGAATCTCCTTTCTCCACCTCTTGTATTTGCTTGAATCTTCTTGATGTTGTTACTTGAATGGCTTGCCTTCCTTCATTGAACTAATCAAGTAGAGCTAAAAGAGTTTTCACTTTGTTTTGCAAACTAGATCTATGGATTTGTTAGTTGTAGAATATGAAAGCATGTTTCCTTGTCATGTGCAGATGATTGATGTAGCTATCATCCTCTTCTTGATTTTCCATTCTACACTTCAAGATTCATGAAGATTCACTAGTCACAAGTTCTCTATTCCATTCTTTATTGAAACCCTATTTAATTCTTGCTTAGATGACTTAGTGAAGTAAAGAACATTTTCTTCATCACTATCATTCCAATCAACTTGTGTGCATCAAGCAGTACATTCATATGAAAAATCCCATAATACAATGTTAATTCATTGGGGCTCAAATGACACACAATTATGTTCTATGTTATCTTGTGACTTATGATTTTTGTAACCTATAAATAGATATGTGGGATGAGTTTTTTTATTATAGTTTCCAACTTATGTCTTTCACTTCCCCTTGTCCTTTCTTGATCATTTCAAAGGCTTCAGAGATCCTATTAAAAAAAAAGTGTAGTTGAATTTTTCCTATGTTTTCCTACTTCCACCACTTCTTATTCCTCATGGTATGGGAGTGCAAATGAATTCAAGCTTAGTCTTTGTAAATACAACAATCTTCAAGTTAGTTGACTACCTTGGGATGATAGACAATAACATGATGCCTAATAAGTGGGTTCAATAAAGAGCTTCTCCACCAAGCTTGTGTCCATTCCTTTCACAATGGTTCAACTCCCTTAACCATACCTTATCCTCTTAACAAGTAGTATAGCGACTATAATTATGAATCTAACATTACTAGACCATGGATAATTACCCAATCACAGATTTTCTCTAAGAAAAGTATTACAAGGAACATCTTTAAAGAACCATAATGTCTTGCTCTTTGAATCACTTATTTTAAATTCCCATAGTTAGGTTTCTCTAAAACAACTAATTATTTTAAACACCTTCAAATTTCTTAATAATGTACTATTTCTTATGTTAGTTAAAACTTATATTCGAAAATAAAAATAATAGTAGAAAATATGATAAATAATAGTAGAAAATAAAAATTGGATCCTATGTCTACCCAAAGCATTAACTACAACCAAATCTCAACTACCTAACCGAAAACAAACATAAATCAAAGTCCCTATAAGGAGAAAAAACGTGAAAACTAGGTGGAAAGGGAGACATTCATGTCAACCACAACTTGCTTATCCTAGTGGGAGCTACTAGGGTTGGGAACTGTAGCTTCCTTGGCCCCAAGCTCATAAGCCATTTGTCAATATCCTATGATTGCACAACCATACCATCCAACTCCATCAAAATTTCATTCTTAGCATCGTTCCTATCCAACAAGACTCTACTTGACTCTAATTAAGAGTGTCTTCATTCTCTAATAGAGTTACATTGTGTGCAGGTATTGGCTTGGTTGTTTGCATGTATTACCCACGTTAGGAATCCAAGATGCTAGGTAAGTTGTTACCTTGTAGTCTAACATGTATTTCCATTCCACTACAACATATTCTTCGACATCCTTATGGTCTTCTTTAATTTCTTCCAGGGTTTGTCATCAAAATCACATGTTGATTCCACAACCCAAATTCAAGCTCGTGAACCACGAGTGGTAACCCAACCCCCTCCACCTCTGTGACAACAAGTTGTTTGGCTCACCATGATAACCAAATGTAGAGCCCATGAAGCTAGCTTACTACCCTTGAATAACCTTGGCTACAATGTAGGTGGAGATCGAAAACTGCATGAAAGGATAGAATTCAAATAATGATTCCACAACCCAAATTCAAGCTCGTGAACCACGAGTAGTAACCCAACCCCCTCCACCTCTGTGACAACAAGTTGTTTGGCTCACTATGATAACCAAATGTAGAGCCCATGAAGCTAGCTTACTACCCTTGAATAACCTTGCCTACAATGTAGGTGGAGACCGAAAACTGCATAAAAGGATGGAATTCAAATAATGATTCCACAACCCAAATTCAAGCTCGTGAACCACGAGTGGTAACCCAACCCCCTCCACCTATGTGAAAACAAGTTGTTTGGCTCACCATGATAACCAAATGTAGAGCCCATGAAGCTAGCTTACTGCCCTTGAATAACCTTGGCTACAATGTAGGTGGAGACCGAAAACTGCATGAAAGGGTAGAATTCAAATGAAGAAGTGGTTAAAGAGACAGACTTGATATCTGTTGGGCTACGGCCGCGCAGGTTCGAACCCTGCTGTCGACGATTCTAATCTTTGCTTTTACGGTAATGTTCACAATAGAACTCCCATGCAATTTATTCGTCATCGGTTGAGAGAGGCTCGAACTCTCGACCTCAGGAGGCGGCTAAAATCCAGCTGTGGGCGTATCTTTTCTTCTTGCTTGCTAGTGATATTAAGGAAATCTTGTTCACAATATAGCTCCCATGCAATTTATTCCAAAATGGAGAATGGGGTGAGAGAGGCTCGAACTCTCGACCTCAGGATTTCTCAGATAAGCTATGAGACCTACGCGCTAACCAACTGCGCCACCACCCCTGTTAAAATTTGGTTCTGTGAATGAATCATATTCCAATTTTCGGACAAAGAAATCACCCACACCTGATACCTGCATAATGGAAAGTAGATGCTAAGGCAGGGTTGGCGCCGTGAATAAAGCGTATTCTAATTTTGGTATAAAGAAACCACCCATACCTGATACCTGCATAATGGAATGTAGATGCTAAGGTAGGGTTTTCTTGGTGTATCATTGTTCTAAGTGTCTTTTTTTTCGTTTCTTGATTCGCTGTATTTCTTGCATATACAGCATTCTTGAGGAAGGTTCATGAGGCGACATCATCAGCCCCGTCCATTACAGAAGTTGCCGCGATCGCTTTAGATTTTTTTTGTGTAGCAAAGGCGTCATCTCCTCCTAATTCCAATGGAAGGATTCGAAATGTTTCACCCTCCCATCAGCGGCAAAACTAACCAGAAAAATGGTATGTTTCTTTTGTCCGTGAGTCCACTCGCTTTCCTTGAGAGGGATTTCGAGTTTTTGGGGAATTGAACCACTGGTATTCTGTTTGGTTTCTGAGTAGATGTTATTTTATTTGTGCAGCTGTCGGCAGCATTCGAAGAGCAAGAGGTAGAAGTTGCAAAGTTATTTTTTGGATTTGCAAGGCAAATTGTCAATGCAGAAGAAATTTAATTGATGTGAAGGCCGCCTCATCAGCTTCTCCTTCTGGGCCTCTTCTCTGTCCTTTTTGGCTCAACCGATAGAGCATATTTGTGCCTCCTTTATTTGATTTCATTCCACTCTCATGTTTCATCTTCTTTTTTATTGAATATTTTTCCATCGAAAATTGTTGAAATTTCCTTCCAAGTTCCAAGAAGAAAAGGCCTCGCTCCACTAAGATGGATGAAATTGGATCCTTTGCTGTTCCTAGAACTGCGCTCGCTTCCTGTCAATCTGCAGGGTTGGAGTTTGTTTCTTCTGCTAAGGAAGATGATGTCGGTGGGTTTTGTGGACAATTTTGCTAGTTTGAAGAATATGCTTCAAAATGACAACGGAGTCATAGCATCATAAATTACTGCGTTTTGGCGGTCTCTGTTGATATTGAGGTTAGTCAAGGGTTAGGGTTACGTGATAGCAGCAACAGTAGAGCAATTGGCCCTTCTAAGGTCATGGGAAATGAGTTATTGGACTGTGGAGCTCTTTTAGAAGACGCAGAAGGTCGCGGACAAAACTGTTATAGATGAAGCAGAGGAACAATGATGTTTGGATTCCCTTTAAGCCCTCTGTGCTGTAGTCAGGTTTTATATAATTTTATATTCAATCCTGTCAAAATGATCACAGAAACCCCACAAGCCCTACTTGTTAACAATAGAGAATGGAACTTTTGGGGTGTTTTTTCTTACGATTGGGCCACTGAGGTTGAGGTTATAAGATCAGATTTCTAGCTACTGAGTATGATGTACTAAGGTTTTATATGTCCATCTTTAGTAAACAATCAATATGCGATATTTCTTTTAGTGGCTCCCAGCCACAGTTGGAGCAATCGATTCATTTTATCACAGTAATTTGGGCTTTTACCCTCTTGTTGGTAGACTCTTGTCATCATTAAAGAAATAGGAAGGTATACACCAAGGCTGGTTTTGATCTACTTGTTACGGGACATTTCATTTTATATAATGTTACGAGGAATGGTGAATTTGAGACTCGGAGGAAAGAACTTGAAAAACCGACTGGATGGGGAATTTACCTTGAATAGAATTGAAAATTTTTAATGATGTTCACGAGACTAAAAAAACGTTCTAAGCTACCCAAATATCTAACCAACAAAACATCATACTATCAAGTTTCTCTCCATAACAGTTTTCTTGGCGTGAATCATGATAAAAAAGTTTGTCGTCTTGTAAAGC